>CM042157.1:68651171-68694041 GCA_023376005.1 Doryteuthis pealeii
GTGTCTATTGTGTTTTTATGTACGTCATTGTATTTGTTATTCATACCCAACAATAAAGTCTGTATATTGTTAGGCAAACCTGCAAATCAGTCGGAAATTAGGTGACCAGAAAAAAACAGAACCCACAAATTTTGTAATAAACTGTTCATTTTAACTAGGGGAGGATAAGGGGTAGGGTTAGGGTTTAAGGGGTAGTTTAATGGGAAAATAAATAAATAATTTGGGTTGTTTTGTATTACAGTGTGATCCAGAAAAACAGAACCCACACAAATTTTGTAATAAAATGTTTAATTTAACTATGGAGGTTTTGCGGTTAGGGTTTAGGTAAGGGTTAGGATATGGGGTTTAGGGTTATATTAATGGGAAAATAAATAAATAATTTGGTCTTTTTTCTGGGTCACCCTGTAATATGTTTTTAATTTTCCAACCAATTTGCAAGTTTTAGCAAATGTTATTATTCCTTATTTCTTTGTTCAGATTATTTTTATATAAGTTTCTTAGAAGTAGTTTAGCTACTCAATAATGCTTTAGCCAATACATTTCAGATGAAATCATACTTTTGATTCAAAAGTGTGTTGGTGTCAGTAAAATGTAAATTCCGTTATAGAGTGATGCAGGGCAGAGGTTCTCGGTGATTTGATATACCAATTCATGTGACGAGCCTAGAAGGTTTTAGCGCTCGCAAAATACCAAAATCCGACAGACATGATTCCACCAGCAGTTCCAGGAGGCAGCGCACATTAAAAGCTCTCCGGAGTCAACCCTAAGATACCATTATATCTTCTTCGGCACACCGGTAAGCCCCTTAAATTCAACTCTATACGCAGGAAGGACTTTAATATTGTTATTTTTGTTCATGTGCTGGTAATAAATTGTTAGAATTATATGAACTATTAATTATCATTTATTTGTTGGCGTAGAATAAATGCTATACTTAACACAATTGGATTGCAAACACGATAAAATTACCTAACAACAATAGAAAAAACTATTTCAAAATTTGTGCTATTCAAAATGATAGAAAATTAGATTGCAACAAATACTGGCTAAACTTGCAAATCGCGTCAAAAAATATAAGGTGACCCAGAAAAAACAGAACCCACAAATTTTGTAATAAAACTTTAGTTTTAACTAGGTGGGGTAGGGTTAAGGGTTAGAGTTAGGTTAGGGTTGGGGTAGGCGTTAATAGGGTAGTTTAATGGCAAAAATAAATAAATAATCTGGGTACTTGTTTTTTCTGGGTCATCTGTATACAGGAGTTGAGGTGTTAGGGTTAGTTTAATGGGAAAATAAATAAATAATTTGGTTCTGTTTTCTGGGTCACCTGTAATATGTTTTAATTTTCCGACGATTTTTCCAAGTTTGCCCAAATACTTACTCTTGAATATCACTCTCTAATGCAGTAACGCTGCATCTAAATCACTCTGAAGCTTTCCGCTGCAGTCTGAGTTCTTCGGCTTTGCTTTTGCAATAGCTTCATCTGCAAACCACCACTTTCTGACCTTTAAAAAAGAAGAGCTTCATTATAACACCATTTCTTTATCATTGAACTCAGTCAGATATTACATTGGTTTGAACAACAGCAACTGGCAAAGCACAAGCTGAAAGCAGTGCCCAAGACAGTTGGTATTTATGGAAAATCAAGAATAGTCTTTCATGTATTTGGGTGATTTCCATTCCTGAGTCCTGATTGGCTGCTCTGTTTCTAGGATGTTGGTGTTGGCTTCTATGAATACCTGGCATTCTGGGTAGTATTGCAGCCAAGATATATTCATATTCGCTACAACTACTTGTTGCATTGTCTTACCAATTCAACGTAATGGAACTAGTTTGATTATTTACACTTATTATTAGAAATTTTCTTGAGCATTATAAAATATGCATGTAATTAGAAAGTAAAAAGTAAAATTGATAGAGTGGCCTATTGTCAGTATTAGCCAAACAGCGAGGGAATCTATCCCCTTTTGCTAGACGAAGAACAAGGAGTTTGTTTTGCGAGGTGGATCGCCATACTACGTCTACTCCTCACTTAAACCGCACAGATTCAGATTACCCAATCTATGCTAACTATACGCTGAGTTTGGCGGGGAGTGGTATTGAACCAGAAACTTTCATTTCTTAGGTGGGGTGTTCTAGCTACTGAGCTTAAACCGCCCCAATAACCCAATTCTCTTCATTATGCTTGTCTCATTCCTGACCATTGATAATCCCTTCTTTCATTATAGCAAATTTTATTTCAATGCATTTATTTACTAAAATCAGAGTAATGTTTTTAGTTATTCATATAAACAAACTGTATTTGTCAGTAATACTTGTCTAACCCTTTATTTACCAGAGTGCCTCAACCATCTGATATTATATTATATAAGGTTTGTGTATATTACAAAATCAAGCAATAACTTGTTAAAAAGAGAAGTGAACTCGTTTCGAAATTGCATTTGAACAATTTTTACTGTGTCACTTACCACCTGACCCTAATTGTCCTGAATTTCGCTCTCCTTTTATTTATTTTTAAAAATAAAAATAATAAATAAATAAAAATAAAAAAATAAAAATTCATCATGAACACCGCGTGCAATTAACACCAATGCAAGTGTGATTATAATATTTTTTTTAAATACAAATTAACGTATGACCTTACATCACGTGAAATACAATCCACGTTCACATAAAACGTTAAACAAGCCACATTATAAAAAACAATTTTTAGCTTTAAATTTCCCATCGTGTGAAAAACGCTGCAATAACCACTAAAAAAAATTTGATTTAACATCTCAAGCTCATTTCACTGGTTTTTGACATCTCAACCACTGATCTCATCTATGAGATTGAATACAAGAAAACTTTAAGTTTGGTGTGAAACCTAATATCACATTAATTAAAATCTGTCTTGCTTTATTAGCATTGAGCACTGTCCATGCAAATATTTTCTCATTTCATTCACTATTCATTATAATTGTTATTATATATATATATTTTATTATATATATACTATATATATATATAAGTGGATTGCTTCTCAAACTTTTGTTCTTGTGACGTTGTTTGGATAACATGAAGTATGGGAAAATGAACAAGCAAACAAAAACCAAACAGAACAAAAAAAAAAACAGTTTCAATATACCAGCCATTGTTCTATCCCTGCGTTCGATTTATTCCGATATTTCGGGTGACGATTCACCCTTTATCAAGGTATGATGGCTGTGTGTTAGAAAAGTAGACCAAACAAATGCCGAGAAAAAAAAATTGATGTGAAAAGGATTGGTGTTTTTTTTAAGCTGTTATTTCTTATATAGAGAATTAACACAAAATGAAATAAGTAAAAAAAGAATTTTTTTAAGTCTCTGATATAAAGAAAAATAACAGCCTAAAAAAAACACCAAATCCTTTCACATCAATTTTTTTTTCGCATTTGTTTGGTCTCACTTTATCTACACACAGCCATCATACTATGATAAAGCGTTGAACGTCAACCCAAATATCGAATAATCGAACCAGGATAGAACAATGGCTGGATTATTTGAAACTGTTTTTTTTTTGTTCTGTTTTGGTTTTTGTTTGCTTGTTCATTTTCCATACTTCATTGTTATCCAAAAACAACGTTCACAAGAACAAAGTTTATAAGCACCACGTATAGTATATATATATATAATATATATATATATATATATATATAATTACAATATATAATTGAATAGTGAATTGAAAAAATGAGAAAAGTATTTGCATGGACAGTGTGCTCAATGCTAATAAAGCAGAAGCAGATTTATAATTAATGGTATATTATGGTTTTTCACATCATAACTTAAGTTTCTTGGTAATCATCATCAGATGAGATCAGTGGTTGAGATGTCAAAAACCAGTGGAAATGCTTGAGATGTTAAAATCAAATTTTTTAGTGTTATATGAAGCCGTTTTTCACACGATGGGGAAATTTAAGCTAAAAATTGTTTTTTAAACTGTGGCTTGTTTAACGTTTTTATGTTGACGTGGTTGTATTCACGTGATGTAAGGTCATTGACGTTAAAATTTGTATTAAAAATATTATAATCAAACAAAACTTGCATTGGTGTTAATGCACGCGGTGTTCAGATGAATTTTTATTTTTTATTTTTTATTTATTTATTTATTTATTTTTTAACCAAATAAATAAAAGGGAGAGCGAAAATTCAAGGATCAATTAGGTCAGGTGGTAAAGTGACACAGTAAAAAATTTGTTCAAATGCCTACATTTCGAAACGAGTTCCACTTCTCTTATTTAACAAGGTTATGCTTGCATTTTGTAATATACACAAACTATATAATATATATATTCAGATGGTTTGAGGCACTTCTGGTAAATAAAGGTTAAGACAAAGTTATTACTACAAAATACAGTTGTTAGATGAATAACACATAAAAACATTACTCCTGATTTTAGTAAATAATGCATTGCAAATAATTGCTATAATGAGAAAGAAAGGATTATCAATGGTCCAGAATGGACAAGCATAATGAAGAGAATTGGGTTATTGGGCCGTTTAGCCTCAGTAGCTAGAAACACCCACCTAAGAAATGCAGGTTTCGGTTCAATACACTCCCGCCAACTCAGCGTATGAGGTAGCATAGATTTGGGGTAATCTGATCTGTGCGGTAAAGTGAGGAGTAGGACGGTAGTATGGCGATCCTCCTCAGGCCAAAAACAAACCCTTGTTCTTGTCTAGCCAAAAAGGGGAAGGATTCCCTCGCTGTTTGGCGATACTGACAATAGGCCACTCTATCAATTTTTACTTTTTACTTCTATTACATTGCATTTAATATTTACTAATGCTCAAGAAAATTTCTATAAATAAAGTGTAGAATAATCAAATTAAGTTCCAATTACCGTTGAATTGGTAAGGACAATGCAACAAGTAGTGTAATGAATATGAATATATCTTCCTGCCAATATACTCCAGAATGCCAGGGTATTCATGAAGCCACACAATCTGAAACAGAGCAGGGCCAATCAGGACTCAAGGAATGGAATCACCCAAATACAATGAATAGACTATTCTGATTTCCAAAAATACCAACTGTTTGGGCACTGCTTCAGTTGTGCTTTGCCAGTTTGCTGTGTTCAAACCAACTGTATCTGAACTGACTTCAATATAAAGAAAATGGTGTTATAATTGAAGCTCTCTTTTTAAAGGTCAGAAAAGTGGTGGTTTGCAGATGAAGCATTGCCAAAGCAAAGCCGAAGAAACTCAGAACATTGCAGCGGAAGCTAGGTGATTTAGATGCGCGTTACCTGCATTAGAGAGTGCTATCAAGGTAAGTATTTTGGGCCTAACCTTTGAAAATCGTCGGAAAATTTAAAACAATTACAGGGTGACCCAGAAAAAACAGAACCAAAATTATTTATTTATTTCCCATTAAACTAACCTAAACCTCAACCCTGTTATACAGGATGGACCCAGAAAAAAAACAGTACCCAGATTATTTCTATTATTTGCCATTAAACTAACCCTAACCCTTAACCCAACCCTAACCCTAACTCTAACCCTAACCCTACCAACCACCTAGTAAACTAAAAGTTTTATTACAAAATTGTGGGTTCTTTTTTCTGGCGTTCACCTAATTTTTTGACCGATTTGCAAGGGTTTAGCCAGATTTGTTGCAATATCTAATTTTCTATTCATTTTGAATAGCACAAATTTTGAATAGTTTTCTTACTGTGTAGGTAATTGTATCGTGTTTGCAACCAATTGTGTTAGTAAGCATTTTATTCTAGCAACAAAATAAATGAATTAATAGTTCATATAATTCTAACCAATTATTAACCAGCACATGAAACAATGAATAACAATATTAAAGTCCTTCCTGCGTATAGAGTTAATTTAAGGGACTTACCTGGTGTGCGAAAGATATATGGTATTTAGGTGTTGACTCTCGAGAGCTTTTAATTCGTGCCTCCTGGAACTGCTGGTGGAATCTGTCTGTTCAGGATTTTGGTATTTTGCGCCTAAACTTCTAGGCTCCACATGATTGAGTATATCAAATCACGCGAGAACCTCTCCCCCCCCCCATGCATCACTCTATACACAGGAATTACCATTTACTGACCCAACACACTTTGAAATCAAAGTATGATTTGCATCTGAATGTATTGGCTAAAGCATTATTGAGTTAGCTAAAACTACTTTCTAAGAAATATATAAAAAATTAATCTGACAAAGAAATAAAGGAATATAAACATTTGGCTAACTTGCAAATTGGTTGGAAAAATTAAACATTATTACAGGGTGCCCAGAAAAAACAGAACCCAAATTATTTATTTATTTCCCATTAATCTAACCCTAAACCCAATCCTAACCCTTACCCTAAACCCTAACCAAAACCTCCATAGTAAAATTAACAGTTTTTTACAAAATTTTGTGAGTTCTGTTTTTCTGGATCACACTTGTATACAAAACAACCCAAATTATTTATTTATTTTCCCCATTAAACTACCCCTAAAACCCTAACCCTAACTACCTCCCCCCTAGTTAAAATGAACAGTTTTATACAAAATTGTGGGGGTTCTGTTTTTTTGGGGTCACCCTAATTTTCCGACTGATTTGCAGGTTTAGCCTAACATATACAGACTTTATTGTATGTATGAATGAACAAATACAATGACGGTTACATTAAAATCAATAGATCACACCCCTTATCAAAAAAGCATAATGAGTGACTAAAGTCCTAAAGATAGTAATAAAGATGTTTCATAAAGAGATAACAGCTTACTGCTTGGTTGGTTGAGTGCGGGAAAGCAGCCGACTTAATGGACATAGACCCTTTGAACGGGTTCTAGGCGCTATTCTTTTGGAGGGTGCTGGGGAGACTGAGACATGTCGCCAGGCTGGTTGTTTAATAACCCAGCACACTTATTGGGCGAAAACCTGGTGGCAAGGAGATAAGCCATTGGATTCCATGTCCATTCCCAGGCAGGGGCAGAACAATCGCTCCAGTGTCATTATTATAGTTGATTATAATGGAGATTATGTAGAGCGGTGTTGGTCTGTAGATCCAAGATTACTAATACCTTGACGTTGGACGTCAAGAGTTTGCTCAGTTATTTAAGTGATATTGCTCAAATGATGTTGTTGAAATTGAGTCATTATTTAATTCTTAATGTAGTATCTTATTTATTAACGATGTTCTATTTAGTAAAGTCTGCTGAGGTATATATTTGCCGCCAAAGACTGCTTTCCATATTATTAAATGCATTTAAATATGCCTTGAATATGCATTATATATCTGAGAAATAGAAAAATTACATAGGTATAGCTGGTAGGATGATTTGCATAATGATTTTACACATAAACTGGTTTCATGTTATTCCAAACGTAATTAAGAAAACAATACTATATGTAATTTTATATAGGAATCAATTGAAAATATATGGATATAAAGTAGAATGAAATATTTCTAATTGCATTCTGTCTTTGATTTAGTTTCGGTTAGTCTTGTCTAGATTTAATGATCATGATTTTATAGCATTAAAATGTTAAATACTGTGTAACCGGGGGCGCATACTTTTGCTAGTATGTATGGTATCAGAACTATGTATTGTCCCTATAGGTTCACTCAAAGGTTGTAGTATATAGTCATGTTAGTAGTGAGTAACGGTCATTAGTCCAGAAGACATAGCACATGGCAAGTTGGTATAATCACAAGGGGTGTTTTATTTTCTTTCTAAGCCCATGGGTTCTTTGTTCAGAGGAGAAGGACAGAGACAGAGGAGAAAGGGAGGGGAGGGTATGTGTACAAATTCCGTCTGTCGTAAAATCGTGTTCCCGTACTTCTCTATGAACCCAGTGTGGTAGGAGCCAGGCAAAGATGCCGGCGCACCTGCTTCCGAGCGAGGCCGGCCGGAAAGAGGAGCCGGATAGGTTTGTTCTTGCTTGTGCCCGGTTATCTTGCGGTCCCGGGGTGGGAGAGTCACATCACATTTCCGTCAAAACTTGGAAGACTTTCCGTTTTTTTTTTAAATCTTATTTCCGCCGGTCCTAAATTAGCTGCGCACCAGTTCTGCTTTATGTTGTTAGCTCATTCCAAATTGTTAACTAGTTGTTGTTGTGTTGTGTAGTGTTTCGTTTCTTCTCTTTCTCGCTTTAAATCGCTTCAATAGAGCCATCAATAATTATGCTACACTTAGAAATGAAGCATTTTTTAAAAATTTATAATTGCTTCTGTTTGCTTACGACAATTTAAAAATACTTACCTATGAATGACTTGATATTCCTCCAGGCCTTGGATGGCTTTAAGACAGACAAAGATATATCGCAATCCGTGTCTTCACAAATCCGCCGAAGTTGGTGCAAACAGTGTTGAAGCAGTGCTGTTCATTCTTATGAATTTCAGAGGTAAGGAGTCTTAATTTCCAATGGTAACAACTAAAGCTTAAAAGAACGCCATATTGGCGGCAAGTAAGCTAGCTTCTGTGGGGAGGGATGGCTTGGTTTTGATCTTGTCAGCAGAAAATGAATCATGTAAAAAATCGCCGCCAAAAACAATTTGCAGTAATTAAAACTTGGAATCCCAAGATTTAAGTTGCTGGTTGTCCGCATTCAGGCCTGGAATGTTTTTTTTAATTTGTATCATATATTGTTATGTATTATAAGGAATACCATTAACGAGAATATTGGCGAGTGTTTGTAATAATAGTTTATTATGTACATATAAATACACAAATAACAAAATGGCTTCCCGGGCCGGCAAGGTAAAAAGTCTCTGCGCGTAAAAGAAGGATCTGTAAAGATTACTTATCTCTTAGAGTGTAGCACGCGTGTTTACATCGCGAGAATACGAAAACAATGTTTCGTTGGCCTGGAGATGCAACCTCACATCAGCGCTGAGCTAATCTACCTGTTGTTCTGTTAATACGTATTCATTTGCATACGCGTAGGGATTATTCCGTTACTTTCCCTTTACCAACATATTGCCATATACACAACACAATATATACTAATATATATCAAAAACGTTCAAATTGGACGAACGATTGCTTCAATTGTGTTGTCACTTGGACGCATGCTCTCACTTGAAATGTCGTCGGATAGGGCTCTTTGTGTTAAAATTAATCGACCTCCTGAATTTGTGATAAAACAAATTTAACAATGGGGACATTTCTTCAATGCTATTAGCTATTATACATGAGTAATTTCCAAAGTATTTTCTATAGCAATATCTGAAGATAGAAGAGAAAATAAGTTAATGTATAATGGTAAAGCGAGTGGCAGCATTTGACAACCACTCAGTGACTTGTTGGCCTTCCCTGTATATTCAAGGCCTGGTTCTACACCTATCCGGTAGCGAAAAAGTGCTTGTTAGTGCTGGGGAGTGGCAGTTCCTGCCACGAGCTACGCTGGACTATTATCACTCGCTGATTGGGCTCGATGATGAGGGTATGCGATGTGCTATATCGACACAGTTGTAGTGATGAAAATATATTAGTGGAACAACAATAATGAGTGTTTCAATAATTTTTATATGATGTACATCCATATTTTTTGCCCCAACCTGTAAGTGTGTTGTGCCTGTGTATATATTTTCATCTGAATTCTGATGGGAGAGTTTTCACTTTATAATTTTATTCATTTGCAATTTGCTAAATATTGTAATTCTTTTATTCTTATTATTATATACTATTGATTATATGCATTTATTCTATTTTATCATATTCTTTTTATTTCTCTTATCTAGATTATTATAAGAATTATTATATTCTTTTATTCTTATTCTTATATCATTATTATATCATTCTATTTGCAATTTGTTTATTCTTTTATTTCTTTTTTCTTATTATCATATTCTTATTATATTATATTATTTTATGATAGTTTATCATATTACTTTTATTATCTCTTATTCTTATTATTACATTGATAATTATTTTAATTCAAGGACGTAAAACTCAATGAGTGGGAGTTCAAGAGGAGAGCTACTTAAAGTATAGTGAAATATGTATAAAAAATACTTTTTGCATATGAAGAAAAGGCTCATGGAAGATTGACTCACCAAGTTTGGTTTATCAAGACAAGAGGAGTATAATTAAGTCTATTAATATACCATGGATTTTATTCAAGGAACTTTGATCTATTAATTGTTTGTCAAAATATCAATACCAGGGTTCATAAATTTAAAACTTCTTAAAAAAATTATTTGTAAAGCAAATGCAAGACAAAATCTATTTAGTAACAGAGTTTGGTGAATACATGGAATAAACTACTATCATCAATAGTGAATCCCATCTCTAACTCCTTAAAGGCAATGTTAAGAAAATCTGTTGGAAAGATTATAAATATTCTGTGGATTAAGATGGAATGTTTATAAGGAAACAGCTGAAGGTCTCAACCTTAATTATACTAGCTGAAAGGATATTATCTTATTATTATTATACAAAAGGACAATTTCAAATTCATTTTGATTTGTAAATACCCCAACACTCAAGATATTATTATTATTATTATATATTATTATTTATAGATGTGACTAGCTGATTGGAGGGGGCTTCCCGACCGCCCGTCTAGGCTAAGTAAAGGGCAAAGGGGAGTGTTACATGTCAGGCGGGTTGCTCAGTCGGTAGAGCGTCTCGGCTAGAAACCAGCAAGGTCCTAGTTCGATACCGGTCCTCGCCAGCTCAGCGTTATGAGTAGACAGGGATTCTGGGCGGTTAAAGTAAGAGCTGATTGGTAGTGTGGCGCTTCCACCGCAGATGCTAAATACAAATCTCCTTGGTTAGCCTAGTGAAAAGGGGATAGGGACTCCCTCTGCTGGAACTGGCTGATACCGACTTTAGGCCGCCCCGACGGACTTTACTTTTTTTTACAATGTCAGTGAATAAAATAGAGGTTGAGGTGAACATGCATAAATACCAGGATCATAGATTAAAAATTTTGCCCAAAACAAATGCAAATCAAAATTATTCTAGTAACAGAGTGGGGAATACTTTTGCAGGAACACCATTCCATCAATTTGTGAATGCCTCATCTCTGAACTTCGTTAAGCAAACGTTAGGATAATCTCATACCAAACCCACAGACGCTAATAGGTACGCATCCTGCGTCCTGAGCACAAAATCTAAAAAGATGCACTAAAATCGATATCCATGCATCCCAGTGTTTTTTTCTTTTTTCCCTCATCATTTCAAGCTAACTGAAAATACATTTCAATAGTTTCTCAGTTGTATCAGTGCTACTTTATGGCTGCACCACTTGACTTAACGAAGCACCAGAAAATATGCTAGATGCAGCTGCATGAGATGCTGTGGGGATATTAAACAATGTGGAGACAGCACCTACAAGAAGGCACTGTATGGCACCTGCCCCCTTTCACACAACCTCCCTTAGTTGTATCAGTGCTACTGTATGGCTGCACCACTTGGACCTAATGAAGCGCAGTGGAGTTATTAGAGTTGCATTAAAGAGTAACATATTAGAATTGAGCATTTATTGAAGAATTAGAGAATCCCAAAGAAATAGCTAAAAAAAAAAATCTAATTAAAAACAAATGTAATCCGTGCCAGGCTGATGCCATCTTCAAACTTTCTTTCCGCCCCGCCCCCTGACGCATCCCCGGCCCCGATGCACCCCCTCCCCATATCAGATTCTTTCTTATTGTTTCATTTCTTTAAATGTTAACGATTGTAACCATTATGATGCCCGTGCACCAAACAGCTGCCCATAAAATTGGCACCGTCAAAATGGTTACTCGCATTGCAATTAAAGGAGCTCGAAATTTATGTACCTTCTGACACAGTAATTACTGGCCCTTGCATCTAAGACAATCGTACAGTGAATTATCTCCCCTTGGAACATCTGTAAGTCATATTTGATTTAGAATAAAAAAAAACAATTAAATGTTGGGTAAGCGTTTTATGCCAGTTTAACATTGGCTTTTATTGTCTGTTGAGTTCGTTTGATACTTAAGAATGGAAGATATCGGCTGCTTCATTTACAATCTCCCCCCGCCCCCACCCCCCTCACTCGATCCTGTCCAAGAAACATAACCTTAAAGTTCTATTACTCACTCTACAAATTAAGCAGGCGCTGTTATCTTTAGGAACATGATGTTTTTTCAGTTTTGATGAATATGTATATGGAGAGTCTAAAATATATGGAATTGGTTTAGCATTTAAAAAGAAAGTTGGCTGGCTGGATTGGTTGGTTGGTTTGGTTTTGCGGGTATGTCAACCCATTGGGTCAATTTTATGCCGAAGACGTTTTGTTTTAGAAGATTTTGGTTTCGTTTGTTTTGTTTTACGGGCGTATCAACCTGTTTGGTTCATTTAAATGCTGATAAAGTTTTGAAGTTAAGTCATTCTTAATAGATACTTAATTTTTTATAATTTTTTTTTCTATTTAACCCATAGATGGGACCCTAACAGGTATACCACTTTGAGGTAAAAAAAGACGTATTTGTTTTAGGAAGATTTGTTTTGTTTGGTTTGTTTTGTTTACGCGTATCAACCTCAGTGGGTCATTTAATGCCGATAAAGTTTGAAATAAACAATTCTTAATGGATACTAATTTTTTTTAAATACATATTTTCTATATTAACCATAGATGGAACCTAACAGTACTACACTCGGTCAGAGTGGACCAGGAGCAATGGTGATGAAGGGGTGCTCCCATTCCCCAAACTCCAGAACATGGACCTCACCATCATAGAGTTTAACGTCATTCCCAGGACATGTAGACCCAGACACGCCTTCTAGCACCTATGATAAAAGGATTGGGGCTTGCCATAAGGCAATAGGGTTGGGAAATCATAAGGTGCAGGCTTGACTGTGACCAGCCGATTGATCGGAGGGGCCTTCTCGACCGCCCGTCTAGCCAAAAGGGCAAAGTGGAATTTGCAGTCATGAACTGCTCATCCACCTGGCTCTTCTTAAGCATCACAGTCCCACCCACGCCAACAGGTGGCCCCATTGGGGAGTCTTACCCTCTGCAGAGGTGCAGTCGGTGCATTCTAATGCCCCAGCCGACAGGGGCATGCTAAGTAAGGAATTAATAACCATATCAGATAGGCTCTCAGCAGATCAATTCGTGTTGCTTACTTTGATTTTAAGGGACAGGGCTGGGTTTTATGCCCAGTGCCTTAGCACCTCAATAGATGGAATGCCCAAATGGATCCATACAATTTTTTCATTGGCCATGGCTGAGCTCGGTTGGTGCATGGTTCTCCCATGTTTAATGGCTGTGTTCTATCCAATGTCATAGGGGGTATTGCATATATGTATTTAAAGGGGACATGGAAGACATTGCCACACTGACACCAAACATTGAGAGGCTTGTTGCAAAAGACCGAGCGATCTGGCAACCTCCTCGTCAAACAAGGAACAAGAAGGAGTGAAAAAGAGAGGAAAGTAGCCGCCGCAGAAAAGAGAGGCCAAAAGGAAGGAGAAGACACAGCAACTCCAGCAAGCTCCACTGTTTGTTTGCAGTCACTGCACCAGAGATGCCATCAAAAATTGGTGTTGAGCCACTCACAACAGTTGCAAAAAACAAAACAAAAAAACAAATGGACACTTACGCCATCGTCTTTAGTATGTATTTAAAATGTAACATTTTGACATGAATGACTGAAGATTTCTATTTCTATTTGGAATATATCATGAGTTCCATGTTCGATACAGCCCTCATCCCACTCAGCACATGGTGTAGCATATTAATGCGTTACTGTATTAACTGACATGGTGGGGTATGAGTAAAAAAGAAAAAAAAAATACACGCACACGAATTGTACACCCACCATCCCACAAAGCCGCACATCGCAATGAGGGTTAGTAAATTAGTTATCTAGGACAAGGACAAATGTTTCATATTCATGCGTACATATAATCTACTTGTTGTATTATGATATCTATTCCTCCCCACAGGGAGAAATTCGACACAAATTTAATGGGGATAAGCCTTTTTGAATTCATTAAATTTTGTTTTGAAATTTACATGGAAGTTTGATAGTGAAAACAAACACTTCTTATTTTAGATTGTTAATTCCTTGGAATTAGTTACTTTTCATCTAAAATTCAAAAACACTTTATTTGATACCCCAGCATATTTTTCAGAAATGTTGTTTGTATTTATATATATATATAAATGGGAAATGTATATATTATATATTAACTATATATATATATATATATATATATTGGTATGAATTAAATTTATTACTATGCTGACAATGTATGTATTATAATACTATGCATATATAATATATATATAGGTATATATATATATATATATATATAATATAGTGAAAAATCTGAAAAATTACAGGTTCAAAAAAATGACGTATTTATTCAGCCAACGCTGCAGTGTTTCCAATCTGTTTAGTAGATCTTCTTCAGGGCCTTTTGTTGATATAGGAAAAGTAAGAAATTTATCACAGAATAATAAGGGGACTGTGATTGGTTTGTTTACAATGTTTGACACCTTATCATCTGTGATAAATTTTCCTTTCCTATATCAATAAAAGACCTGAGAAGATCTACTAACAGATTTGAAACACTGCAGCGTTGGGCTGAATAAAATACCAGTCATTTTATTGAAAAACCTGTGTTTTTTCAAATTTTCATATTATTATTATATTACTAGCAATATATGCACCCCGGGGGCAAGATTTAAGTTTGATATTTAATAAAATATCATATTAAATTAGAAAGGCTAATGAAAACTGACTAGATGCAGATAAAAAAGATCTGCAACAGAGGGGTATAATCGAAAAATAGAACAACTTTTTGAAAACTAACTATTCCATCATATTTCCAATTACTCCCCTCTTTCATTGGTAAATTTTCCTAATTTAACTATTTAGTTAAAATAGGAAGTAAAAAGATAATTATTACAGTTATTTCTTCTTGTAAATAAATTTCTTTTTTAAGATTTATCCACGAGATTTTTGTTTATATTTCTAAGAAAAACCAACAATTAGAAATCAATAATACCAAGCACATATTTATTAAAATAAAATTTTTAAAAATATCAATATGCAAATTAGCCTTCTCGTTCAAACTGTAAACCGCTATTTTGTTGTATATATAAATATTAATTGCATGTTATTAGTACGTTTAGATATGGTCACAGTATTATAATGTAAAACAATTTTATTAATAACTGAAGGTTTAAAAGGAATGAAATCATGGAGAATTGATGTAAATAATTAAAGGGAATCTTGATTGGAGTAGTAATATAGTTTCGGTTACAGACAGAAAAACACACAATATCTCCATTATAATAAGATATATATATATATATATATATATAATATATATATATATATATATATATTATTATTACCATACCACGTCGTCAGTATATATAATTTAATTCATACCAATGTATATATATATATTTTTCATTTAATCTTATTATAATGGAGATGTGTGTGTTTTTCTGTCTGTAACCGAAACATATTACTACTCAAGTAATAGTTAGGCAAACCGGTCTAGGAGAAGGAAAACTCTGAATTCAAACCTGATAAACTCGCTTTAAGAAAATTTACCTTGTGTCGCATCCTGCTCTGTAGCCGGAGGGGTTGTAAAATATATATTATACCATAGTAATTTTTCAGGTTTATCTCATATTGTCTAAAAGTAACCACAAGTGTTCTTTCAGAACCGATTTTGGTCAACAGCAAAAAGCCATGTTGGGTGACCCTGGATTTTAAAACGCAGGGTCGATTACGATAAAGACCAATCGGATGGCAAGCTTAAAGAGATTAAGAAAATATTAGATAATTTCCTAAATTCCAGCTTGAACATGTGAGAAGTATCCAAGGTAAGTAAATTTATCTACTCACCTGTACTTTCAAGAATTTGAAGTCACATAATCTTGAGAGTATCTACATTACTCAGGAGTAACATCTTTTCTTATCGGGATTTGAAACTTGAAGGTTAAATTAAAATTTGAATATTCAGGAGTAACATTTTATTAAATTAAATTTTCTTATCGGGTTTGAAACTTGAAGGTTAAATTAAAATAATATTCAGTAGTTACATTTTATAAAATTTAAATTTCTTACGGAGTTTTTTTGAAACTTGAAGGTTTAAAAATTAAAATTCAAATATTCAGTAGTAACATTTTTATAAAAATTTAAATTTTTCTTATCGGTGTTTAAACTTGAAGGTTTAAAATTAAATTTAAATATTCAGTAGTTAACATTTAATAAATTAAAATTTTTTCTTATCGGGTTTTTGAAACTTGAAATGTGACCTAAAACACATGAATCTCTCTCTCTTTTTCTCTCCTTTCAGCTTCTCTCTCTCTCTTCTCTCTCTCTCTCCTCTCCTCTCTTCTCTCTCTCTCTCTTTCTCATATCTCCTCCTCATTCTCTATCTTTTCCTTCAACTCTCTCCTCTCTTTTTCTCTCCTTTCAGCTTCTCTCTCTCTCTCTCTCCTCTCTCCCTTTCATATCTCTCTCCTCATTCTCTACTTTCTCTCACTCTCTCTCCCCCCCTCTCTCTCTCTCACTCTCCCTTTTCTTGTGAATTTAAACAATGTAATAAAGATTTGTTTCTTTTTTCTCTGAATATTTGAGATGAGCTTGATGATTAGTATTATCTGCGTTATTTCGAACTAATGTTCCTCATTTCTTCCTTATTATCTGTACAACATTTCTGCGATTGCCCTCCGCCTTTTCAGGTTTTCTTCTCGAACTCGGGGGGAACCTTTTTATTTTTGAACTGGAACCTTCTTATCATAATCGGGAGCCATCACAGAACTGTTGAAATCTAACCCTTATTCAATCCACAGGGGTTATCCTGTTTCTCCATTCCGCTAACCATAGCTGGAGTAGAGTGTTAAGCTGTTGTAATTATTTTCTATGTTACTGCTGCCCTTGACCAGGATTGAACCTGCAAGTCCAGAGATAACTGTCACTTTAGACTGTTCTTTAACCTAAACTTCTTGTGTCCAACTGGAATACCTGAAGATGCCGGATGCCCATCGGCCGAAACATTGTACAGATACAATGAAATGTAGGACATTAGTCCGAATAACGTAGGAAACAATACAAGATTTTTTCTCATCATCTCTCTTGTTCTCTCTGTCTCTCTCTCTCCCTATTCTTTTCTCTCTTCTCTCTCCTTTATGTCTCTCTTTTCTACTTTCTCTCCCTCCCCTTTTCTTATATATCTCCCTCTCCTTATCTCCTCCTCTCTGTTAATCTCTCTCTCTCCCTCTCTCCACTCTCTCTCTCCTTTTCTCTCCACTCTCTCTCTCCCTTTTCTCTTCACTCTCTATCTTCCTTTCTCTTCACTCCTCTCTCTCTATCTCTTCTGTTTTCTTGTGATCTAAACAATGTAATAAAAATTATGTTTTGTTTTTTTAATCTGTAGGCCTGATCGCTCGATGTGGTATTGAGGTAAGAGCCATGGATTTGTATGCCCATGTCTATAGAACTGTGGAACCAAAAACGGACTAAGGTAAAGAGATTTCTACAAACCATTATATATTAACTAGAAAGAAATATGCGCTCTGCCGGGCGTAAAGTATTTAAATTTTAATGTAATGAAATAGGTAATTATGAATTTTGTTTAGAATTAGGGTGTTCCCAGAAAAAAAACAGAAAACCCTTAATTTTAACTTAGCGGGGGGGGTTAGGTTAGGTTTTAGTGCACCAAAAGAAATATTTTAGACATATACTACAGAATTACGTAACAACTTCTTATTCCATTCTTTTTACAATTATTCATCTCTTTCTTTTATTTTACATTATCTTTCAAGTTTTTTCTATATCTAATTATTTGAAGTTCACCTTGACATCCAATGGGATGCGTTGTAGAGAACTGCCAGAGCAATGGCCAATAGGGACAACGTGAGAGAGATCAATGGAATTCACGCTATCAGTACACTTTTGATGATGATTAAATGATGAAACTGTACAATTCAAAGTTACTCTGGAGGAAGTAGTCGTACAACTAAAAATTCAATTGGCACACCACCAAGAATAACATAATTAGAAATTTTAACAATTTCAAAGAGATTTTCTAACAAAATATATATACTAGCAACAGAAACCACCCTCCGGGCGTTTGTAAAAATTTATTTATGAAAGACATTGCCTGAGAGGGTGGAGCCTTAAAAATTCAATGTCAGAGGGTTTGTATCATAAGTAAGACAAATCCTCATATTTCATTAAAGGAAGTAAAAATAAAAAATAAACAATTTGAAATGAAAACTGAGACCGTCCCTCTCAATAAAATGTTGCATGCATTGTAATAATCAAAACAATTATTTTTGAATATTTTTCCCCATAAATTTTACACAAATCGTAGGTATTTATTTTATTTGTAAAACTTTTTAGTTAACTTCTGTTACTGTAAAAAAAGCAACGAGAGCTAAAAAACAATTTTAAAATTGCTTACTCAAAATTTTGGTGTATATAGCATAGAATATTGTGACATTAAGCTGTGACGTAGAGCTATGAGATAGTTTTTGGTTACAGACAGAAATACAGACATCTCAGTATTAATAGATTGAAAGGAATATGCGCCCTCTGCGGGCATAAGTAATTTAAATTTATTAATGAAATAGTGGTAATTATGAAACTTTTGTTAGTAAATCAGGGTGTCCAGAAAAACAGAACCCACAAATTTTGTAATTAAAACTTAATTTTAACTAGGGGGTTTATGGTTAGGGGTTAGGGTTGGTTTAGGGTTAGGGTGGGTTTAGGTTAGGGTTATAATGGTAAAATAAATAATAATTTGGTTTCTGTTTTTTTCTGGATTACCCTGACAAGTGATCAGAAAAACAGAACCAAACCCTTAACCTACCTAAACCCCCTAGTTAAAATTAACAGTTTTTTATTTACAAAAATTTGTGGGGTTTTTTTTTTGGGGGGAACCCTAATTTACTAAAACAAAAAGTTCATAATTACCATGAAATATATTGAATAGAAGACTAATGAATATTAAATAAGAACGCATATAAAAGATTACACTTATTCATAATTCTGTTTTTATTATTCCATACTTAATGACATTCTTAGGCATCCTCTTGTGTTGTAATGGTTAGCAAGCAGGTCTTGCAGGATTCATTACTACTTATTCATTAAATTCACGAAATAAAATAGTTTTTGATTTAATAAAAAAAAAAAATTAGGGTTATTTCTATAACTCCAACCTAAAAAAGCGGGAACACTCTGATTGGACTGCATAAATTTATTTATCTATTTTTGATCTACTAGGAAAAAAGAAGACGGGTTAGGGTAGGGTTTAGGTAGTTTAATGGGAAAAAAATGGGTAGATTAATTAACAGTAAAATTTATTCAGAGTGGTTCCCCATTTTTTGCTTGAAGTTATAGAAATAACCAAAATGAGTTATTCATGTTGTGGCACATGGAAAAATTAATTTAGCACCTAATGATAAATTATTATTTTTTATAATATAAAAACTTTAAATCAAAATATTTTTTTTATTTAATCAGAATAAGAATCCAATTGAAATTCCATGTCAAAATGATCCAGAAAAGAAAATTGTTTCCAGGTGTGGGACTATGTTAAAGTTAAACAATCCCCAAAATTTGGCTCCCAATTCCCAAAATTGCAGGAGTTATGTTTGATCTTTATCCTCCAAATTGAAGAGCGTTAGAAAATCGTGACTTTTTGTAACCTATTTTGTCTGTAAAAATGAGTTCTAGAAGCTTCTCTACAACTAAAAAATTGAGTTTATAAAAGCATTTTTGCAAAGGAAATTCTAAAAATTGGTCTGAGACCAGTATCGAACCTTGGACCTTTTGATTATCTAGACGGATGCTCTACCAACTGAGCTAAACTTCCAAGAATGGTGAAAATACCAGTCACTCAGTTCTAAGGTTACAAAGAGAGCTAGATGAAACTAAATAAGAAATATCTTATTAAACAATAAAATTACTTGTGGTTAGTATAATTGAATATTAATCAAGCAATGATGAAATTATATGACTTTGTTCAAAGATATTTCTGAATGAATATACAATTCTTAAATTCAAATTTCAAGTTCAAATTTGGTTAATTCATAAATTTCAATTTCTTTTTGTCAGTTAAAATGACAGTTGAAGCAATCTACAATTAAAAAAAAAAATCTGTTCAAGGCCTGATGTTTGTTGGTTGCTGGCTGGTCAATTTTAAGGCATTATCAACCCTTGTTGGGTTATTTATGCCTGAATACATTTTGTTCTATTCATTCTTGATTGAGTACTCAATTTAAAAAACTCAATTTAAAAAAATTATGGACTTTTCTATTTAACCCAAGATGGACCCAACAGTGTACTACCACTCCTGGGTCAGAGTGGACCGGGCAGCAGATGGTGATGAAGGTGTACTCGCATTCCCCAAAGTCCAGAACTGAACCTACCATCAGATTAGAGTTTAACTCATTTCCAGGACATGTGACCGCTCCAGCCATGCCTTCTACCATATATCAAAAAAGGGTTGGGACTTGCCATAAGGCAATAGCTTGGATGGCATATCAGGTGCTAGGGGTTGAACCATGACCAGCCATTATCGGAGGGTCCTCTCCACCGCCCGTCTAGCCCTAAGATAGGTCAAAGATTATGCAGTCATGACTGCTCATCCACCGAAGACCGTATCCTTAAGCATCACGGGCACCAACCCACGGCCAACGGTGCCCCCATTTGAGGTGTGTATATGTGTGTGTCTTACTCCTCTGCAAGAAGTGGCATTTGTGCCATCTAATCCCCACCGACGGGTGGCAGTGTGGTCTGAGATAAGAGAGAGGGGGAGATATATGAGAAAAGGGAAGGGAGAGAAAGAATAGAAAAGAGAGACATGAGAAAAGGAGAGAGAGAGAAGAGAGAAAAGAATAGGAGAGAGAGAAGAGAGAGAGAGAGAGAGAGATGAGAAAAGGAGAGAGAGAGATAAGATGAAGGGTGGGTCTGAAGAGTAAAAGGACAAGTCAAGAATTTTTTGACTCTTCTGTTCTACTTCCCCGTAACTATTGTTTTTCTCCGCATCCTCCTAATAGACTACAGACGGCCCGAAGAAGAGCTGGATGTTGTTATGCGATTCCGTGAGAGAAAAGCAACAGAAATTGGCCGATGTTGAAGACCAAGATTGCTAGGCTGCGAAAAACCTACGGATAAAAACAGTCTGGCAGAACAAGCAGACCCTTGAGAGAATTGCAAGACAGCTGCTCGTTCTTAAAAGAGCATCAAACTGACCACAGCACTGTCGATGAACAAGAAGATGTGAAAGAAAATAAGCGGTAAGAAGCATTGACCTTTGCTTTCAGAAGTCTTTCTCACACATCTTTTCTGTTTTCTGTTACAATCTATGGGCTATCTTGTAGGCTTTTTAAGACAAAGAGCACTTGTCCAGTGGAATTGGATCCTGGTAATCCCTGGTAAAGATCCTGATCCTAGTAATCCTCTGGTAAAGAATCCTGATCTTTGGTTAATCCTCTGGTAAGATCCTGAGTATGTAAGTCCCCCTTAATGGTTGCAAGTAAACTATGGCACAGTATCAGTGTTTAAGTTAGTGTATCAGCCATGCATTATGGCTGTAGTTGGCGAAAGAATTAAACCACGTGAACCTCGGCTTAGTCTTTAATTTTTTCTTCATTTGAATTTTTCCCCTTTCTGTTCTTTCATTTTTTTTCTTTGTTGTCTTTCATAACAATTATTTATTTTCATTTTTTTTCTTTTGTTTATTGCATGATTCTATTCTTGCTATTATTAAAAATGACATGACAACAAATAACAATTATTATTATCATTACTTGCTGGTCATCATATCCGATGATGACACCACATGAATCCTTTTCCTCCAATTTATTCGTTCTCTGGTTTGCGTCTTGCCAACTGCTATGGGGATGTAAAATCCTTCAGGTTTCTTTTGATGTTCTTTGTACCTTAGCCTTTGGTCTACGAATTCCAATGATCCTATGGAAATAAGTCTTGGTTCATTTGTCTTGTTATCCCAATAAAAGTATTATTACTTCGTGTGGGCTTGGTGAACTGAAATAGAATTTAATGAAGAGAAGGAAAAGAGACAGAGGACAGGATGACTTTAAGTAGACCTTATTATCGGGTTCACACTATTTGTTGAGGGGATATATTTCCGAAACAACTTCTCTAAGTTCAAATTCCAAGATCCTAAGAGACCTTCTTCAAACGCCAAAAACTTGGGTTTTTTTCCTGCACATGCCTAGAGGGCTCTTCCTGTCCTAAGCCCTCTGGAGATTGTCATTTTTGTGTCTTTTATTTATCTTATTTTATTTAATTTTGTTTTACTTTTGTTTTATTTATTTTACTTTTATCTAATCCCCACAATCCCTCCTCTCAGTGAGAGTTACAGAATTTGCTTGGGCGGTTTGTTATCCCCAGTCTGTTTAAGTGGCCAGGCTATCTCAGCGTTGCATTGGACAAGTATTTTGTGCATTGTCAGGGAGTCAGTTCTCGTCAGGATTGGTCCCATTTGAAACATGTTGCCACCACTTGTCATTTGATATACTGCACAAGTGGACACATACATATAGAAGAAAATTTGGGTTTATGTCCTATAAGTCTAACATGTCAAAGGGAACCACTCTTGACTGAAAAATTATTTATATTTTCCCATTAAACTACCCTAACCTCACCCTAAACCAGTCTTCTTTTTTTCTGTAGATCAATAAATAGATAATAATTTTATCAGTCAAAGTGGTTCCCCTTGATCATGTTTAGACTTATAGGAAATAACAAAATCTGTGTTTACTTAAGAAAAAACAAAACATTATTTTCCTATTGTCAAATTGAGTTTTCATTTAATGTTCATCTGCTCTCTGTTCTCTTTATTACATTTTTTAATTTCTCATCTTTTGTGTGTTTGTATGTGTGTTACCCCTGTAGGGTTATTTTCATATTTGCCTGGAGATCTGCCGTTTAGTTTCACTGGTTCCCGCTAGGGGCCTCGGGTGTATTTAACGGCTGATTTGAACTTCTTCTCTCTTTTTGCCTGCGACCTACGAGAAAAACATGGGTTTAGACTTAGGTCTACCACTCTTGTTAGCTTCGGCCCTTAACCCACTGGCCACTCACTGCTATAAGTCTATTATACGATATATGACCATCCTTTTAGTTCATGTATCCGTAACTACGTTTTATGTACCATTTAGGATCTTTTCTTTTGGATTTTTTACCTAAATTTCCCCTTCTTGTTATTTTTTTTTTACCATTCATGAATGTGTCATTGATCTCTACTTTTGTATGTATGTATGTACACTTATCTACTTTATGTATCTCGTCATATCCAGTGCTGCGTATACCTATTAAATGTTTTGTCTATCAACCTTTGTTTCGGAGTTTTGTTGGCATCCAACGAGTTATGACCTTGTCATAACCTTTTTAAAACTTTACACCCCCAATCGATATTTATATCTTTTTTTTTGTTTGTCCAGGAATTCACCGCTTCAAGTGGCAACTGTCATTGTGATGGTGTAATCAGCCGCCTGTTTGCTTATTACGGGCTGTTACAAGTGGTTTACCGAAAAAGAACTTGTAGCATGGTGGATGCGCATGTGTTCAACTGAGATACAATTTTCCAGATGGGTTAACCTTGTCAAGGTGTGGCCTGACCTTTTGAGATCAGACAGTGGAACACAGATGGACTGCCTCGAGCCAGGTGTCCATGAAAATGCGCGTCCTTGTGACCAAAGGTATCGTTGGCCACGATGATGATCCCCAAAAACAGGTAGATTTATCAATGTCATGGACATTTAAAAGTTATATAAGTTAAATACTCATATGATAAACTTACACAGTTCCTGAGGGTATTGTTGAATATAAGTCAGTGACGTAGGTTTCTTTTACGACAGACAGATTTACCAAATTTCCATTACAATAAGATGATCTGGATTAAGTCTCTGTGATTTTCATATCTTCATTCTCTCAGAAATATATCAATCAAAGCGTCTTAAATTCCAAACATTGGTCCGATATTTTCCAAGTTTTTGACCCAACTCTTTTAAGGGTAGGTCGATTTTCACTTTTTTTAAAAAATATACGAATTCACAACAAAGCATTGAAAATTTGTGTCTTAGTCTATTAAGTACTGATACCAAAAATTTAGATCTTGCACTTTTACCAATTTTGAGCGAAATGCATCAGTGCACTGAAAATCCTTTGGTTTTGCAATCATTTGGCGCCAAAAAACTGATCAGCAAATCAATACTTGTTATGGGTTAGTAAAATGAGGTCTGAGTGGACATGTCCAAAATGAGTATCTTCCCTTCTGCAATTCTATTGCCAAGAGTGGCCCTTGATATTTGGCCACAAGCAGAATTACGCATTTCCTAGCTCTTTCCACATCAGACCAGTGATGGATAAAACATGGTCTACGGTACCTGCTGTCTCTAAGTCGTTAGGGGTGTCTTTTGCCGCTACCTACCAGCCACCAGTAAGTGACATTCTCTACAACATGAGTTGTACATCTATTTCCTCAGAATACATTTATGTATCTGTTTTATTACCTTCTATCGTATGTGTATTCATTTGTGCATATCTTTCTTCTTAAATGTATCTTCTCCACTATTGCGAATAAATATTATTATTTTTACACCTTTGTCGGAAGATTTTTTATATACTCATGTTGCTACCCATTGTTGTAGGTTATTTAAGCCTTCAATGTTAATAAAACATCACATCCTTACATTTTATACTTGCAACCTGTTGATATAAATCTTGCCCATGAATGGGTTCGTTACAATTCAGAATTCTCCTGCTGTGTTTATGTCGGTATTGATCCTTGTCCACTTGAAAATGTCTCTTGGGCGTTTTAAAAAACTAGCAAAGTTGGCAACACAGAAAATCCAGTTTTCCTTCAGGTCTGAGGCGACAGTATAAGCTTTCTTTCACGCAGGCAGAAAGTCAGTCCCTTTTATTGGCCTCAGAGCCCACATGACATTTTTATACATCCGGCACCTGAATTGAGACATGCATTCCACGTCTCTCCCTATGTCATGTTTTGCCGTGTCTTCGACAGACGACAATTTGGATCCAGGAGTCGGTTCTTTTATTGCACAGGGGTCCCAAACTACGGCCCATGAGGCATTCTTATCAAGGCCTGTGATGGTACTTAATTCAGTTTCACAATCTCACTAAACCTTTCTGCTAATGTTGTTGTTCTTTGATAAGGTTTTGAAAATAAATATGTTGCGCTTAATTTGTTTTTGTGTCATCTTACACCACTCGTCATGAATATAACAGAGAAAGATAAATTTCGTTTTTACATCTTGAAACACAATAATCAATGTGGCCCGCGCTTGTTATTTTTCAATTATCCGGCCAACGTAAAAAAGTTTTGGTGATCCCTGTTTCCGCTTGTTTTTATGGGATATGCAGCAACTGTTTATGCCTGCTACATTGGAAATAATTTTTTTTAGTATTATCTGCCTTTATTTGGACTATTGTCCTCATCTCATTGTTATCTGTATAACATTTCGGCTGATGTGCCCTCTGGCCTTCTTCAAGGTATTTTGTCAGAACTCGGTAAACCTTCTTTCAGACTCAGGAACCTTTCTTTCTTGAACCTAATCCTTTATATTCAGTCCAACGGGGGTATCCTGTTCTCATTCCGCTAACATGGCTGTGATAGAGGCGTTAAGCGTGTTATTTTATTATTCTCATGGTTACAGCCACCCTTGACCAGGGATTGAACCTGCAGAGAAGGTTCCTGAGTCTGACAAGAAATACCTGAATAAAGGCTGGAGTGACATCAGCCAAAAATGTTGTACAGATAACAATTAGATTGAGGACAATAGTCGAATAATGCCAGATAATACTAACATTCAAGCCTCATCTTCATAATTATAATAATAAATTGTTTTTATTGTTTTTTTCTATCTTTTTCTCAGAGCTTTTGTTCTGAGTTAGCAAGTATTAACACAATAATAATATGGCTCGCACTCATTATTTTTTCCATATCCGGCCAACGTGAAAAAAGTTTGGCAATCCCTGATTTTCCGCTGTTGTATGGGTAACGCAGTGTTATTCCTGTACATTGGTAAATAATTTTTTCTTGTTTTTTTTTTCTTTCATAGGCCAGTGTGGATCCGAAACAAAGAAATGAAGAACGCGATTGAGACATCAAACCAGTGATACCCATCTTCTCCAAACTCTGGGAAAATTGCATTCGCATTGGAATTCCAGTGCTTATTGAAGACATCGGAGAAACACTGGATCCTGCCACTGGAACCAATTTTACTTAAACAAACATTCCAACAGCGTGAGATTTCCCAATTAATACCTGCCTCTTCTATATCTTTGGTTTTTGGAGAAAAGCTCTCTACAACCAGAAAAAAACAATGGTCACATTTTTTTACTATTCATTGTGCATTGGTTATTAACTCTTTATGTTTAAATGCTGAGCTCTGACAAATAGTCGAGTACGATTACCTCTGACGTGGTAGCTGGGTAGTTACCGTTGGGTTCCACTCTATGGGTGCGGATTATCTTTTCAGGACCAATATCATTTCCAAAAATAATTACATGCCCAGAGGGCATTCATACCACAGTAATAGCAATGAAGAGGTACTCCACCTCCCTTAGATTCAGAATTGAACCTCACCACTATATTCCGTTCTAGTGTCATATACAAGGCACCTGGTATTAAGCATTTAAAGCACAAAATTAGAAAGAGTTTTTTTTTATCTGTTCAACTTTTTAAAAATGTTTCTGAAGGGCCAAGTTCAGCCCAGTCGAAGAGCGTTCGCTAGAACATAAGATTTTAATTCGATACCGGCCCTCACTACTCAGATTATGAAGCTAGCACAGGGATCTTTGCTATAAAGTAAGGAGCTGAATGGTTAGGATGTGGCGCTCTGCCTTTGAGACGCAAAGACAACTCCTTTGGTCTAGCCATAGGGGAAAAAGGGAATAGACTTCCCTCACTGAATTGGCTAATACCGACTTTAGGCCCTCCAACGACTTTACTTACTTACTATATATAGTTACCAACCCTCATCCACACAAGGCAGGATGCAACACAAGGTCAGTTTCTTAAGCGAAGTTTAACAGGTTAAAATGGTTACCTAGTATGGTTAAAGAGCTCAGTCTGCCCACCTATTGCCAATAATTGAAGGGAGTAGTAGATTGCATACCTTTCTCAAGGTATGAATGCAAACAGCCATCTCTCTCTTTTATTGTCCTGGTATGACAATACCCAGGACAATAGAGTTAAACACTATTTCTTATGGTGAAGTTCCATTTCTGGAACTCAGGGAATGTGGAGTTCTCTTTCATCACCATTACTCCCAGGTCCAAGCTGACGAAGGGAGGTAATACCTGTTAAGGTTCCATTTATGAGTTAAATAGAACAAAATGAGTTAAAAAAATATTTAAACATCCTTAGACAGTTTAAAATGAACACGTGGGTAAACGGCTATAGACAGTCTGTTTTGAACACTTGGTTAGACAGCTATAAACAGTCTGATCTGAACATTGGGCTAAACAGTTATAGACACTCTGATATGAACACTTTGCAAGAAAGCTTAGACCATCTTATATGAACATGTGCTAAACAGCCATAGACAGTCTGAAACACTTGCTAAACACCCATAGACAGTCTGATCTGAACACTTGGCAAACAGCCATACACAGTCTGATCTGAACAGTTGGCTAAACAGCCATACAACAATCTGAACACTTGGCTAAACAGCCATACATCTGTCTGAACAGCTCATAGACAGTCTTCTGAACACTTGCTAAACCGCCATACACAGTCTGATCTGAACACTTGGCTAAACGCCATAACAGTCTGATCTGAACACTTGGCTAAACCGCCATACACAGTCTGATCTGAACACTTGGCTAAACAGCCATAGACAGTCTGATCTGAACACTTGCTAAACAGCCATACACAGTCTGATCTGAACACTTGGCTAAACGCCATAGACAGTCTGATCTGAACACTTGGCTAAACCGCCATACACAGTCTGATCTGAACACTTGGCTAAACCGCCATACACAGTCTATCTGAACACTTGCTAAACAGCCATGCTGAACACCTAAACAGCCATAACAGTCTGATCTGAACACTTGGCTAAACAGCCATAGACAGTCTGATCTGAACACTTGGCTAAACAGCCATACACAGTCTGATCTGAACACTTGGCTAAACACCATAGACTGATCTGAACACTTGGCTAAACAGCTATAGACAGTCTGATCTGAACACTTGGCTAAACAGCTACACAGGATCTAAACACTTGGCTAAACAGCCATACACAGTCTGATCTGAACACTTGGCTAACAAAACAGCCATACACAGTCTGATCTGAACACTTGGCTAAACCGCCATACACAGTCTATCTGAACACTTGGCTAAACAGCCATACACAGTCTGATCTGAACACTTGGCTAAACAGCCATACACAGTCTGATCTGAACACTTGGCTAACAGCCATAGACAGTCTGATCTGAACACTTGGCTAAACCAGCCATAGACAGTCTGATCTGAACACTTGGCTAAACGCCATACACAGTCTGATCTGAACACTTGGCTAAACAGCCATAGACAGTCTGATCTGAACACTTGGCTAAAGCCATAGACAGTCTGATCTGAACACTGGCTAAACCGCCATAACAGTCTGATCTGAACACTTGGCTAAACAGCCATACACAGTCTGATCTGAACACTTGGCTAAACAGCCATAGACAGCTAACACTTGCTAAACAGCTATAGACAGTCTGATCTGAAACACTTGGCTAAACAGCTATAGACAGTCATCTAAACACTTGGCTAAACAGCTATAGACAGTCTGATCTGAACACTGGCAAAACAGCCATAGACAGTCTAATCTGTGCACTGAGGAATATCCTATAAACATACTGAGCTCTCCATTTACTGAAAGACAGAATGAACAAAGATAACAATGAATAAATATGACAGTTTGAGACATGTGTAACTAAAATGCATTAAAAAAGGAAGATTTTAAGCCAACTGAAGTGAGATCAGTAATTAGATAAATATATAGCTGAGTCAGATATCTAAACAGGTGTCATCAAGTAAAAACATACTGAGTCAAGAAATGGCTTAATGCAGGGAAAGGGGTACTGGAGTGAAATTGTTGTCATGGTCCTCTGGAGATGTCAAACACAGAGAAAGAAGAATTAAAAGGAGGGGGAGAAGAATTAAAGAAGAGGAGGAGGAAGAATTAAAAGAAGGAGGAGGAGAAGAAGAATTAAGAGGAGAGAGAGGAAGGAGTAAAAGAGAAGGCTGAAGAAGAAGTAAATGGAGAAGTAAAAGAAATAAAAGGAAGAAAGAAATTAAAAAGAAAAGAAAAAGAAAAAGAAAAGAGAAGAAGAAGAAGAGAAAGAAAAAAAAGAAGAAAAAAGAAAAGAAAATAATAAAAGAAGAAAAAGAAGAAAAAAAAAGAAAAGAAAGAAAAAGAAAATAAAAAAAAAAAGAAGAAGGAAAGAAGAAAAAAAAGAAAAAGAAAATTAAAAAGAAGAGAAAAAGAAAAAAAAAAGAAGAAGAAAAAAAAAAATAAAAAAAAAAAAAAAGAAGAAAGAAAAGAATTAAAAGAAGAAGTAAAAAGAAGAGAAAGAAGAATTAAAATAAGAAAAAATTAAAAGAAGAAGAAGAAAGAATAAGAGAAGAATAAAAGAAGAAGAATTAAAAGAAGAAGGAGAAAATTAAAAAGAAGAATTTAAAAGAAGAAGGAAAAGAAGAAGACGAATTTAGAAGAAGAGAAGAAGAAGAAGAAGAAGAAGAAGAAGAAAGAAGAAGAAAGAAGAAGAAAGAAGAATCAATAGAACAAGAAGAAGAATTAAAAGAAAAAGAAGAGAAAAATTAAAAAGAATTTAGAAGAAGAATTAAGAAGGAAGAAGAAAAGAAGAAGAAGAAGAAGAAGAAAGAAGAAGAAGAAGAAGAAGAAGAATCAAATAGAACAAGAAGAAGAATTAAAAAAGAAGAAGAAGAAGAAGAAGAAGAATTAGAACAAAGAAGAATTAAAAAGAAGAAAAGAAGAAAAGAAGAAGAAGAAGAAGAAGAAGAAGAAGAAGAAGAAGAAGAAGAGAAGAAGAAAGAAGAATTAAAAGAAGTAGAGAAGAATAAGAAGAATTAAAGAAGAAGAAGTAAATAGAGAAGAAGAAGAATTAAAAAGAAGAAAAAGTAAAATTAAAAGGAGAAGAAGAAGAAAAATGAGATTTTCCGCAGATTTCTTTCTAATTTCTTCTTTTCTTTCTGCATTGAGGCCTGTGTAATTTGAAGCAGTGACCCATGAGCCGGATAAGGATTTCTCCCAGAGGGAGACAAGATACATTAAATATACATTTTGTCAAAGTAAATAGGCAGTAATCTCCCCTGGGGATCTCTCTCCCCCACCCCACCCCCCTTTGGCAAAATAAGTCCAAGTTAATACTAAGCTTGACACAATAAGTGAAGAGAAAGTTTGCATCCAGGGTAGAAAGTAAAAAAAAAGAACGGAAGAAGATTAGAAATTCTTTCTGGAATTCTGAGATGAGTCAGACCATTCTAAGAGTATTGTCAATCATTGTTGCTTTTGTTGTTACCATGATGTTTCGACCAATACATTCTATGGTCTTCTTCAGGTAGACACATTTTTTTTCAAATTTTTTTTTTTTAAATTTTTATTTTTTAAATTTTTTTTTAAATTTGTTTTTTTTTCAAATTTGTTTTTTTTTCAAATTTTTTTTTTTCAAATTTGTTTTGTTTTTTATTTGTTGTTTTTTAAAAATTTTTTCAAATTTGTTTGTTTTTTTTTTTAAATTTGTTTTTTTCAAATTTTTTTTCAAATTTTTTTTCAAATTGTTTTTTTCTCAAATTTTTTTAATATAGATATTTCTACCAACACAGAATCATTTTTATGTTCTGCAAAACTGCATACAGAGATGCTGATAAGTGTCCTGCATCCCTGATGCGTAAAAATCTAAAAAGATACAGTAAAATTGTATTCATGCATCCCAGTGTTTTTTTTCTTCCACCACCATCTTACTGTAAATACATTTCTATATTTTCTTGGAAACATTATATTTTACGGGGTACGAGGTAGTGGTTCGATGGCTTTAGTTGTTCAGAGATAAAAACTCTACAATTTATTAAGAAACTTTAGTTGGGACCCATCAAATTTCCCAAGGGCTCATTCAAATCAAATCCATACGTCCCAGGATGCACTAAATTAGAAAGCTATCAATATCACTATGCATACAATCTCTTAGAAAAGAAGACAATCATTTATTTTCACACATTACACAATATAAACAATGAAGAATCTAGAAGTGTTTATATTAACGGTCAGGGTGGACCTGGGAGTAATGACAGTAAAGGAATATTCCACATTCTTCAAAGTTCCAGAATTCGAACTTCACCACTCGATGCAGTTTTAACCGGAATTTTTGGTTTTAAAAAAGTGTGACCTATCTGAGGCACTTTTTTTTCTTTTTTTTTTAAAGAAAATTATTTAGTTTTAATTAAAAATTGAAGAACCTAGAAGTGTTTATATTGAGGATATAAATTCAGAAAATGTAAAAAAAAAATAAAAAAAAAAAAAAAAGCTGGCAAAAAAAATGAATAAAATTACATTTTTTTTCTTGTTTTTTTTTAAATTTCATTCCAACTTTTTTTTATGCTCCCTCCCTCCCCCACACACTAAATTACATAAAGTAATAAAAGAATTCTCATAAGTTGTCTTTTTGATTGATATGAACAGCTGCCCTTTCTACCCCCGAAAGAAAAAAAAATCCCCTTTACATCTGCACCTCAATTTCTCTCTCCCAGTTGCCAAACAACCCCCTCCACCCACCCTAACCCCCTCATTTGTTTACTCTTTCCTTGATTCCTGCACAACCCCCTCCCCTCTGACCATCGAAATATTCACACCTTTTTTTTTTTCCTTCTGTGAATGAATTTTTCGGGCCAATGTCACTTGGGTACTCAAATATGATATTTTTGTGGTTGAAAAAAATAAAAAAGTTGCATTTGTGAGAATATGAAAGTAAGATTCTGATTCCAATCTTGTAATATTCCCCATATGTGAAGTGACATTGTCGGATCCAGGTGGTAGGGGCTGGATGCAGGAGAAAACAGCAAAAAAAAACCAAAAAATGCACTAAAACAAACTAAAGAGGTGAAGGGAGTTTCCTTCTCAGAGGAAATGAGAGAAAGGAAAAGAAAAAGAAGAAAAAAGATGAATATGAAAAGAGTTGCAGAAAAAAACAAAGCTTAGGATAAAAGAGAAATTGGAAAGCGAGAGAGAGAGGGAATTGATAGAGAAGGAAAGGGCAGAGAGGGGGAATTGAAAGAAGGGGAAGAAAGAGAGGGAATTGAAAAGAAGGAAAGGAAAGAGAGAGGGGGAATTGAAAGAGAAGGAAAGGGGCAGAGAGCGGGGAATTGAAAGAAAGGGGAAGAAGAGAGGAATTGAAAGAGAAGGAGAAGGAGAAGAGGGAATGAAAGAGAAGGAAAGAAGAGAGAGAGGGAATTGAAAGAGAAGGAAAGGAAGAGGGAGAGAGGGGGGAATTGAAAGAGAAGGAAAAGGAAGAAGAGAGAGAATTGAAGAGAAGGAAAGAGGAGAGAGAAGAGAGGAATTGAAAGAGAAGAAAGAGAGAGAGAGAGGGGAATTGAAGAGAAGGAAAGAGGAAGAGAGAGAGAGGGGAATTGAAAGAGAAGGAAAGAGGAAGAGAGAGAGGGGGAATTGAAAGAAGAACGAAAAGAGAAGAAGAAGAGAGAGAGAGAGAGGGAGGGAGGAATTGAAAGAAAGGGAAAGAGAGAGAGAGGGGAGAATTGAAAGAGAAGGAAAAGGAAGAGAGAGGGGGAATTGAATGAGAGAGAGGGGGAATTGAAAGAGGAGGAGAGAGAGGGATTGATAGAGAAGGGGGAGAGAGACAGAGGATGAAGAAAAAAGAGAGAGACGTGTAAGAAAGAAATGAACAGAGAAAGAAAAGAAGAAGGGCAGAAGGTAATGGTAAAAGAGACAAGGAAAGAGTATGAAAGAAGTAGTAGTAAAGTCGATGGGCGACCTAATGTTGATATCAGCCAGACAGCAAGGGAGTCTATCCCCTTTTCACTAGCGCTAGACCAAGAAGATTATTTTAGCATCTGAGGTGGAGCGACACACCTACCATCAGCTCCTCACTTTACTGCACAGATCCCTTTGCTACTCATACACTGAGTTGGTGAGGGCCGGTATCGAACCAAGAACCTTGTGATTCCTAGCTGAACACTCTACCAACTGATCTAAAAATTGAGGCAAAGGGAGACAAGCAACACCCGATAATCAGGATTTACATTTTTGAATTTCATCTTGGATGATTTGGACAGTCTCATTTTTAACCAGAGGGTGTTGCGAGATGATAACACTCGAAAGATGAAGGAACAAGAGTATTAATACATAGATTGAGAATATAGTTTGCTATATTTATAGATCTAAGTGTTCAGTATCATAGTAAGATAGGGTAGCCAAGACATAAAATAAACAGTGCTTAGGCCCTGTCAGTGTCTCATCTCTAAATTCAAGAAAAGATTAAGAAGGAAAAGAGTGAATGAGAAAAAAATACTAGAAGTGGCTTGACTTGGCAAAGGTAGAGGATAATAAAAAGATCCATTGGTTGTTTTCGTTTTACATAATTGATTTGTTTACGTTTTAACTCTTAATATCCTGTTAAGAATTTTCTAAGTCTAGGGCCCAATTCCTATAACCATTTATCAAAAATGGCTAAAAATGACCGTTTCATTAAAAGTTACTTGTTATTTCCCTTAAATCAAAGACTTCTAAATATGTTTAATATTACATTTAAACAAAGGCTATCATTTGGGGTAGATTAGTGTTGTGAGGTTTTAAGGGGTCAAATAAGAACAAAACGAAGGGTAACAAATGTAGGAAAATGTATTAACAGAAAGTAGACAAATACAATACATAGAAGTGGAAATTACGTCCGACAAATAGAGTTATTGGCTTACTCGCATTGGCTTACTGCCAAGTCACAATTGTCCCTGTTACTTATAGTAACCCGTCGGCGCATTCCATTAGTCTTATAGGGTGTATCACCTATAACAATTAGGAAAATGAATGTGACTTCCGGCCGGGTGGAATGAGGCGGTATAGGACATTAAGAGAAGAAAAAGAGTGAATGAGAAAATCAGGACGGAAAAAGATTGTCGTGTGTCAGAAATGAATGCAAGCATTACTGACAGAACTGGCAGGGCTACCCAACATTGCCCGGGATTTAAAATGTTAAAAATAAATCTCTTATGTATATTCATATATATGTAAGTAAGTAAGTTATCAGGGTGGCCTAAAGTCGGTATCAGCCAATCAGCGAGGGAGTCTATCCCCTTTTCACTAGCGCTAGACCAAGGAGATTGTTTTTGCATCTGAGGTGGAGAGCCACACCTACCATCAGCTCCTTACTTTACCGCACAGATCCCTGTGCTACTCATACGCTGAGTTGGCGAGGGCCGGTATCGAACAAGAAACCTTGTGCTTTCTAGTCAAATGCTCTACCGACTGAGCTAACCCAGCCACTTTATATTCATATATAGATTAATAAAATCATCTATCTATCCATATATAAAGGGCAGTTGTGTGTATGTATGCATGTCCGGAGGAAACTATGAAAATGAAATAATTAATAACCAAGTAAATATATATACCCATTCACTATCACCAGAGCTTGCATTTTATGTTAAAATAATGAAGATTTTATTCATATTCATGAAGATATTTAAAAATTAGGATTTGAATAGAAAGAGAAGGGAAAGTCATAGGTTGCATTTGTGATTAAAACATAAATCAATTATGTAAGACCAAAACAATCAATGGATCTGCGTGACTAACTTTTTATTATCCCCCCTCTACTTAAGCATTGCCCTGTCGGCTGGGGCGTTAGAATGCACCGACTGCACCTCTGCAGAGGGGTAAGACTCCCCCAATGGGGCCACCTGTTGGCCGTGGGTGGCGACCTGTGATGCTTAAGGATAGAGCCCAGGTGGATGAGCAGTTCATGACATGCAATATTCCACTTTGGCCCTATCTTGGGCTAGACGGGCGGTCGGAGAGGCCCCCTCCGATCAATCGGCTGGTCACGTCAAGCCCTAGCACCTGTATGATTTTCCCAACCCTATTGCTCTTATGGCAAGCCCCAATCCCTTTTTATCATATGGGTGCTAGAAGGCGGTGGCTGCGGGTCTACATGTCCTGGGAATGACGTTAAACTCTATCTGATGGTGAGGTTCCAGTTCTGGAGGTTTGGGGAATGCGGAGCACCCCTTCATCACCATTGCTCCCTGGTCCACTCTGACCCGGAGTGGTAGTACTGTTAGGGTCCCATCTATGGGTTAAATAGAAAAATGTATTTTTTTTTAAAATTGTATTATCCATTAAGAATTGATTTATTTCAAAACTTTATCGGCATTAAATGACCCACTGAGGTTGATATGCCGTAAAACAAAACAAACCAAACCAAACAATATACTTAAGCAATGCTGGGTAGTTGCTTCTAGTACATATATAAAGGTCAGTTTGTGTGTATTTATTTATTTATTCATGTATATCCAGATGAATCTATGAAAATAAAAGAATTAACCGGAAAGTAAATATATATACACATTAAGGTTATTTCCTATAAGTCTAACATGATCAAAGGGGAACCACTCTTGACTAATAAATTATTTATTTATTTATTGATCTACTAGAAAAAAAGAAGACAGGGTTAGTTTAGGTTAGGGTTAGGGTTAGGGTTTAAGATTAGGGTTAGGGTTAGTTTAATGGGAAAATAAGTAAATAATTTATCAGTCAAGAGTGGTTCCCCTTTGATCATGTTAGGCTTATAGAAAATAACCCACATTAATTATCACTGGTTCTTGCTTTTTGAGCAAAAATTATGAAGATTTGATTTATATTTTTGAAGATATGTAAAAAAATTTAAAAAACGTAGTTTCTCTATTGAGGTGTCCTTTTCTTAACCAACATCCAGGTCTTTACATGTGCAATCTTTTCAATTTGTCACTTGAAGTATACATATAATTGTTTTCTTCCCATTTCTGTTTTCTTGTTTTTGTATTATTAATTCACTCCTTTTGAGTTTTTCACTCCAGCATTAGCTGATGGTCTTTCACTGGAGTCATGGTGACAACTAGTCTCCTCGTGTCTCCAGGACTCTTCTGAGTATTCTAGCCAATTTCAGCAATGCTGTTGTCTGAATGGTTTCAATTCTTCCTCTGATTTCCAGTTCCACCAGTCATTTTTCCAAGTTTTTTGAGACCGTTCCTAGTGTACAAACTACAATTGGTATCACTTTCACCTTCATATTCCATAGCTTTTTCAATTCTCAGGCAAGGTCCAGGTATTTGTTTATCTTTTTGTTTTCCTTCATCTTCACCCTGTGATCTACTGGAACTCTCTCTAAAATCTACCAATTGGCAAGTTCTCTTTTTTGTTAATCAATACACGTTATTTGTAATTTGTAAGGAAGTGCGTGATCTAATGGTTAAAGTCTTGGGAAATGGACTCGTTGCCCCGAGTTCAAATTCTGGACGTGGTAATTGCATTTCACTTTGTGCTAATACCCTTGGGAAAGGTATGAATCCTACTCTCCCTCCAGCTATGGGTAAATAGTAGGGCAGACCTTTAACCTTGGTTAGGCAACCGGTCTAGGAGAAGGAAAACTCTGAATTCAAACCTGATAAACTCCGTTTGTTAGGGTCTCAATGTAGACTTTAATTTTATTCAAAAAAATTCACATGAAATAAAGAAAATAGCATTACTTTTTGACACCTCATATATATATATATATATATATATATATATATATATATATATATATATATATATATATATATATATATATATATATATATTAATGTTTGTGTTTTTCATTGACCTGCAATCAATTACCAGATTTTAAATGCTATAATAACTTTGAATAGTATAAATTTAATTAGTGTGTGGTTTTTATAGTCTTAATTATTCATAGTAATTCAAGCCTGTCTCTAATGTGAATTCCCTTAGGCTAAGGTGAATGTGCTAAGAAAATTTAAACTTAAAGGCATGTCTCAATTTCTAAAAATATTAAATATTATAAAGAACTACCACTGAGACAAAATAAGCGACCATATAACCTTTAGGCACCCCTTTTGCAATCTCGATTCATAAGGACATGTTTTTCATTTACACCATCACAATCCGGTTGTTTGTTAACAGACAATATTTAAAGTTTTTTTTAATTATAAAACTAACCCCTAACTCTAACCCTAACAAACAACCGGATTTTGACGGTGTAAATGAAAAACATGTCCTTATGAATCAAGATCGCAAAAGAGGTGCCTAAAGATCATATGGTCCTAATAAGCTATGAGAGAATGATTTGCCCATGGCTCAGTTTTCTCCCTCCAGCTATGGGTAAATAGTAGAGCAGACTGAGCTCTTTAACCTTGGTTGGGCAACCGGTATAGTTGAAGGAAAACTGAATTCAAACCTGTTAAACTTCACTTAAAAAAACTGACCTTGTATCACATCCTGCTCGTGTAGAGGGATTGAATAAATGCATCTTGTGAAATCATTGGCATTGCAGTCTCAGAAGACTATATAGTTCTTGTGCCCCCGAAGTTACAGCACCTCCTGTGACTGTAAAGTCCAATGTTCAAAAAACATTCTTGACCACAGACGTCATATGTGAAGGCTATCTCTGAAGATGTTGATGTGCCAGTGCTTTGTTGCTACCACTTTCTTCTGCACCTCTTGGCTTCATTGTGTTGCAACATGAACAGTCCACTACAAAAGCCTGCTGCTACTGAGGCGGTGCTGAGCCAACTTTTCCCAGCTAGAAAGTGTAATGCCAAAGCACCTGAGATCATACTTGCAGACATCCTTGAAACACAGCTGGGGGCGACCAATCTGTCTCTTACCAGATGAAAGCTCTGTATAGACGATGTCCTTCGGGATTTGTCCATCATCTATCTGGTGGACATGACCCAGCCATCGGAGACGATGCTGTCTCAGTAGAGAACACAAGCTGGGAAGTTGAGCTCTCTTTAGAATTGTGTAATACTATCTCGTCAATCATAGGTAAGTTAAAAATAAAATTCACAGAACACACACATCTGTGAACAAACAACCCCAAAGAACTAATATGTATTTATCCAATCCGGTCGCAATGGGTAGAATGTGATACAAGGTCACAAGTATGGGCCACCAGTGAGGATCAAACTCACTATTCAGTAGTAATGGATCTGTGAGACTAGCTTGCTAAACATTACACCATGATGGGATGCCCACCCTAAAGAACTAGTTGTTGTTGGCATCCTCCCATCTACGATAGACTAGTGTCCACATTTTTTCAGAATTATGTAGCCTGGGTGGGTTCATATGGAGGATGGCTTTGGCCCATGCAGCCAATCCCCCTCTCCAAACTGCCGTTGTGACCCAAAGAAAGTTAAAGAACCTATGCTGTATGGCAGCGCAGTGTTGCAGAAGTTGCTGGGTAGCCCTGAATTTCATCATCCCACTTTAAGGACTCCAGCTCCTGATTTGTTTTCTCTCTAGAGTGTGTTTTTCTGTCTGTAACCAAAACTATATTACTACTACAGTCACAATTACCTTAGTTCACATAGCACTAATATCATTGGGAAAGGTATGAATCCAACTATTCTCCTACCAGTTATGGGTAGATAGTAGGAAGACTGGGCTCTTTAACCTTGGTTAGGCAACCAGTCTAGGAGAAAGAAACTTCTGAAAACCTCTTAAATCTCCACTTGGGATAATCACTACTAGAATAGGCTCAGGTCTACTTAGTGATTTAAGGTTTCCTTGTAATATGTATAAGTCCAAGTCTGTAGGTGTCCTCTGGTGTTATTCCAAAAGATAAATCTTCCTGGCAGAAAGTTCAACCAGCAATTGATTTGAGGACATTTGCAAATGATCTTAAATGCTTTCTGTCCTTTTATCTCATTGGCCAATTTCTAACTGTCGAATAGTTCCTGAATAGAAGTGACAATTTTGCTTACATCTGTTTGATTATTTTGCTATATAAGGTGTGCTCTGGACCACCACTTAAACTTATAGACTTTGTGTGGACGTGTGGATTAAAGCCAGCCAATCAACAACCCAAATATGTGGTTAGTTAACTATTTAATCACCAATCTTGAAAGCCATTCATTTGCACCTATTCGACACAGACAAACGGATCTGCCTAACACTGAGGAACAACCAAGGATTCTTCACTAAGGAACAACCAAAGGATTGTGTAGTGAGAGAAGAGACTTACCTCATGCAAAACGGGCAAGGACTTGCTTCGCGTGCAAGTCCACCTTGCCTGAGACATCGGAACTGAACGGGTGAACGAGGAGTGGGTGTAGGCATGCAACATCGAAAAGTTAGAGAGGAGAAGGAAAGGCCTCTTTATAGAAACGCCTGAGGCATTATGGGTAGAGATTGGAGATATTATACATATTACAAGGCTAACATCTGCTTCTCCGAGGGAGGGGAGAAAAATGGTCATTCAGTCGATAGACTAGGGCGAGCAACAACGTAAATCAAACGAGGAACGAAGGAGAAGTGGAACAGAAAATGGAGGAGTGGAGAAACTGAGAGAGGAACAGAACAGAGAAGGTCACAAGGGAAGAGTCAATCACGAGCAAAGAGTGTTAAAGACAGGATTCTACCTAACACTAACGAATACACAAGGGATCTCCACTATAAATTGCTCTCACTTGCAGCCTAAAAATGGCCACAAAAATCATGACAACATCTTAATTCTATGAAAAATCAATTAATGGTCCGATTTCCATGAAAATTTCCAGAATTGCTTTTCTTTTCATGAAAATATGTCTGAATTAGTTTTTCCTAAAATATATTGGGAAATATTTTTTACGAAGTCTACCCCCCCCCCCATTTTATCTTGTAGATATGAAAAAAATGAATCGGAAAAAAACATTTTTACTTTTTTCTATAAAGATAAACTGAATACTATATCCAGAGATGTATAAAATTTAAGCAGTAGTTTTTGTAATCATGAATTCTGAAATAAAAAGGGCATCTCATGTGGTGTAATAGTTAGCAAGCTATATTTGCAGACCATTCTTAGTGAGTTCGTTTCTTATTGAGTGCCCCATACTTCAGGCCTTGTGCCACATCTAAGCTAAGATTAGTAAATAACTATACCTAGAGATAGTCCATAGTTTTTCTTTCTATTTTTTTTTATATTAACTATGCCCTTACTAATTGATCTGTTAATTTTTTTTTTTTTTGGAAGGGTCCATGGCCTTGTGCCAAACTATGAAATTTGTTTGGGGAAAGAGTTAAAAGATCAGCTTTTTCCTACTTGCCTGGGGTTTTTTTTATCTTCTGATTTTTGGGATTTTTATTATTTTATTTTATTTTTTGAATAAACAATTATCTTCAACAAGTCTACACCTCTCCTACCCCCCTCCCACCACCCCACCTGATTGATTGCTCAAAGTAGAATTTTGTTAGAAATCCGACACAGGAACCCCAAATGGTTTTTTGTGTAGAACTAGATATTTATTTCAAGAAAAAAATATACACTGGTATGGCAGGGAGCAGAGTGGGGGTGGGGGGGCGTGCGGAACTCTAAGGTTCTTTTTACAGACTTGTGTCTTATGTTAGAACTTCAACCTCGTGCCACATAAATAAACAGAAATAACAGATACCTGGTTTATTTCAGAAAAAAAAAAAAAACAAAAAAAACTGTTCTCCTCAAAACAAAATCACAAATATCATAGACAACTGAAGATATCTGAACATCTTGTAGACATTATTAACAAGTTATTTCCGTAATTTGTGATGGCATAAAATTTATCAGATAAATACATCAAAACTTTTATTAACTCTGATGAGGATTCCTGTAATTTGACAACACTATACCTGATATTTCCACCTCCACACACACACACACACACACACACACACCATATATATATAATGACTGTACACTGTTCATTTTCCTGAGATTAGGACGTTATTCTATGTACTATACATGGACCTTGATAGTTTAGTGCACCTGAGCATAGAGCCAGTTTAGCTCAGTCAGTAAAGCGTCTGACTAGGAACCACAAGGTTCCGGGTTCGATAAACAGATCCAAGCTGTGCTACTCATGCGATGAGTTGCTGAACCTTATGGTTCCAAGGCAAATGCTCAACCAACTGAGCTAAATTGATAGGTGAATGATATCAAATATTTCTATGATAGGATTCAACCAAAGTAGAGAACTCAAATGTAGATATAAAAAAGTTTACATATATATATATATATATATATATATATATATATATAGTTGAATGAAGTGACAAATAAAAGTTTTAGCTTTTATTCATTTATTTGGGAACGGTATTACTACCAATGGTTTCCTGCTAAAAGCATTCATCAGGTAAACGAAAATGTTTTTTTTTTAATGACAGAAATGGTGTAAATGGTCAAATGTGTGCGTTTTTTAACTGTATTCTCGTGTTTGCGTGTTTACATGATGTGGAATGTTCTTTTTGTTTGTACGAGTGCGTATTTTTTGTTATGTATATATATATATATATATATATATATATATATATATATATATATATATATATATTCTATGAAAAAGACGGTTCGCAAAAAGGATTATGTTTTTTTTTAATTATTATTATCTTACATATGCGACACATGTTTTAGATCTTCTGATATCTTCTTCAAGCAGTAATTAACTTAATTTGGCAGAATATGAATATGTACATGTACAATTTCTGATATTTGATAGGTTGTTGAATGGCATGTTATTTTGATCAATCCTTGTGTGAGGCCTGCTCGTGAAAATTGAGAAAAAAACGAGGTATTGTTCCACACGTGTACCATTCCTCAATTCTCACCTCCGTATTGCTATCAATTTAATTATAATTATAAATAATGCCTAGTAAAAGCAGTTACTGTTCTGCATTTGTAATATATTGAGCATTTTGGATTATTTACTGATGCCACCACGATGGAAAAGTTAAAGCAGCAATAGGATACTATATATATACACATACATATATATTTTATATTACATAATTTGTGTATTTTATTATGTGATTCATATGTTTCTGTAGTAAAGTTGTTGTTATGTTGTGTGTGTGTGTGTGTGTGTGTGTGTGTGTGTGTGTGTGTTTGTTAAGTTAAGTTTTGTTTTGTGTGTGTTCCTATGTCGTGTGTCTCTGTTTATGTTTGTGTTGGGTGTGTTTTGTATGTATTTACATATATTACATAGTTTATGTGTTCTATTATGTAGATCATATTTATCTGTGTAGTAAAATTATTGTTGCGTGTATGTTTGCGTGGGGGGGGGGTTAAGTCTGATTTAGTTCAGGTTTGTATTTATCTATGAAATGTTTTTCTTTAATTAGGAGTAGAGTATAGTCATCAGTTTGGTATATTGGCATCACCTTAAAATTTCCCTGATTACATTCATAGATATGCTTCAATACATATAGGTTTCTATTGTTAGCTAATCTAATGTTGCTTTTGTGTAGTGAGATTCTTTTATTTAGTGATGAAGTGCATCCAATGTACATTTTCTTGCAGTTTGTACATTCTAAAATGATTTGGGCGTTATCTAAGATGTTTTGAAATTTGTAGATTTATGTTGTTTTGTTCAAAAATTTAAGTCTGGCTGTACTTGAAATTCTATAGGAACATAAAAAAATATTCCTGATTCTTGGGAGTTAAGAATTATGTCTGAGATTGCATTGTATTGAAGATGGTTTCAGAAAATGTTGTTTTTTAGTTCATTTTTAAAAATCTTCCTGAAGACTATTTCTCTGAATTTTTTAGATGAGGCTTAGTATTATTTGGATTAATTGGACTCATCGTTATTGTTATCTGTACAACTTTTGGGCTGATGTGCCCCGGCCTTCTTCAGTTATTCTGTCGGACTGAACCTTCGGTCCGGACTATCTCTCTCTT
>CM042157.1:68694141-68721311 GCA_023376005.1 Doryteuthis pealeii
AGAGAGATCCCCCTCCTCTCTCTCTTACCTCTTTCTTCATCTTCAATTCCCTCTCTCTTCTCTTCTCTTTCCTTCTCTTTCAATCCCCCCTCTCTCTCTTCTCTTTCCTTCTCTTTCAATTTCCCTCACTCTCTCTGCTTCCTCTTTCCTTCTCTTTCCTTCTCTTTCAATTCCCCCTCTCTCTCTCTTCGTCTTTCCTTCTCTTTCATTCCCCCTCATTCTCTTCTCCTCTTTCCCTTCTCTTTCAATTCCCCCTCTCTCTCTCTTCCACTTTTCCTCTCTTTCAATTCCCCTCCTCCTCTCTCTTAACCTCTTTCCTTACTCTTTCAATTCCCCCTCAATTCTCTCTCTTCCTCTCCTTCTCTTCAATTCCCCCTCATCTCTCTCTCCCTTTCCTTCTCTTTCATTCCCCCCTCTCCTCTCTTTCCTCATTTCCTTCTCTTCAATTCCCCCTCTCATTCTCTCTCTTCCTATTTCCTTCTCTTTTCAATTCCCCCTCTCTCCTCTTCCTCTTCCTCTCTTTAAATTCCCCTCATTCTCTGCTCTTCCCTCTTCCTTCTCTTTCAATTCCCCTCTCTCTCTCTTCCTCTTTCTTCTCATTCAATTCCCCCTCATTCTCATCTCTTCCTTTCTCTCTTTCATTTCCCCCTCTCTCTCTCTTCCACTTTCCTTCTCTTCAATTCCCCCTCTCTCTCTCTTCCTCTTTCCTCTCTTTCAATTCCCCTCTTCTCTCTCTTCCTCTTTCCTTCTCTTTCAATTACCCCTCTCTCTCTCTCTCTTTTCCTTCTCTTTCAATTCCCCCCTCTCTCTTCCCTCTTTCCTTCTTTTCAATTCCCCTCATTCTCTCTCTTCTCTTTCCTTCTCTTTCATTCCCCTCTCTCTCTCTTACTCTTTCCTTCTCTTCAATTCCCGCCTCTCTCTTTCCTTCCTTCTCGTTTCAATTCCCCTCTCTTCTTTCCTCTTCCTTCTCTTTCAATTCCCCCCCTCATCTCTCTTCCCACTTTCCTTCTCTTTCAATTCCCCTCATTTCTCTCTCTTTCTCTTTCCTTCTCTTCAATTCCCCCTCTCTCTCTCTTCTCTTTCCTTCTCTTCAATTCCCCCCTCTCTCTCTTCCTCTTCCTTCTCTTTCAATTCCCCTCATTCTCTCTCTTCCTCTTTCCTTCTTCTTTCAATTCCCCCTCTCTCCTCCTTCCTCTTTCCTTCTCTTTCATTCCCCCCTCTTCTTCTTCCTCTTTCCTTCTCTTTTCAATTCCCCTCATCTCTCTCTTCTCTCTCTTTCCTTCTCTTTCAATTCCCCCTCTCTCTCTCTTCCTCTTTCTTCTCTTTCATTCCCCCTCTCTCTCTTCTCTTTTCCTTCTCTTTTCAATTCCCCCCTCTCTCTTCTCTTTCCTCTCTTTCAATTCCCCCCCTCTCTCTTCGTCCTCCTCTTTCCTTCTCTTCAATTCCCCCTCTCTCTCTCCTCCTCTTTCCTTCTCTTTCAATTCCCCCCTCTCTCTCTCTTCCCTTTTCTTCTCTTTCAATTCCCTCCTCTCTCTTCCTTTTCCTTCTCTTTTCCCCCTCTCTTCCTTCCACTTTCCTCTCTTTCAATTCCCCCTCTCTCTCTCTTCCTCTTCCTTCTCTTTCAATTCCCCCTCTCTCTCTCTTCCTAATTTCCTTCTCTTTCAATTCCCCCTCTCTCTCTTCCTTTGCCTTCTCTTTCTCCCCTCTCTCTCTCTTCTCTTTCCTCTCTTCAATTCCCCCCCTCTCTCCTCTCTCCTCTTTCCTGCTCTTTCAATTCCTCCTCTCTCCTTCTTCCTCTTTCCTTCTCTTTCAATTCCCCCTCTCCCCTCTTTCCCTTTCCTTCTCTTTCAATTCCCCCTCTCTCTCTTCCCCTTTCCTTCTCTTTCAATTCCCCTCTCTTCCCCTTCTCCCTTCTCTTTCAATTCCCCCTCTCTCTCTTCCCTTTCTTTCAATTCTCCCCCGCTCTCTGCCCCTTTCCTTCTCTTTCAAAATTCCCCCCTCTCTCTTTCCCTTTCCTTCTCTTTCAATTCCCCCTCTCCCTCTCTCCCTTTCCTTCTCTTCAATTCCCCCCCTTCTCTTCTTCCCTTTCCTTCTCTTCATTCCCCCTCTCTCTCTCTACTCTTTCTTCTCTTTCAATTCCCCTCTCTATCTCTTCCACTTTCCTTTCTTTCAATTCCCCTCTCCTCTCTTCTCCTCTTTCCTTCTCTTTTCAATTCCCCTCTCTCTCTCTTCCTCTTTCCTTCTCTTTCAATTCCCCCTCATTCTCTCCTCTTCCCTCTTTCCTTTCTTTCCAATTCCCTCTCTCTCTCTTCCTCTTTCCTTCTCTTCAATTCCCCCTCATTCTCTCTCTTCCTCTTTCCTTCTCTTTCAATTCCCCCCTCTCTCTCTTCCACTTTCTTCTCTTTCAATTCCCCTCATTCCTCTCTCTTCCTCTTTCCTTCTCTTTCAATTCCCCCTCTCTCTCTCTTCCTCTTTTCCTTCTCTTTCAAATTCCCCTCTCTCTCTCTTCCTCTTTCCTTCTCTTTCAATTCCCCTCGATTCTCCTCTCTTCCTCTTTCCTTCTCTTTCAATTCCCCTCTCTTTTCTCTCTTCCTTCTTTCCTTCTTCAATTTCCCCCCTCATTCTCTCTTCCTCTTTTCCTTTCTCTTTCAATTCCCCCTCAATTCTCTCTCTTCCTCTTCCTTCTCTTTCAATTCCCCCTCTCTCTCTCTTCCTCTTTCCTTCTCTTTCAATTCCCCCCTCTCTCTCTTCCTCTTTCTCTATTCAATTCCCCCTCTCTCTCTTCCCTCTTTCCCTTCCTTCAATTCCCCCTCCTCTCTCCTCTCTTTCCTCTCTTTCATTCCCCCTCTCTCTCTCCTCCTCTTTCCTTCTCTTTCAATTCCCCCCTCTCTCTCTCTTCCCTTTTCCTTCTCTTTCAATTCCCCCCTCTCTCTCTTCCTCTTCCTTCTTTTCAATTCCCCCTCTCTATCTCTTCCACTTTCCTTCTCTTTCAATTCCCCCTCTCTCTCTCTTCCTCTTTCCTTCTCTTTCAATTCCCCCTCTCTCTCTTCTTCCTCTTTTCCTTCTCTTTCAATTCCCTCTCTATCTTCCTCTTTCCTTCTCGTTTCAATCCCCTCTCTCTCTCTTCCTCTTTCCTTCTCTTCAATTCCCCCTCTCTCTCTCTTCCTCTTTCCTGCTCTTTCAATTCCTCCTCTCTCCTTCTTCCTCTTTCCTTCTCTTTCAATTCCCCCCTCTCTCCCTCTTTCCCTTTCCTTCTCTTTCAATTCCCCTCTCTCTCTTCCCCTTTCCTTCTCTTTCAATTCCCCCCTCTCTTCCCTTCTCCTTCTCTTTCAATTCCCCTCTCTCTCTTCCCCTTTCTTTCAATTCCCCGCTCTCTGCCCCTTTCCTTCTCTTTCAATTCCCCCTCTCTCTTTCCCTTTTCCTTCTCTTTCAATTCCCCCTCTTTCTTCCCCTTTCTTTCAATTCCCCCTCTCTCTGCCCCTTTCCTTCTCTATCAATTCCCCCTCTCTCTCTCGCCTTTCCAATTTCTCTTTTTATCCTAAGCTTTGTTTTTTTCTGCAACTCTTTTTCATATTCATCTTTTTTTCTTCTTTTTCTTTTCCTTTCTCTCATATTTCCTCTGAGAAGGAAACTCCCTTCACCTCTTTAGTTTGTTTTAGTGCATTTTTTTGGGGGGTTTTTTTTTTCTGTTTCTCCTGCATCCAGCCCCTACCACCCCTGGATCCGACAATGTCACTTCACATATGGGGAATATTACAAGAAATTGGAATCAGAATCTTACTTTCATATTCTCACAAATGCAACTTTTTTATTTTTTTCAACCACAAAAATATCATATTTGAGTACCCAAGTGACATTGGCCCGAAATTCATTCACAGAAGGAAAAAAAAAAAAGGTGTGAATATTTCGATGGTCAGAGGGGAGGGTTTTTTTTGCAGGAATCAAGGAAAAGAGTAAACAAATGAGGGGGTTAGAGTGGGAGGAGGGGTTGTTTGGCAACTGGGAGAGGAGAAATTGAGGTGCAGATGTAAAGGGATTTTTTTCTTCTTTCGAGGGGGGGGGAGAGGAAAGGGCAGCTGTTCATATCAATCAAAAAGACAACTTAATGAGAATTCTTTTTATTACTTTATGTAATTTAGTGTGTGGGGGAGGGAGGGAGCATAAAAAAAAGTTGGAATGAAATTTAAAAAAAAAACAAGAAAAAAAAATGTAATTATTATTTCATTTTTTTTTGCCAGCTTTTTTTTTTTTTTTAAATTTTTTTTTTTACACATTTTCTGAATATATATCCTCAATATAAACACTTCTAGGTTCTTCAATTTTAATTAAAACTAAATAATTTTCTTAAAAAAAAAAAAGAAAAAGAAGTGCCTCAGATAGGTCACACTTTTTTAAAACCAAAAATTCCGGTTAAAACTGCATCGAGTGGTGAAGTTCGAAATTCTGGAACTTTGAAGAATGTGGAATATTCCTTTACCGCCATTACTCCCAGGTCCACCCTGACCCTTAATATAAACGTTTCCAGATTCTTCATTTTTAATTAAAACTAAATAATTTTCTTTAAAAAAAAATTACCAAATATACTCACGGATAGGTCACACTTTTTTTTAACCAAACATTCCGTTGTCGTTGATATGATGTTATACTGCATCTTATGGTGAAATTCCAATTCTGGAAATCTGCGAAATGTGGAGTATTCCTTTATTGCCATAACTCTAAGCTACACCCTGACCCAGAGTAGTAATACTTGTTAAGCTCCTACCTATGGGTTAAATAAATAAAAACAAATCAGTATAAAAAAATTTTTTTTAATAATTGAGTTTGGAAAATAATATTGAATACCCAATAAGAATGAAAAAAAAAAATGTCCAGCATAAAATAACCCAACAAGGGTTGATATGCCGTAAAATCCAAACAACCAACCAAACAACAATTCCACTAAAATCTATATTCTCAATCTATGTATTAATACTCTTGTTCCTTCATCTTTCGAGTGTTATCATCTTGCAACACCCTCTAGTTAAAAATGAGACTGTCCAAATCGTCCAAGATGAAATGCAAAAATGTAAAGTAAGTAAAATCGTTGGGGTGGCCTAAAGTCGGTATCAGCCAATCAGCAGGGGAGTCAATCCCCTTTTCACTAGTGCTAGACCAAGAAGAGTGTTTGTGCATCTGAGGTGGAGAGCCACACCTAACATCAGCTCCTTACTTTACTGCACATATCCCTGTTCTACTCATACGCTGAGTTGGCAAGGGCCGATATCAAACTAGGAACCTTGTGGTTTCTAGCCAAACGCTCTACCGACTGAGCTAATCAGGACCCTGACAAGGGTTGATATGCCATAAAATCCAAACAACCAGTAAATGTAAAACAGCAATACTTTAATTTTTATTCATCATTAAGTTGCAAAGTGATTGCAATGAAGCTTTTTGTATACACTATATATATATATATATATATATATATATATATATATATATATATTTACCAACTCCTACGCACGAGCAGGATGTGACACAAGGTCAATTTCTTAAGCAAAGTTTAACAGGTTTGAATTCAGAGTTTTCCTTCTCCTAAACTGGTTGCCTAACCAAGGTTAAAGAGCCTTGTCTGCCCTAATATTTACCCATAGCTGGAGGGAGAGTAGAATTCATACCTTTCCCAAGGGTATTAGCGCTAAGTGAAATGCAATTACCACGTACAGGACTTAAACTCGGGCGACGAGTCCATTTTCTATGACTTTAACCATTACACCACGCGCTTCCCATATATATATATATATATATATATATATATATATATATAAATTTGAAAAAAAAATTTGAAAAAAAAAAAAATTGTCTACCTGAAGAAGACCATAGAATGTATTGGTCGAAACATTATGGTAACAACAAAAGCAACAATGATAGACAATACTCTTAGAATGGTCTGACTCATCTCAGAATTCCAGAAAGAATTTCTAATCTTCTTCAGTTCTTTTACTTTTTACTTTCTACCCTAGATGCAAAATATTCTCTTCACTTATTGTGTCAAGCTTAGTATTAACTTGGACTTACTTTGCCAAAGGGGCGGTGGGGGTGGGGGGAGAGATCCCCAGGGGGAGATTACTGCCTATTTACTTTGACAAGATAATGTATATTTAATGTATCTTGTCTCCCTCTGGGAGAAATCCTTATCCGGCTCATGGGTCACTGCTTCAAATTACACAGGCCTCAATGCAGAAAAGAAAAGAAAGAAATTAGAAAGAAAATCTGCGGAAAATCTCATTTTAATTCTTCTTCTTCTCCCTTTTAATTTTACTTTTTCTTCCTTTTAATTCTTCTTCTTCCTCTATTTACTTCTTCCTCTTCTTTTAATTCTTCTTATTCTTCCCTTTAATTCTACTTCCTGATTTTAATTCTTCTTCCTTTTACATCATTTACTTCTTCCATTTACTTTCTTCTTCTTCTTTACTTTTTCTTCTCCCACTCCTTTTAAATTCTTCTTCTTCTTATTATTATTATTCTTTTTCTTAATTCTTCTTCTTATTCTATTGATTCTTCTTCTTCTTCTTCTTCTTCTTCTTCTTCTTCTTCTCTCTTCTTCTTCTTCTTCTTCTTCTTTTAAATTCTTTCTTCTTCTTCTTTTAAATCTTTTCTTCTTCTTCTTTTAATTTTCTTCTTCTTTAAATTCTTCTTCTTCTTAATTCTTCTTCTTCTTCTTAAATCTTCTTCTTCTTCTTTCTTCTTTCTTCTTCTTCTTTAATTCTTCTTCTTTAATTCTTCTTCTCTTTTAATTCTTCTTCTTTTTAATTCTCTTCTTCTTCTTCTTCTTCTTCTTCTTTTTAATTCTTCTTCTTTTTTACTTCTTCTTCTTCTTTTTAATCTTCGTCTTCTTCTTAATTCTTCTTCTTCTTCTTTTTAATTCTTCTTCTTTTTCTATCTATTTATTTTTCTTCTTTTTCTTTTTAATTGTTCTTCTTACTTTTAATTCTTTTACTTCCTCCATTTACTTCTTCTTCAGTCTCTTTTTACTCCTTCCTCCTCCTCCTCTTAATTCTTCTTCTTCTTCTTCCTCCTTCTCCTTTTAATTCTTCTTCCTCCTCCTTTTAATTCTTCTTCTCATCTGTGTTCTGACATCTCCAGAGGACCATGACAACAATTTCACTCTCGTGCCCCTTTCCCCCTGCCATTAAGCCATTTCTTGACTCAGTATGTTTTTACTTGATGACACCTGTTTAGATATCTGACTCAGCTATATATTTATCTAATTACTGATCTCACTTCAGTTGGCTTAAAGTTTATTCTTTTCTTTTTTAATGCATTTTAGTTACACATGTCTCAAACTGTCATATTTATTCATTGTTATCTTTGTTCATTCCGTCTTTCAGTAAATGGAGAGCTCAGTATGTTTATAGGATATTTCCTCAGTGCACAGATCAGACTGTTTATTGCTGTTTAGCCAAGTGTTCAAATCAGACTGTCTATGGCTGTCTAGCCATGTGTTCAGATTAGACTGTGTATGGCTGTTTAGCCAAGTGTTCAGAATCAGACTGTCTATGGCTGTTTTGCCAAGTGTTCAAATCAGACTGTCTATGGCTGTTTTGCCAAGTGTTTCAAATCAGACTGTCTATGGCTGTTTTGCCAAGTGTTCAGATCAGACTGTCTATGGCTGTTTTGCCAAGTGTTCAAATCAGACTGTCTATGGCTGTTTTGCCAAGTGTTCAAATCAGACTGTCTATGGCTGTTTTGCCAAGTGTTCAAATCAGACTGTCTATGGCTGTTTAGCCAAGTGTTCAGATCAGACTGTCTATAACTGTTTAGCCAAGTGTTCAGATCAGACTGTCTATGGCTGTTTAGCCAAGTGTTCAGATCAGACTGTCTATAACTGTTTAGCCAAGTGTTCAGATCAGACTGTCTATGGCTGTTTAGCCAAGTGTTCAGATCAGACTGTCTATGGCTGTTCAGCCAAGTGTTCAGATCAGACTGTCTATGGCTGTTTAGCAAGTGTTCATATCAGACTGTCTATGGCTGTCTAGTCAAGTGTTCAGATCAGACTGTCTATAGCTGTTTAGCCAAGTGTTCAGATCAGACTGTCTATAACTGTTTAGCCAAGTGTTCAGATCAGACTGTCTATGGCTGTTTAGCCAAGTGTTCAGATCAGACTGTCTATGGCTGTTTAGCCAAGTGTTCAGATCAGACTGTCTATAGCTGTTTAGCCAAGTGTTCAGATCAGACTGTCTATGGCTGTCTAGTCAAGTGTTCAGATCATAAGAGGAATTTATAGGTTTAAAGGGGGGAGCCTCTTAAATCTCCCAGTTGTAGGCAAATTGATCAGACAAAGAAGACAAACACACAATGGAAATTTAATACATGTATTGACAAATAATACAAGAACTTGTTGCAAATTTTATTGGCATTTGCCACTAGACTTATCTGTGAGGTTAAATACTGTTCGTTGTAGAAATGGTGATAACAGGGGTATTCTGGTCGCTGGTTGGAATGTTGTTAATATGCTTCATCAGGTCGTTTCTTGTTCTTCAGCCTTCTGTTAGTATGCTATTGTATCAGCCTTAGAAAGTATGCTGATACAATGCCTTAGAAAGTTTGCTGGTTATGTACGAGATGGCTAGAGGTGCTTATTTTCACGTCCTTCCCTGGTAACTGTGATAAGTAAAGTCTAGGGATCACTTATTTTTGTGACTTCCCTCGGTGACTGCTCCCTGATAAGTGAGGTTTGGTTTGATTCTCGCGCCAACCTCCTGTTGGCGATTTTCCCCCTAGTGGCAGGGGAAGATAATTCTCTGTTGAATTTCTGATAATCAAACTGTCTATAGCTGTTTACCCACGAGTTCATATAAGATGGTCTAAGGCTTTCTTGCAAAGTGTTCAGATCAGAGAGTCTATAGCTGTTTAGCCCAGTGTTCAGATCAGACTGTTTATAGCCGTCTAACCAAGTGTCCAGAACAGACTGTCTATAGCCATTTAGCCAAGTGTTCAGATCAGGCTGTCTAAGGATGATTAAATATTTTTTTGAACTCATTTTGTTCTATCTAACTCATAAATAGGACCCTAACAGGTACTACCTCCCTAGATCAGCCTGGATCTGGGAGTAATGGTGATGAAGGAGTACTCCACGTTCCCTGAGTTCCAGAACTGGAAATTCACCATCAGATAGAGTTTAACTCTATTGTCCTGGGTATTGTCATACCAGGACAATAAGACCGTCAGGCACTGCCTTCTAGTACATATATGATAAAAGGGATTAAGAGTCTGCCATAAGAGCAATAGGGTTGGCACAATCATGCAGCGGCTAGGGCTTGACATGAGCAGCCAATTGATCAGAAGGGACCTTTCTGACCGCCCATATAGCCTAAGTAATTCACATCTAACTCTGAAGCTGCACACATTAATCAACTTGTAGCTATTTGCTCAATCTATTCCAATTCAGCCTGTGTTCTCTCTCTCTCTCTCTCTCTCTCTCTCTCTCTCTCTCTCTCTCTCATATATATATATATATATATATATATATATATATATCTAGTGAGTCTAGTTCTTAGTGTGAATATATCATATTTGTATATTTGTTTATATATATATATATATATATATATATATATATATAGTTTTTTTCCGTAGTTAGGGTCTTTCCATGTATGGTTTAACCAAGCTGATGCAGGTAGACCATAAGGAGAGCTCAATGTGCCTATATTGGGAAATTCTCAGTAAGAGTCATGTTCTTGTGATTACCTGAAGATGCCATATTAATACGGTTGAAATAAATTATTGTAATGATGCAAATTTAGAGTTTTTCTTCATTTACTATATATATATATATATATATATATATATATATATATATATATATACACACATCTATAATATACATTTTGGGGGATTTCGTGTGAAGCATAGGCTGTGAAATAAACCAGAAACTCCTTTGGATGTTAAGTATTAAGTTACATTTTATTTCATTCAATATTTCAGAAGCATGACCTTTCTTTTTCAAGATAATGTAGACTGACTGTTTTATGTAGCTTTGGGTGCCTTTATAGCTGGGGTTATATGTATATGTATATAACTCACTCTTTATATCTATCTATTTATAAAATTCCGTTCATATCTATGCATCTCACTATCTGTGCATATCTATCAATCTATCCATCTCACTATGTATATATCAATCTATCCTTCTCACTATGTATATATCTATCAATCTATCCATCTCATCTATAACAATCTATCCATCTCACTATGTATATATCTATCAATCTATCCATCTCACTATGTATATATCTATCAATCTATCCATCTCACTATGTATATAATCTATCAATCTATCCATCTCACTATGTATATATCTATTAATCTATCCATCTCACTATGTATATATCTATCAATCTATCCATCTCACTATGTATATATCTATCAATCTATCCTTCTCACTATGTATATATCTATATCTAATCTATCTCATCCATTTCACTATGTATATATTATCTATCATCTATCCATCTCACTATGTATATATCTATCAATCTACCCATCTCACTATGTATATATCAATCTATCCATCTCACTATGTATATATCTATCAATCTATCCATCTCACTATGTATATATCTATCAATCTATCCATCTCACTATGTATATATCTATCAATCTATCCATCTCACTATGTATATATCTATCAATCTATCCATCTCACCATCTGTGTATATCTATCAATCTATCTATCTATCTCACTATTTCACTGTATTTTGATCTGTTTCTATCTCATTCTGTTTTCATTTACTCATCTCTCTCTCTCTCTCTCTCTCTCTCTCACACACACACACACTTTCTTATTCTATTTTGTTTCACTTTTCTTCTCTGTTTTTTTGTTGTTGTTTTTTATGGTTGACTAACCATTTTCAAAAATGATTTGCCCCTTCTCCCTGTTTTTGATTTTTTTCCCTCATATACCCCCCCCCACCCCACCATCCTTTGTAATCTCATAATCTACAGATGTGGCCATAGATTTTTTTCTTCTCTCACATTTCCCACCTCTTCCCATGTGTTGCACTTCGCAGATGCTGAAAACCTGCACTCATCTATTTTTTTTGTGTATGTCCCAGCTGAGATCAACAAATATCCCAGACTTTGTCAGATTTGGACATGGAAGATTTTACATTAAAAATTCACTAGAATTCCACTCTATTCACATATTTTTGTCATATCTATACCAAACTAGAAGTGGCTACTCAGCATCACCTTTAATTTATAGACATAATATTACTAAATATTATAGATATAAATGTGTATAAAAAAAAACAGGCAGAGGTTTCACATTAGAGACGCAGGTTTTACTTTATCAAATGGCCCTAAAAAGTAACATTTTCAAGTCTGTTTATTGGTTCACAGAATATTTTGCCTTGCTATTTACCTTATGTCTTATTAACATTTCCACTAAAGGATAAATAAATTATAAATTGATGCAGCAATTATCTGTTTTTGTTCCTGTTTACATTAATATTCTTCTAGACCTCTAAGCTTCATGGTGTTGCATCATGGTGTTGTTTGGCATTGCTCCTTCCAGCTGGGAAAATAATGGGCAGATTAATTAACAAATAAAATTAATTTAGAGTGGTTCCCCTTTTTTAGGTTGGAGTTATAGGAAATAACCTTTTTATTTTCTAATCTTCATTTGTATAACAAACAAGTGAAGCATACGCGAAAACACTTACAACTTAAAAAATAATATTACTAAATATTATAGATATCATAAATGTGTATCAAAAAACAGGCAGAGGTTTCACATTAGAGACGCAGGTTTTACTTTATCAAATGGCTCTAAAAAGTAACATTTTCAAGTCTGTTTATTGGTTCACGGAATATTTTGCCTTGATTTACCTTATGTTTTATTAACATTGCCAGTAAATGATAAATAAATGATAAATTGATGCAGCAATTAACTCTTTTCATTCTGTTTACATTTATACTGTGTTGGCATCCTTCCGTCTTCTAAAGACGATGGCGTAGTGTCAATTTAAAAAAAAAAATTTTTTGATATCTGCAACTGTATGAGTGGCTGAACAGACCAATTTTTGAATGGCAATCTCTGGTGCAGTGACTGCAAACAAACAGTGATGCTTGCTGGAGTTGCTGTTGTCTCTCCTTCCTTTTGGTTCTCTTTTCCGTGGTAGCTACTTTCCTCACTTTTTCACTCCTTTTCGTTCCTTGTTTGACGAGGAGGCGCCAGGTCACATGGTCTTCTGCACAAGCTTCCCATGTGTTGGTGTTAATGTGGTATGTCTCCATGTTTCTCTTGCAGCACAGGTGTGGTATCCCCCAACTAGTCGGGTGCCCTCTGCTAATTCACCATACAGTAGGTCTTTAAGGATGTGTGAATGAAAACTCTCTGATGAAGTATTATAAATGAACAGTATGAATTTTATTTAGCATTATCGAAAAATTGAGAAAGAAGTATTAATTTTTCTTAAACCAGTTTTTCAAAAATATATATTATTCTATTTACTACATTTTAGGATGGATTAAATAGAATTTTATTTCTGTTGAAAATACTGACTTAGACATAGATGCTCCCAGATGTTTAAAATTCATGATTAAGTGTATAAAAATACTTGAAATCTTATCATATCTACCTGAAGTGAACTGGTTAGGTAAATACTTACCATTGGACTGACTCGTGATCCCTAATGTTGCTTCAAGCTCTACCCAGATTAGAACTAAAGGATTATTAAACGTTTTAATTTACATATCAGTTAATGTGTATGATTGGTAATGAATTAAACTGAATTGGAGAGTTAATTTGAAGTTCTAGTTGTGGCAACAACTTTTATTATTTTCATTCTAATGAATCTAGTCCTTCCTATCTTCTGACAGTCATCTTGACCAGGATCCTTATCACCAGTATATTGTACTGGTAGAATGGGAAAATAAGGATTGACTGAGTACATAGGCAGTCCACATAACATCATTAACTGTTCAGACAAGAGCAACAAAATGACTACTACAGACGACTAACTTAGACTAAAAAATGGAGATGCATTTAGTGGAATGGTTATTATCATAGGAAATTGAACAGATGACACAAATTTAAAAAATTGAATCAGAGAAAATACCTTTTGTTTTGAAATATTTTTTATAAAACTATGAAAAAAAAATTATACACCAGTTATTTTTTTGAGTCTTAAGAAAATAACTTTTAATTTTCAAATCCTCTGTGTGTGTGTGCGTGTGTGTGTGTGTGTGAGGAATTTTTTAATTCTTAAATTTTTTCATATTCTTCAGGATTTGAACTTTCTAAAAATGTAAAAATTTGGGAGCGGAATTTTTTTTCTTCTAATGACCCCCCTACATTCTGAATTGATAAAAAAATCTTTTTTTTTTCAATTTTTTTAATAAAATAAGCTATCCATTATAAAAGTTAGTCATCAATGAATATAAAGTTGTGGACTACAATGGAAATAAAATGAGAAAGGTATGGTATATAATTTTGTTTTTGTGCAGCAGGGGTCCCTTGAGACATGTAATTTATTCTAAGGGTTATGCAAGAATAAAAAGGTTGAGAAATACCATACACTGACTTGAAAACTAAAATTAATAGATTCCTTCATACAAAATGGCAACAACACTGGAATAACAACATCCACAATAAACTCTTCCTAATCAAACCCACTTTGGGAGGCTGGAGACCAACTTTAAGGAAATCTAGAAAGGAACAAGTGATCGTATCCCGATTACGCATTGGTCATACAAGACTAACACACTCCTATATACTCAAACAAGAACAACAACCACAATGTGAAACATGTCAAACACCTTTGACAGTTAAACACTTATTCATGGAATGCAGGATTTTTGCTCACATCAGAAACCGTTATCTTAAAGCAAACAATATGAAAGATCTGTTTAAAAAGTCAACATGGAGGATATTCTCTCTTTTTTGAGGGAAATAAAATTATACCATAGAATATAGACATGAAACAAATCAATACCATACAACATGATCCCCAATAATGCGAACACATTTTTAAAACCAATTACTAAAAAGTATAAATATAAATACACAATATGTATTACTTCCTAACCGTTAAGCATGACATAACCCCTGATGGTTGATATGCCATTAAAATCAATAAAACAACCAACCAACAGACCCAAACATAGGCAAGGATAAACATTTCCTAGTCTCTATAACCAGCAATATAAAGGCCAGTCAAGATCATTATACTTTTTACATATTGAACTTTTACAATAGCTCTTAAGTAAACATATCAAACGTTTTAATAATTGAATTATCATACTGTGGTATATCCACAGGTCCTGCTAGTTTTTATAATTGGTGGGGGAAGAGAATTTCAATGAAAATGAAAAGCTTTCTCTTTTTGTAGCAAATTTTTATTCTTGTAAAATCTCCAAAGCTAAATGGAGAGTTTTCATGGTGTAATGTGCTGGACTGTGATAGCTATCATAGTAAGTGAGTTTGAATTCCAGTCACACTACTAAGTTCCCTTTCAGACTAATACCCTTGGGAAAGGTATGAAGACACTCATCCTCCATGCTATGTGTTAAATATTAGCAGTACTGTTCTTCTACAAGGATGGCTTTGGCATTAAATAAACCATAAGGGTTGATATGCCATTACACAGAGAACCCAACCTCCTCTCTGTCTCTCTCTCAGAGTCCCTGTGCCATAATGGGTAACATGCTAGACTGGGATATCATAGTAAGTGAATGAATTCCAGCATTGTTCTTCTACAATGATGCCTTTGGCATTAAATAACCCATGAAGGTTGATATGCCATTAAACAAAGAAACTAAACCAAAGCTAACTGGCATAGATATTAACTGTGACGACAAACTGACACTAACAATTTTAATCTCAAAACAAAGTCCTTTGCAAACAAACAATCGGTGAGTTGAAACCCGAGTCAGGGGACCCTGGGAACCCTGGGGGCCAAGTCAAGAAATCCCAAAGTGTTTGTAATTGGTCACAAGAGATAAACTATAAAGATAAGACATTTACCAAAGGGAGGCTAAAGTAGAACACTTCTTCTTCTTAAGAATCTTGAATGACTCCTATTCAAGGTTGACAATGCGTGTAACAGCTTTTTGCTGTCACTACAATCTGGATTCTAAGGTAATTATAATGCTCAGGAAGAGTTTATGTGTATTTACCTAACCCCTCTGCATGAGCAGGATGTGACACAAGGTCAATTTTTAAACAGAGTAAGCCATCTTATGACATGTGATGATAGACTGACACTTCATCAAGATATCTGGGGACAGGAAAAAGAACAGGGAGAGATGGGTTTATGCCTTTCTCAAGGGCATTAGAGTGAAGTGAATATGTACCAACCCCTCTGTATGAGCAGGATGTGACACAAGGTTAATTTTTAAGCGGATAACATGTTCATCAAGATATCTGGGGACAGGACAAAGAACAGGGAGAGATGGGTTTATGCCTTTCTCAAGGGCATTAGAGTGAAGTGAATATGACCAACCCCTCTGCATGAGCAGGATGTGACACAAGGTCAATTTTTAAGCAGAGTAACATGTTCGTCAAGATATCTGGGGACAGTACAAAGAACAGGGAAAGGTGGGTTCATGCCTTTCTCAAGGGCATTATAGTGAAGTAAACATGACTAGTTTCAGATAAAACTTGAAATCCCCAATTGCTTTCTACATTGATATGATATTGTTATATATATTTATCAACCCCTCCGCACGAGCAGGATGTGACACAAGGTCAATTTCTTAAGCAGAGTTCAACAGGTTTGAATTCAGAATTTTCCTTCTCCTAGACTAGTTATCTAGCCATGGTTAAAGAGCCCAGTCTGCCCTGCTATTTATCATAGCTGGAGGGAGAATTGGATTCATGCCTTCCCAAGAGTATTAGCCCCACGTGAAATGCAAACAGCTTCATCCAGGAATTGAACTCGGGTCGACGAGTCCATTTCCTACTACTCTAACCGTTAGACCACGCGCCTCCATTGATATTGTTATACATATTTACCCCCCCCCCACACACACAAGCAGGATGTGATACACAGTCAATTTCTTAAGCGAGTTCAACAGGTTTGAATTCAGAGTTTTCCTTCTCCTAGATGGGTTGCCTAACCATGGTTAAAGAGCCCAGTCTGCCCTACTATTTATCCATAGCTGGGGGGAGATTAGGATTCTTACCTTTCCCAAGGGTATTAGCGCTAAGTGAAATGCAATTACCACATCAAGGATTTAAACTAGTGGCGACGAGTCCATTTCCCATGACTTTATCCATTACACCACGCGCTTATATTGATATTGTTATAATCCACTTAAAAATTGACCTTGTGTTACATCCTACTTTATTCATAGCTTTAGTTATTTATAGCTTAGTTCTCTTCTTGGTCAGGCTGAGAACGTTTCAGAATTTCTGAATTGATATGATTATTGGATATTGTTAAGTAAGTAAGTAAAGTCGTCGGGGTGGCCTAATGTCGGTATCAGCCAGACAGCGAGGGAGTCTATCCCCTTTTCAATAGCGCTAGACCAAGGAGATTGTTTTTAGCGTCTGAGGTGGAGTGCCACACCTACCAGCAGCTCCTTACTTTACCGCACAGATCCCTGTGCTACTCATACGCTGAGTTGGCGAGGACCGGTATCGAACTAGGAACCTTGTGGTTTCTAGCTGAACGCTCTACCGACTGAGCTAACCCGGCCCTTTATCAAATTATAACGAAACTCATCAACCTGACTTCAGTTACTGGCAAAATGAGCCTAAAATGCGTTTTTGACAAAATGACTTTATAATGCATTATTTATTTTATTTCAAAACTTTCTCATTTTTTTCAATTTTGACCCCCCTTATGTTGGGGGTGTAACATTTTTTTCAAGTTCGTCTTATACTGTACTAATTACAGAAAATACTTAGTTCATCTTATACTGTACTAATTACAGAAAATAAATACTTAGTTCGTCTTATACTGTACTAATTACAGAAAATTTTTTTTTTTATAAAATAAAGAGATAAAAGACCGAAGTTATGAATAGAAACAAAAAAAAAATTTTCTATGAGAAAATAAGTACCGAAAATCGAAAAATTAAATGTAAAAAAATAATAGATAATTACATTTTTTGAGATTTTTTTTTACTCATTTCGATAATTATTTTATTCAATTGACCGTTTATTTGTATTTCATACTTTTGATCAGTTTTTTTTTTCAATAGAAAACTTCTTGAATTAAAAAAACATAACAATTTGTTTTATTTTTTTCATTTGATTTCAATAAATTCTGTGATCCATTTTCAAAATTAAATTTGTGTGAGTGTGTGTGTGATATTAAATTTCTGATATCTTTTTCAATTTAATTGGTTCCTGTATTAATGCACATATTTAATATCGTTATAATTAATTTTAATACAAATTTATTAACTTACTTTTCTCATTGATTAATTTTGATTATCTTATTATAATGGAGAGTGTGTGTTTTGCTGTCTGTAAACGAAACTATATCACAGTGTTCAAGTATTAATTGATTATTTTCGATTGGTCTTTTCTTTTTTTCATTTTTTTCCCCAGATTAAGTTAGGTAGTATATTTTTACTATCAAACTATTTGCTGTTTTTCTTTTTCTTACCACAAGTGTTTACCAATAAGTTTAGTGTATATATATATATATAATATATATATATATATATATATATATATATATATACCAACCCTTCACACAAGCAGGATGTGACACAAGGTCAATTTCTTAAGCAGAGTTTAAGGGTATTAGTACTATATGAAATGCAAACAGCCTCATCCAGGATTTGAATAGTAGTGTCCTCAGTCAAAAGGCTACTTCACAACTAGATAATTTCTGAGCTTTGACTACGTACATACCATGTGTAAAGTTTTTAAATGCCATCCTTGGCCAGTTGAATAGGGCTTAAAGAAAGTCCTGTGGTATGGAATCCTTTGGTAAGCGTATAAGTCCTATCCTGCGTATAAGTCCTATCCTGCGTATTGGTAAAGGTCTAGTGATTTAATCCTATGTCCGTCATCCATAAATGTCAAAGTAATTATGTCCAGTAGGGTTGGTTTAAGTATTGTATCAACCTCAGAGTACTACCATTGATTGGCCAAGAGATAGGTCACATGATTATGGCTGAGTCTATAAGTAGGAGCGGGTATCTAGCACACAACTTACATACCAAAAATTCTCAACACCATGTGTCATTTGTGCGAGTTGATTTGAGGGAATCGTTGACAGCTGTTAACAGAGCTTAGCATATTTGTCAGAATTTCAGTCTCAATAGAAGGCCAATTAAAATCTCTTTGACCAGGTAATGAACTGCTAAAAGCATCATTTTGCCTCTGTCACTGTCAATTTCATTTAAAAACCATTTTTTTTTTACTGTATTTATATAATTTAACAAACACCTCCACACACCTCAGTCTTAAGCTAAAATTAATGGAAAAAAAAAATACTTTAAAGAAAAAGCAAAAAGAAATAAAAACATAACACCACACACACATGTATATACACAAATATCAGCAGAAAAATTAATTTGCCGAGTACAGAACTTTCTAAAGAAAGTTGGATGATATATATATATCTTATTATAATGGAGATTGTGTGTTTTTCTGTCTGTAACCGAACTATATTACTAATCGAGTCACAATTCCCTTCATTATTTACATCACATTCTCCAACCTCAATTATGAATAAAATTGCTTCACTTTTTTATTAGTGTTGTCCATATCTACATACAAATAACATGCAATTGTATTTATATATACAAAATAGCGGTTTACAGTGTGAACAGGAAGGCTTATTTGCATATTGATATTAAAATGTGATTTTATTAAATATGTGCTTAGTATTATTGATTTCTAATTGTTTAGTTTTATTTTAATGAATATAAGCAAAAATCTCTTCAATGAATCTTAAATGAAATCCATTAACAAGAAAAAATAACTGTCATTTTATTCTTTATTTCCTAATTTAACTAAATAGTTAAATAAGTAAAATTAAGCAATGAAAGAAGGGAGTGATGGAAGAGTAAGTTTCATTTCTATTTTTTATTATACCCCCACTCTGTTACATATCTTTTTATCTGCCTTCTTATTAGACTTTTTAATTTAATACAATATTTCATTACATTAAAACTTAAATACTTGCACCGGGAGGGTGCATATATTTGCTAGTATATATATATATATATAATATACCAAACTTGTCCGCCCTGTTGGCTGGGGCATTAGAATGCACCAACTGCACCTCTGCAGAGGGGTAAGACTCCCCCAATGGGGCCAACTGTTGGCCGTGGGTGGCGACCTATGATGCTTAAGGATTGAACCCAGGTGGATGAGCAGTTCACGATTTGCAATACTCCACATTGGTCCTATCTTGGGCTAGACGGGCGGTCACGTCAAGCCCTAGCACCTATATGATTTTCCCAACCCTATTGCCCTTTTCATCATATGGGTGCTAGAAGGCGGTGGCTGAGGGTCTACATGTCCTGGGAATGAAGTTAAACTCTATCTGATGGGGAGGTTCCAGTTCTGGAGGTTTAGGGAATGTGGAGCACCCCTTCATCACCATTGCTCCCTGGTCCACTCTGACCCAGAGTGGTAGTATCTGTTAGGGTCCCATCTATGGGTTAAATAGAAAAACATGAGTTGATAAACAAAATTTGTTATCCATTAAGAATGAATTTATTTCAAAACTTTGTCAGCATTAAATGACCCACTGAGGTTGATATGCCGTAAAACAAAACAAACCAAACCAAACTTGTTGGTAGAAAAAAACCAGCAAATAGTTTGAATGTAAATATATACTACCAAACATCACCTGGGGGAAAAAATTGTTGGTGAGAAAAAAACAGCAAATAGTTTGAATGTAAATATATACTACCAAACATCACCTGGGGGAAAAAATTTTTGGAAAAAAGAAAAGACCAAGATAATCGTACCAACGGAAAATAATCTGTTGATACAATACTTGGCCAAAAGAAAAAATCAATTTATATGCATATATATATATATAAGATATATATATATTCATACAAACACCGCTAGGATATTTTTTATTCTTTATTTTTTAATATTATATATATATATATATATATATATATATATATATATATATATATATGTGTGTGTGTGTGTGTGTGTGTGTGTGTGTAATATAGTGAAAAATTTGAAAAAACACAGGTTCAAATAAAATGAGTGATATTTATTCAGCCAACGCTGCAGTGTTTCAATCTGTTTAGTAGATCTCCTTCAGGGCTTTAGTTGATATAAGGAAAAGTAAAATTTATTACAGAATAATGAGGAGACTGTGATAGTTTTTGTAGATCAGTTTGTTTAATATATATATATATATATATATATATATATATATATATATATATATATATATATTAACTTTAACTAAAATTAACTTTCACTGCCAGCATATATAAAGCCATGATCGTCTGTTCACAGACTGGATCTCTCTGGTGATCGTAAAATCTATAAACAAATGTATGTATTTAATAGTTTAAAACACCAGCTGTCAAAGTGGCTGAGAGGTTAAGACATCAGGCTGGTAAGTAGTCAGTCGGAGTTCGCTCCTAGCCAGGGATAGTTGTTGTGTCTAGCACACTGAGGAGGTGTGAAACCCCGAAACACGTGTCTGTGGATGACTTATTAATATATGCTCGTGTAAATTTGGTAGAGCTCTCTAAGGGGTGATTTAAATTAACTTTCACTGCCAGCATATATAAGCAATGATCCTCTGTTCACAGACTGGATCTCTCTGGTGATTGTAAAATATATAAACAAACGTATGTATTTAATAGTTTAAAACACCACCCCTTTATGGTAGCTGTCAAATGGCTGAGAGGTTAAGAAATCCATTGGATAATAAGTCAGTTGGAATCAGGGATAGTTGTTGTGTCTAGCCACACTGAAGAGGTGTGAAACGCTGAAACACATGTCTGTGGATGACTTTTATATATATATATATATATATATATATATATATATATATATACACAAACACACACACAGATGCTGATAGGTATGTGTAAAAAATCTAAAAGGACCCAGTAAAATTTTATCTATGCATCCCAGTGTTTTTCGTTTTTCTTCACCTACCATTTTAAACTAATTGTAAATACATTTCAATAGTTTCTTAGAAACAAATTACAAATGATAGGTTACAAAGTAGGACTTAGACGGCTTTAGTTGGAACCCATAAATTTTCCCAGGGACTCATTCAAAGCAAATATGTGCATCCCAGGATGCACTAAATCAAAAAGCTATCAGCATCAATGTGTGTGTATATATGTTGTGTGTGTATATATATATATATATATAATATTATATATATATATATATATATATATCATATAATATTCTATGATACTAAAACTGAGTGAATCAATGATTGTTTCCTAAAGGCTTTTCTTCCATTTAGTTTAATGACAGAAAATACAAGCTAAAATATTCCTTAGTTTTAAGACTTAATTATATTTGAAAAAAAAATCGATTTTAATTTTATTGTTTCTACTTAGAAAAAAATCCAAACAAATAAACCTAGCCCCAAACAAACACTACAACCAATAATACCCAGAAGATGACCAGCGAAATGGTTAAAAGTGCTTGAGTAAAAATTATGAGACATTTTCTCTGGATGTCTTTTGTGGGAGTCGTCATGGCGTATTGGTTAACGTAAAATGTAAACATTTATTTCTTAATGATATATAACACACATGCAGATTTTAAACACATTAATAATACTAGCAAAATAAAAAATGCCCTCAATGTAAAAATATTTTTTTTTGGAAAAATATTGCCTGAGGTTGGTGGGAGTTAAATTACAAAAAACTAAATCTTATACAGTTCAATTTTGTAGAAAAGGTTGGTTGGTTTGGTTGGTTGGATTTTACGGCATGTCAACACCTTGGGTTATTTTATGCCGAATACTTCTATTGGTAATTTGGTATTCAAAAATATTTAATGCCAACAAAGTTTTGAAATGATTTCATTTTTAATGGATAATACAATTTTGTTTATAAACTCATGTTTTCTATTTAACCCATAGATAGGACCCTAACAGGTACTACCACTCCGGGTCAGAGTGGACTAGGTAAAATGTTTTTACACACAATGAATGAATGTAATACACGTTTTTACTTTCTTAATTTATTTTCTTAGACTCTAAGATATATTCACTTAGCCATTCTTGGGGCAAATTCAATTGTTTGAAATGTATTAAAAATAAATTACATATGTAATATTATTATCTTCTTTTGAGTTTTTCTCATCAGCGTCAGCTGATGGTATTTCACTGGAGTCTGAGTGACAACATGTCTCCTCAGGTCTCCAGGACTCTTCTGAGTATTCTGGCAGATTGCAGCAGTGCAGTGTTCTGGATGGTATCAATCCTTCCTCTGATTTCCAGATTTTCCAACCCCTTTATCCAATCCTTTTAGGACCGTTCCAAGTGCACCAACTACAATTGGTATCACTTTGACTTTCATATTCCATAACTTTTTCAGTTCTCTGGCAAGATCCAGGTATTTGTCCATTTTTTCATTTTCCTTTAGCTTCACCCTGCGATCTGCTGGAACTGCAAAATCCATCAGTTGACAAGTTCTTTCTTTTTTGTTAATCAACACTAGGTCTGGTCTTCTTGCTGGGATAAGGTGATCTGTTTTTATCTCAAAGTCCCAGAGAATTTTATGCATTTCATTCTCAAGAACAGATTCTGGTTTATGCATATAACAATATTTAATTTTTTGCACATGTTTTAACTGATGCTCATTGGGACTACTTTTTGACTTAAACAAAAATTTGACCTTAAATAATTGATTTAATTAATTCTAATTTTAAAAAAAATGAAAATGAGCAAACATTTTGGCAGTACCTAAGCTAGACCTTGATAGGGACATTGTTAATAAATAAGATGCTAATTAAGATTAAATAATGATTATTTAAAAACTATTGATACCCCCTCCACACACATATGCATGCACGTGTACACATACATGTATATTATTAATGTATGCTATTCATGTTCCTGACACTAATACATTATTCTATGTACTAAACATGAGACTTTGATGAGTTGTGGTGCACCTGGGCACTGTACACAATAAATTTCATTATTATTATAGTACTAATACTGTTCTTTTACAAAGATGACTTTAGCATTAAATAACCTGCAAAAGTTGATATGCCATTAAAAAAGGAAAGCAAACCTTGTCTGTTATATCTAATAAAATATGCCTCATATATATAACATAAATAACTGAGGGAATTGTGAGGTTGGTTGTGGCTAGTTTCGGTGACAGACAGACAGAGAGATAGACACATAATCTCTATTATAATAAGATTTTGCAGCTGTGAGTATTGTCTGCTGTTGTAGTGAAGACCAAGGCTGGGGTGGGGGTGGGGGAAGGGAAACAATGAATTTGTAAAAAGATGTTGGGTGAGGTTTATAGAAGAAATATTCTTTGGGAATCCGATGAATATGCTACCAATGTAATTATGCTACCAATGTTTACTTGTCTCATAGACAACACATAACAACACGTTAGAATAAACCGCCATATTTATTTATTCATCGAGGGAGTCTATCCCCTTTCACTAACGCTAGACCCAGTTACCGCACAGATCCCTGTGCTACTCATACGCTGAGTTGGCGAATCGAACTAGGAACCGTAGTTTCTAGCCGAACGCTCTACCGATGAGCTAACTTAATAAAACTCGGTAATAGTCGATTACTAAGTTAGATAACTCAAATTTCAACAATATTGATTGATATGTTGAAACCTCTTAAAAAATGTTATTTGATTCTTTTGGCATTGCCCAATCGCCAGACAATCCATCCCTGATAGATATGTATACTACTCATCATCATTGGCAATTCAGTCTCGAAAGACTATGATAAAAGTTTTTGTGTGCCCCTGAAGTTGCAGCGCCTTCTGTGACTATGAAGTCCTATGTTTGAGAAACATTCACGACCACAGATTTTGCATTTGTAGGTTGTCCCCGTAGATGATGATGTTCCGATGCTTTGTTGCCGTTGCTTTCTTATGGACCTCTTAGCTTCATGATGTTGTATCAGGGTGACTTCTGACATTACAGTCCCTCTTTCTATGGAGATTCTGCCGCCACCAAGGGCGGTCTTGAGCCAAATTTTCCAGCTGGAAGGGACAATGCCAAAGCACCTGAGATCATTTTTGCAGACATCCTTGAATCGCAGTAGGGGGCGACCAATCTGTCTTTTACCAGATGTTAGCTCTCCATACAGGATGTCTTCGGGATTCGTCCATCATCCATCCGACGTACATGACCCAACCATCGGAGACGACGTTGTCTCAGTAGAGAGTACAGGCTGGGGAGTTGAGCTCTCTCTAGGACTGCTGTGTTAGTGATCCTGTCCTCCAGGTGATGCCCAGTACATGTCTAAGGCAGCGAAGGTAGAAGTTATTTAGCCGCCGCTCTTGGTGGGAGTATAAGGTCCTTGTTTCACTTCCATACATGAGGGTGCTGATAACACATGCCCTATACACTTGTACCTTTGTACGGATAGTGAGCTTGCTGTTGTCCCACACTCTTGTTGTGAGCTTCCCAAAAGTTGAGGCAGCTTTTTTTGGGTATTCTACTACTACTAAACATTACATCTACTGGGTGTTTTAAAAAAAGATGCCATTTTGGGGGCAACTATCTTAACTTCTTTATAGACATGAAAACAATAATTGCAACAACCCAATCATGAATTTAGATTTTAAAATGGCCGAAACATTGTGTGTATAACAATAAGGATGAGGACAACAGTTCGAAAAATGTCCAGAAAACATCGTTTTATAAGAGTACTATCATTCTATTGATTTTTAAAATTAGATTTTTATCCCTTATACAATTGTATAAACATATCTTGAGATTTGGGCGTCCCATCACGATGTAATGGTTAGAAGAATTCTCACAGATCCATTGCTAATTAATAGGGAGTTTGACGCTACTGATACCCCGTTCCTGTGATATTGTGTTATATCCAATCTGAGGCAAACGGATTTGGTAAACGAACTCTTTGGGCGTCCCATTTGGTGTAATGGTCGCAAGCTAGTCAAGCAGATCCATTGCTACTAAATTGTGAGTTCGAGCCTTGACGTATGCATTGTACTTGCGCTTGTGTCAATAAGTACGATTGGTTTAATAATAGTTTTATGGCAGGTCAACATCTGCTGGGTTGATTAATGCTAAAGTCAGAATTCTTTTTTTTAAGTGAGTTAAATGCTTAGATACAGTAGGGTAGGTGGTAGATGTAGGGGATGAGCGCTGGGCCGGGGGGGGGCGAAGGAATAAATACAATGAAACCCAAAATGGTTAGAGACATGTGGGATTTGGCACTTGGAGGCAGAAAGGTTAGTAATGGGAATAGGGATTGGTGGGGTGTTGAAGTTGATACACTTGAGGGGGCTGGAAGAATGGGGAGAGTAATGAGTGTTAGGAGAGGAAGGAGTTTTTTTCTTTTTGGTAGGGGAGAGGAGAGACAATGATGAATGTATTTGATGTTAAAAGTAGTTACAATAAGCCAAGGAACAATTACAACGCCTGTCCCAAATGTAACTAACCATTTTGAACATCTCAAAAACCCATATATTTGATTATGATACTTCGGACTGTTGTCCTCACTTTATTGTGTACAAAACACATTGTTCAGGCCACTGTAACTTTGGGCAATGTTTTCAGTGTTTTTTTAAAAATCTATTATTTCAATTATCTTAAAATAAGTAATCTATGAGTATGAGAAGAGGCTTGATATAAAATAATTATGATATTTCGGACTGTTGTCCATCTTTATTGTGTATGAACATAATGTTTCAAGCCACTGTAACCTCAGGCTCTGTTTTAGGTGTTTTTTTTTATTATCATTTTATTACTTTAAAATAAGTAATCTTCAGGAAATACCCATATATTAAAAAAAAAATACCCATATATTTTATATGTATTTATGAGAAGAATAAAAATACCCACAATATTGTATTCGATTTATGAATAAAATATCCATAGTTTGTATATGTATTTATGAGATGAGGCTTGATATGAATAATTATGACATTTCGCGCTGTGTCCTCATCTTTATTGCATCTAAACACAAACCTTCTGTAACCTTTGGACTCTGTTTTCAGTGTTTGTTTTTATCTATTATTCTAATTACCTTAAAATAAGTCATCTTCGATAATACCATATATTAAAAAAAAATGCATTTGTATGTTTATTTACCAATAAAAATATCCATGTATTTGTATGTGATTTTATGAAATGAGGCGTGATATGAATAATCTTGCTATTTTGGACTGTTATCCTCATCTTATTGTGTATAAATACAACGTTAGGCCCAGTAACCTCGGGCTCAGTTCTTGGGTTGGTTTGGTTTGTTTATGGCATATCAACCTCGGTGGGTCATTTAATGCCGACAAAGTTTTGAAATAAATCATTCTTAATGGATAATAAAATTTTGTTTATAAACTCATGTTTTCTATTTAACCCATAGATGGGACCCTGCAAGGTACTACCACTCCGGGTCAGAGTGGACCAGGGAGCAATGGTGATGAAGGGTTTCCACATTCCCCAAACCTCCTAAACTGGAACCTCACCATCAGCTAGAGTTTAACGTCATTCCCAGGACATGTAGACCCTAGCCACCGCCTTCTAGCACCCATATGATAACAAGGGTTGGCTTGCCATAAGGGCAAGGGTTGAGGCAATCATATAGGTGCTAAGGCTTGCGTGACCAGCGATGATCGGAGGGGCCTCTCTGATGCCTCTAGCCTAAGTAAGGGCCAGAGTCTTGCTATTTGGCACTGTAATCCTGATCTTTTGTGTATAAATAAACACTCAGACTACAGTAACCTCGGTTCTGTTCTGATGTCTGTTTAAAATTGCTTAAAATAATTCATCTACAGACATTCGCAAATGCAGTTTCGGAGCTTAATCTGAAAATTAATTTAAAATAATGAATATAAAACATCTAACAAGCCTAAGATAACAGTGCCTGAATGTTTTGTTTATACAAAATAAGATGAGGACAACAGTGTGAAATATCATAATTACACCACCAATGATCTACGCATTGGTGATATCATGAAAAAAAAGTCAAAAAAAAAAGCAAAACAAAAAATAAGGTAAAGCAACGAGATTACGACACCAACCAGTT
>CM042157.1:68728821-68736000 GCA_023376005.1 Doryteuthis pealeii
TGAATCTAAGACATTTTCCCATTCTTCTCTGTCATGCTGGGAGGATTCTTCTGGTATGTCTCTCAGCTCTGTTGTTATGGACCTCTTGATGGCCTCAGTGCATTCAAAACTGGTCCCGTTGATGAGTCCCTTCAGCCTGGGAAATGTGCAAGAAGAGATAATAGTCGTGGCAGGACAAACCGTGACTTTTTTTTTTTTCCTAAACGAGACTGCCTTGGAAGCTTACTACAGACTTGGATTATTTAAGTTTTGTTTTTTAATTATCTTCACAAATATAACTCAAATCTTCATTATTTTTGCTCCAAAACCAAGATCTGCTGGTAGTGAATGTGTATATATCTTTACTTTGTCATTAATATGATTCAACAATAGTGCACATTGTAGTGAAGTCGGTCCGAACTTACCTGACTAAGCATCCTCGATGCTTAATCTGTACCATCAAGGCCTCCATCTATCGTTCCGTTACTGTGCATGGGTGGGCTGGGCCATTTTATGATTCTCAGTAATTTGAATATGTGAACCACTAGCTTAATAAAGGTCAAACTATTTTGAAAAGAAGGCAGGGAGACTTTGTGTTTGAGGTGAGTCGGATGACAGACTTTGAGTTTGAGATGAATTGGACAGAGTCTGAAATTATGCCGAAGTGTGGATTATAATAAAGTTAGACAATCCCCAAAATTTGAGCTTCCAATTCCAAAAATTGGTGGTGTTATGTTGATTTTTATCTCTCCAAATTTGGTGGGGTTGGCAAAAAATGGCGACTTTTTGTAACCTATTTTTGTTGTAAAATGAGTTCTAGAGCTTCCGTACTCCTAATAATTGGTTTATTAAAGCATTTTGGGCTCAAAGAATTCAAATAATGTTCAATATATGTAAAATAATAATAGAAAAAAATTTTCATGGCAGTGCCATGTCAGGATATTGATCTTGCTATGAAAAAATCAGAAATCATCAATAACTTAAAATTGGTTGATTTAAAAACTTTTTTGATAGCATTCTTGGATTACTTGGGCAAAAATGCTTTTATAAATCAATTTTTAGGAGTAGGGAATCTCTAGAACTCATTTTACAGACAAAAAAATATTTTGCCAATCCCACCAAATTTGGAGAACAAAAAATCGACATAACTCCACCAATTTTTGGAATTGGAAACTCAAATTTTGGGGATTGTTTAACGTTAACATAATCCACACCTGGAAAAATTTTCTGAAAAACTGAAGGGAGTGGGTGACTATTTTACTTTTTTCTGGATGATTTGACATGGAATTACCCGAATGTGAATATTAGAAATAGTTTCACTCTGCCTATTTGCTGCCTATCATAACTGAAAAATGGATTTAGTAATGTTTGAAATTAGGAATTACCCATAGAGTAAAGAAAAAAAAGTATTAAGGCTAAATAAGCAAAGAATTAATCCTTAAAATTAAATGTGGACTTAAAGGGATTAACTCTGCTTATTTAGGGATATTACAAGATTCTTATTTCTCTTTATCTAAAAACAAAAAGGAGATTAGTCTTAATAATCAGGAAGAATTTGAAACTCCAAGAACAGGGAGGAATGGTAAGTGTAGAATTTGGTATGAATCAATTTTTTTCTGAATCATTATTTGGCAAAACTTGCAAATCGGTCAGAAAATTAAAACATATTTACAGGGTGACCCAGAAAAAACAGAACCCAAATTATTTATTTATTTTTCTATTAAACTAACGCTAAACCCCAACCATAACCCTAACCCTAAACCCTAACCCTAAACCCCCCTAGTTAAAATTAATAGTTTTATTACAAAATTTGTGGGTTCTGTTTTTTCTGGGTCACCCTAATTATCCGACCAATTTGCAAAAAATGAATATGAGAAGAACACACTTAACATGGAGTTTTATCTAACATTCTATATGGGCACCAGCATTTGCCTCCGGCCTCTCAACCCACTCAGGAATCGCCTGAACTGATCTTCCCAGGAACTCTTGTGAAATGGCAGAAATAAATTCTTGTATTCTAGTCGTGCACATCTATTACTACTGAAAAGCGAGTTTGTTCCTAGCTGGATGCCTCATACTTGTGACCTTGTGGCAAACTTGTTGGGAAGAGTAAGCATCCAGTTGTGGTGTAATGGTTAGCTATCTAGTCTCACTCATCTATTACTATTGAAAAGCGAGTTCGATTCCTGCTGGATGTCTCATACCTGTGACCTTGTTAAAATTCTATATGGCCACCAGCATTCGCTTCCAGCCTCTCAGGAATCGCATCAACTGATCTTCCCAGGAACTCTTGTGGAATGGCAGAAATAAATTCTTGTATTCGTTCTTCAAGTTCTTCCAAAGTTGTTGGTTTCATAGAGAAGATCTGCTCCATCAATCAAGCCCAAAGAAAAAAAGACGCAGGGTGTTAAATCAGGGATTCTGGCTGGCTACTCATGCAAACCACATCTACCCATCCATCTTCCAGGAAAATGGTGATATAGCCATTCATGAACAACAATAGCAAAATATGGAGGAGCACCATCTTGCACAACACAGATTTAATTGCCATATATTAAGGGACGTTCATTAAAGAATTGACAAAAATGTAATTGTAATTGAAAAATTATAAATAGTATTATCTGCATTATTCGGACTATTGTCCTCATCTTTCAACGTTTCGGCCGATATGCCCTCTGGCCTTCTTCAGGTATTTCTTGTTGGACTCTGGAACCTTCTCGGACTTAGGAGCCTTCTTTTTGAACTCGGGAACCTTCTTGTCGTAAACGGGAGGCATCACATGGTCCGACAAGAAATACTTGAAGAAGGCCAGAGGGCATATCGGCCGAAACATTGTACAGATAACAATAAAGATGAGGACAATAATCCAAATAACGCAGATAATACTAATCATCAAGCCTCATCTCAAACATTCAGAGAAATAGTGAATTATAGTTTAAAATAGGGAGTTACTTTTCAATCACCCTGTTTACCCATCCATCTCCCAGGAAAATAGTGATTCAGCCATTCACAAACAGCAATATACAAAATGTGGCGGAGCACCATCTTGCATAAAAATCAAGTCTTCAATATTCTCTCAATTATTGTAACTGCATATGAAAAAAGATTATAAATAGGGAGTTACTTTTCAATCACCCTCTAGAGTTTATAAGTAAAGTTGGCAGAGTGGCCTATTATCAGTATCAAACCAGGAGCCTTATGATTCCTCCGTGGATGCTCTACCAACTGTAAAGTTTATAAGTAAAGTTGATAGAGTGGCCTATTGCAGTGATGCGGATAGCTTTTTAATTTAGTGCATCATGGGATGCACATATTTGCTTTGAATGAGTCCCCAGGAAAATTCATGGGTCCCAACTAAAGCTGTCTAACTTCTACCTTGTAACCTATCCTGCTTAATTAATTTCTAAGAAACTATTGAAATGTATTTACAGTTAGCTTGAAAGAAGGAAAGAAAAAAGAAAAACACTGGGACACATGGATAAAATTTTACTGCATCCTTTTAGATTTTTGTGCATCAGGGACACAGGACACATACCTATCAGCTTCTCTGCCTGTTGTCAGTATCAGCTGGTAGCAAGAGTGTATTTGTCTCATACCCCACTTGTATGGACTGGGCACAAGGCCTCGTTTTAATGTGGGCCCACCCACAAGCCGAAGCTCATGGGTGGGAAAGAACAAAAATTGCGTCGATATCTTCGGCATTCTCTCTCAAGGGGGGCGCCTCAGGCGCTGAGCAATAAACCCAGACCTGCCCCTTTAATTCAAGGGGGTAGGTGTTGCTTGGGGGGAAAGACCCCTGGGATCGATGCTAATAATTCTACTTTAACCCGATCCAGTGGCCGAAGCACACTGGATCCCCCCCCCCCCCCCCGGATGGGGCAGGGAAAAAATTCAGCTGGTAGCAAGGGAGTCTATTCAATCTGTGCTATTCATATGCTGAATTGGCGGGGACTGGTATCGAACACACTGGACCCCCCCTCCGGATGGGGCAGGGAAAAAAGTCAGTTGGTAGCAAGGGAGTCTATTCAATCTGTGCTATTCATATGCTGAATTGGCGGGGACTGGTATCGAACACACTGGACCCCCCCTCCGGATGGGGCAGGGAAAAAAGTCAGTTGGTAGCAAGGGAGTCTATTCAATCTGTGCTATTCATATGCTGAATTGGCGGGGACTGGTATCGAACACACTGGACCCCTCCGGATGGGGCAGGGAAAAAAGTCAGTTGGTAGCAAGGGAGTCTATTCAATCTGTGCTATTCATATGCTGAATTGGCGGGGACTGGTATCGAACCTGGAACCTTATGATTACATAGGCAGATGCTCTACCAACTGAGCTAAACCTGTCCCCTGTGTTGAGTTTATACAATGACAATATTTCCGTCAAGTGTCCAATTGCTTTTTTTTCCTTTTAATAGGTCATGACTAAATGGAAAAGTTCAAATGAATATAAATTTCCTTCTCTTTCTTTCAGAATAGAGAAGGTCTATACAGACAAAAACAATGTCCACACATGGATGCTATTAGAACTGGGTGTAGTGGAAATTAAGTTCTTAAGCCTCTCCTGGGGAGAATCGTTGTGATTTATGAAATGGCAGCGGCCGTTCATTATTTGACAAATTCTTAAAAGTTATGACGGGGCACCCAGGGGAAATGCGGAATTACGAAATGAAAATAAAGTTTAGTAAAGTTTTCTTCTTTTTTATTTTTTATCTTAAGGAACAAAAATTAAATTGTCCTCTGTATGATGTTAAACTGCATCTAATGGTGGAGTTTCAATTTTAGAGCTCTGGGGAGTGTTGAGTAACCCTTCATTACCATTACTCCCAGGTCCACTCTGATCTGGAGTGGTAGTACTTGATAGGGTCTTATTTATGGGTTAGATAGTTAAAAATGTGTTTAAAATTTTTTTTTGAATACACAACAAAAAATGAAAAAAAATGAAAAAAATGTCTTTGGCATAAAATAACACAACAAGGGTTGACATGCCTTAAAATCCAACCAACCAACTACACTTTACTTTCTCTAAACATCTTTTTACTGATTTGTTAAAGTGTATCCTTCTCTGCTGTATGGCTGCACCACTTGGACCCTAACAAGGTGCCTGGAGAATAAGCTAGATGGTAGCTGCACAAGAATGTTGTGTGCACTCTTGAACAAGTTGTGGAAACAACACCCCACAAGGAAGCAGCTGTATGGCCACTTGCCCCTTATCTCACAAACCATCCAAGCGAAACTAACTAGACATTCTGGACACTACTGGAGAAGCAAGGACAATCTCATAAGCAACATTCTCCTGTGGAAACCAGCACATCGACATGCTAATGTGGGCTGCCCAGCAAGGATCTACATTTACCAGCTCTACGTGGATACTGGATGCTGTGCAGAGGACCCCCTCCCCCAGGGAACAATGAAAGATAGAGAAGGATGGCAAGAGATTGTCATGGATATCCATGCAAATTGTGCAACATGATGATTTTTTAAAATATAATTAGCTTATTTTGATTGGCTTATGAATAGAATTACTTATTTTGATTGGCTTACGAATAGAATTAGCTTATTTTGATTGGCTTATGAATAGAATTACTTATTTTGATTGGCTTACAAATAGAATTACTTATTTTGATTGGCTTATGGAATAAAACTTGTTTAGATTTCTTTTATCACAAGAAAAAAAAAATTACTTAACCTGTTCACCACAGGTAGGATTTGACACAAGGTCACAAGTATGGGGCACCCAGTGAGGATCAAACTCGCTTTTCAGTAGAAATGGATTGGTGAGACTAGCTTGCTAACCATTACACCATTTTTCTAGTCATTAAATAATGTTTATTTCTTTATATCACTGTTGCCATTGTCAACCGTCCCTTTTTATTAATTAATTTTTGAAAGATATTTGCCTGAGGGGTGGGAGTTAAAAATTCAATGTCAGAGAGTTTGTACCATAAGTAAGTAAAATCATTTCAAATTTATTAAAGCTAAAAAAGAAAAAAACAAAATGGAAAAGTTCTGATAACTTTAAATACATATTCAAATTAAAACAAACATACAAATCATACCAAGCATGTTTTAAAAAACTTGTTAAAAAAACAATGAGTATCGTCTAATGTTGCATGCTCAAATTTTGAGTGCTTTTATTTCTATTATGATGACTTTGGGTTGTATGGCGTAACCAGTGACGTAGTTTCAGTTACAGACAAATAGAGACCTAATCTCCTTTATTAATTATATAATATATATATATGTTTGATGCAACATGTTTAAAAGAGAAAATGTGCCATAAATACTAAAATTTAAAAAAAGTTGTAGTTTTGATTTCTGCTTGGCCTGCTATATTTCACTGTCTGGTAAATCAGCTTTTAGTCGTATGGGCGCTTACTTGGACACGACTAGCTATTGGTGGAGCCATTCCTTCCAGGTCTAACACCTTGTTTAGATTCACAGTTTTTCCTTCTACTAGAACAGTTATAAAACCAAGGTCAAAGCAGTTTACCTCTAGAAAATTGGGACGCCAACAGTACTTACCACTCTAATTTGTTTTGTTTCTTAGTTTAATGAATACACACCTTTGTGGGATTTTAATGACAAAGGCCTCCTTGCAAAAAAGAAACAGTCGGGGTTCTATATAACCATAGCTGGGGTTTTATATCTTACCAAGGAATTTGGAAAGTGAACATAATAGCACGACTAGAATTTCGAACTCTTACTATGATGTCACAGTCAGCACGTTTAGCCACTACACCAGCCGGGAATCCCTCATTACCACTTTGGTTCTGGTTGCGATGTATGTTATTACGGCATATCAACTCCAGTGCGTCATTTAATGCGACTAAGTTTTTTAAAATAAATTCATTCTAAATGGATACTCAGTTTTTTCTCTATTTAACCATAGATGGGACCCTAATAGGTACTACCACCCGGGTCAGCAGTGGTACCTGGAGCAACGTTGATGAAGGGTGCTTCAATCCCCAGACCTCCAGAACTGGAACCTTTACATCAGAAGGATCCAACGTTATATTCCAAAGACAAGAAGACCACATACACCGCCTTCTAGCACCATATAATATAAAAGAGTTGAGGCGCCATGTGAACAATTAGTGTAGGAGCAATCATATAAGGGCTAGGTCTTGATGTGACGGCCTCTCGACGACCCGTCTAGCCTAAGTAAGGATAAACAGGAGTGTTTGCATGTCATGGACTGCTC
>CM042157.1:68736100-68789696 GCA_023376005.1 Doryteuthis pealeii
AAAGAGAGAATCTAAAACGTGTAGTGGAAGCGCTTTGGAATAACAAGGGTAGCCAATGTTAGGCCTATGTATAGCAGCAGGATTCGGGTCCCTGCCCCTCCAAACAACCTCCAAAGTAGTCCCCTCTTGAGTCTAAGACATTTTCCATTCTTCCGCTTCATGCTGGAAGGATTTTCTTGTTGTTCTTCAGCTCTGTTGTTATGGACCTCTTGATGGCCTCAGTGCATTCAAAAATGGTCCCTTGATGAGCCTTCTGCTTTGGGAAATGTACAGGAAGGGATGATAGTTGTGCAGGACAAATCATGACTTTTTTTCTTTTTCCTAAACGAGACTTGCCTTGGAAGCTTACTAACAGACTTGGATTATTTAAGTTTTGTTTTTTAATTATCTTCACAAATAATACTCAAATCTTCATTATTTTTGCTAAAACCAAGATCTGCTGGTAGTGAATGTGTATATTCTTTACTTTGTCATTAATATGATTCAACAATAGTGCAAATTGTAGAGAAGTGGGTCCGAACTTACCTGACTAAGCATCCTCGATGCTTAATCTGTACCATCAAGGCCTCCATCTATCGTTCCGTTACTGTGCATGGGCGGGGTGGGCCATTTTATGACTCTCAGTAATTTGAATATGTGATCCGCTAGCTTAATAAAGGTCAAACTATTTTGATAAGAAGGCAGGGAGACTTTGTGTTTGAGGTGAGTCGGATGACAGACTTTGAGTTTGAGATGAATTGGACAGAGTCTGAAATTATGCTGAAGTGTGGACTATAATAAAGTTAGACAATCCCCCAAATTTGAGCTTCTGATTCCAAAAATTGGCGGAGTTATGTTGATTTTTAGCTAGCCAAATTTGGTGGGGTTGGCGAAAAATGGCGACTTTTTGTAACCTATTTTTGTCTGTAAAATGTGTTCTAGAGCTTCCATACTTCTAATAGTTGGTTTATAAAAGCATTTTGGCCCAAAGAATTCAAATAATGTTCAATATATGTAAAATAATAATAGAAAAAAATTTTCATGGCAGTGCCATGTCAGGATATTGATCTTGCTATGAAAAAATCAGAATCATCAATAAACTTAAAATTGGTTTTGACTTAAAAACTTTTTTGATAGCATCTTGGATTACTTGGGCAAAATGCTTTTATTAAATCTTATTTAGGAGTAGGGAAGCTCTAGAAACTCATTTTACAGACAAAACAATTACAAAAAGTTGCCATGTTTTTTGCCAATCACCAAATTGGAGAACTAAATCGACATAAACTCTGGCAATTTTTGGAATTGGAACCTGAAATTTTGGGGATTGTTTAACGTTAACATAATCAACACCTGGAAAATTTTCTGAAAAACTGAAGGGAGTGGGTGACTATTTTACTTTTTCTGGATGTTGACATGGAATTACCTGAATGTGAATATTAGAAATAGTTCCACTCTGCCGATTTGCTGCCTATCATAACTGAAAAATGGATTTAGTAATGTTGAAATTAGGAATTACCATAGAGTAAAAAAAAAGTATTAAGGCTAAATAAGCAAAGAATTAATCCTTAAAATTAAATCTGGACTTAAAGGGATTAACTCTGCTTATTTAGGGATATTACAAGATTCTTATTTCTCTTTATCGAAAAACAAAAAGGAGATTAGTCTTAATAATCAGGAAGAATTTGAAACTCCAAGAACAGAGAGGATTGGTAAGTGTAGAATTTGGTAGAAATCAATTTTTTTCTGAATCATTATTTGGCTAAACTTGCAAATCAATCGGAAAAATTAAAACATATTACAAATTGACCCAGAAAAAACAGAACCCAAATTATTTATTTATTTTTCTATTAAACTAACCCTAAACCCCAACCATAACCCTAACCCTAAACCCTAACCCTAAACCCCCTAGTTAAAATTAATAGTTTTATTACAAAATTTGTGGGTTCTGTTTTTTCTGGGTCACCCTAATTTTCCGACCGATTTGCAAGTTTAGCCCATTATTTTACAAAAAATGAATATGAGAAGAACACACATAACATGGAGTTTTATTTAACATTCTATATGGGCACCAGCATTTGCCTCCGGCCTCTCAAGCCGCTCGGGAATCGCATCAACTGATCTTCCCATCCCAGGAACTCTTGTGAAATGGCAGAAATAAATTCTTGTATTCTAGTCTTGCACATCTATTACTACTGGATTCCTCATACTTGTGACCTTGTGGCAAACGTGTTGGGAAGAGTAAGCATCCAGTTGTGATGTAATGGTTAGCTATCTAGTCTCACTCATCTATTACTACTGAAAAGCGAGTTCGATCCCTGCAGGATGTCTCATACCTGTGACCTTGTTAAAATTCTATATGGGCACCAGCATTTGCTTCCAACCTCTCAGGAATCGCATCAACTGATCTTCCCAGGAACTCTTGTGGAATGGCAGAAATAAATTCTTGTATTCGTTCTTCAAGTTCTTCCAAAGTTGTTGGTTTCATAGAGAAGATTTGCTCCATCAATCAAAAAAGATGCAGGTTGTTAAATCAGGGATTCTGGCTGGCTACTCATGCAGACCACATCTACCCATCCATCTCCCAGGAAAATGATGATTCAGCCATTCATGTACAACAATAGCAAAATATGGAGGAGCACCATCTTGCACAACACTGATATAATTGCCATATATTAAAGGACATTCATTAAAGAATTGACAAAAATGTAATTGTAATTGAAAAATTATAAATAGTATTATCTGCATTATTCGGACTATTGTCCTCATCTTTCAACGTTTGCCTTCTTCAGGTATTTCTTGTCGGACTCAGGAACCTTCTCGGACTTGGGAACCTTCTTTTCGAACTCGGGAACCTTCTTGTTGCAAACGGGAGGCATCACATGGTCCGACAAGAAATACTTGAAGAAGGCTAGAGCGCATATCGGCCGAAACGTTGTACAGATAACAATAAAGATGAGGACAATAGTCCAAATAACGCAGATAATACTAATCATCAAGCCTCATCTCAAACATTCAGAGAAATAGTAAATTATAGTTTACTGGGGAGTTACTTTTCAATCACCCTGTTTACCCATCCATCTCCCAGGAAAATGGTGATTCAGCCATTCACAAACAGCAATATACAAAATATGGTGGAGCACCATCTTGCATAAAAATCAAGTCTTCAATATTCTCTCAAGTATTGACAACTGGCCAGATGTAACTGCATATAAAAAAAGATTATAAATAGGGAGTTACTTTTCAATCACCTCTCATCCCACTTATGAGGGCGTGACACAAGGACATTTTTATGTGGGCCCACTCACAAGCCAAAGCTCATGGGTGGTAGGCACAAAAAATGCGTTGATCCCATCTGATTTCCCCCAGAAGGGGGGCGCTCCCTGGGATCGACGCTATTAATTATACTTAACCGATCCAGTGGCCAAAGCACACAAGGCCGAGCAAAAAGTAAGTAGAGTTTATAAGTAAAGTTGGCAGAGTGGCCTATTGTCAGTATCGATCAGCAGCAAGGGAGTCTATCCCCTTTTTGCTAGCACTAGACCAGGGAGATTGTTTTTGCTGAGGTGGAGTGCCACACCTACCATCAGCTCTCCACTTTATCGCACAGATTAGATTACCCAATCTATGCTACTCATATGCTGAGTTGGCGGGGACTGGTATTGATCCAGGAGTTTTATGATTCCTCCATGGATGCTCTACCATAGAATTTATAAGTAAAGTTGATAGAGTGGCTTATTGCGGTGATGCTGATAGCTTTTTAATTTAGTGCATCCTGGGATGCACATATTTGCTTCGAATGAGTCCCCGGGAAAATTTATGGGTCCCAATTAAAGCTGTCTAATTCCTACCTTGTAACCTACCCTATTTAATTCATTTCTAAGAAACTATTGAAATGTATTTACAGTTAGCTTGAAAGAAGGGAAGAAAAAAGAAAAACACTAGGACGCATGGATAAAATTTTACTGAGTCCTTTTAGATTTTTGTGCATCAGGGACGCAGGACACATATCTATCAGCATCTCTGCCTGTTGTCAGTATCAGCTGGTAGCAAGAGTGTATTTGTCTCATACCCCACTCGTATGGACTGGGCACAAGGCCTTGTTTTAATGTGGGCCCACCCACAAGCCGAAGCTCATGGGTGGGAAAAAACAAAAATTGCGTCGATATCTTCGGCATTCCCTCTCAAGGGGGGGTGCCTCAGGTGCTGAGCAATAAACCCAGCCCTGCCCCTTTAATTCAAGGGGGCAGGTGTTGCCTGGGGGGAAAGACCCCTGGGATCGACACTAATAATTGTACTTTAACCCGGTCCAGTGGCCGAAGCACACTGGACCCCCCCCCCCGGATGCGGCAGGGAAAAAATTCAGCTGGTAGCAAGGGAGTCTATTCAATCTGTGCTATTCATATGCTGAATTGGCGGGGACTGGTATCGAACACACTGGACCCCCCCCCGGATGGGGCAGGGAAAAAAGTCAGTTGGTAGCAAGGGAGTCTATTCAATCTGTGCTATTCATATGCTGAATTGGCGGGGACTGGTATCGAACACACTGGACCCCTCCGGATGGGGCAGGGAAAAAAGTCAGTTGGTAGCAAGGGAGTCTATTCAATCTGTGCTATTCATGTGCTGAATTGGCGGGGACTGGTATCGAACACACTGGACCCCCCCCCGGATGGGGCAGGGAAAAAAGTCAGTTGGTAGCAAGGGAGTCTATTCAATCTGTGCTATTCATATGCTGAATTGATGGGGACTGGTATCGAACACACTGGACCCCTCCGGATGGGGCAGGGAAAAAAGTCAGTTGGTAGCAAGGGAGTCTATTCAATCTGTGCTATTCATATGCTGAATTGATGGGGACTGGTATCGAACCAGGAACCTTATGATTCATAGGCAGATGCTCTACCAACTGAGCTAAACCTGTCCCCTGAGTTGAGTTTATACAATGACAATATTTCCGTCAAGTGTCCAATTGCTTTTTTTCCTTTTAATAGGTCATGACTAAATGGAAAAGTTCAAATGAATATAAATTTCCTTCTCTTTCCTTTAGAATAGAGAAGGTCTATACAGACAAAAACAATGTCCACACATGGATGCTATTAGAACTGGGTGTAGTGGAAATTAAGTTCTTAAGCCTCTCCTGGGGAGAATCGTTGTGATTTATGAAATGGCAGCGGCCGTTCATTATTTGACAAATTCTTAAAAGTTATGACGGGGCACCCAGGGGAAATGCGGAATTACAAAATGAAAATAAAGTTTAGTAAAGTTTTCTTCTTTTTTATTTTTTTATCTTAAGGAACAAAAATTAAATTGTCCTCTGTATGATGTTAAACTGAATCTAATGGTGGAGTTTCAATTTTGGAGCTCTGGGGAGTGTTGAGTAACCCTTCATTACCATTACTCCCAGGTCCACTCTGATCTGGAGTGGTAGTACTTGATAGGGTCTTATTTATGGATTAGATAGTTAAAATGTGTTTAAAATCTTTTTTTGAATACACAACAAAAAATGAAAAAAAATTAAAAAAATGTCTTTGGCATAAAATAACACAACAAGGGTTGACATGCCATAAAATCCAACCAACCAACTACACTTTACTTTCTTTAAACATCTTTTTACTGATTTGTTAATGTGTATCCTTCTCTGCTGTATGGCTGCACCACTTGGACCCTAACAAGGTGCCTGGAGAATAAGCTAGATGGTAGCTGCACAAGAATGTTGTGTGCACTCTTGAACAAGTTGTGGAAACAACACCCCACAAGAAAGCAGCTGTATGGCTACTGGCCCCTTATCTCACAAACCATCCAAGCGAGACTAACTAGACATTCTGGACACTGCTGGAGAAGCAAGGACAATCTCATAAGCAACATTCTCCTGTGGAAACCAGCACATCGACATGCTAATGTGGGCTGCCCAGCAAGGATCTATATTTACCAGCTCTACATGGATACTGGATGCTGTGCAGAGGACCCCCCCCCCCCGGGGAACAATGAAAGATAGAGGATGGCAAGAGATTGTCATGGATATCCATGCAAATTGTGCAACATGATCATTTTTAAAAATAGAATTAGCTTATTTTGATTGGCTTACGAATAGAATTACTTATTTTGATTGGCTTACGAATAGAATTAGCTTATTTTGATTGGCTTACGAATAGAATTAGCTTATTTTGATTGGCTTACGGAATAAAACTAGTTTAGATTTCTCTTATCACAAGAAAAAATTTGTTACTCAACCTGTTCATCACAGGTAGGATTTGACACAAGGTCACAAGTATGGGGCACCCAGTGAGGATCAAACTCACTTTTCAGTAGAAATGGATTGGTGAGACTAGCTTGCTAACCATTACATGTATGTCTAATTTTTCTAGTCATTAAATAATGTTTATTTCTTTATATCACTGTTGCCATTGTCAACCGTCCCTTTTTATTAATTAATTTTTGAGAGATATTGCCTGAGGGGGTGGCGAGTTAAAAATTCAATGTCAGAGAGTTTGTACCATAAGTAAGTAAAATCATCAAATTTATTAAAGAGTAAAAAAGAAAAAAACAATTTGAAATGGAAACTTAGTTCTGATAACTTTAAATACATATTCAAATAAAACAAACTATATATATAAATATATAATACCAAGCATGTATTTATTAAAACTTGTTTAAAAAACAATGAGGATCGTCTAACGTTGCATGCTCAAATTTTGAGTGCTTTTATTCTATGTTATGATGACTTTGGGTTGTATGGCGTAAGCAGTGACGTAGTTTCAGTTACAGACAAATAGAGACCTAATCTCCTCTATTAATATATATATATATATATATATATATATATGTTTGGTTGAACATGTTTAAAAGAGAAAATGTTGCCAAAATACACTTTATATATATATATATATATATATATGTATATATAATTTTTCTGATTTTATTTTATTTCTTTATATCACTGTTGCCATTGTCAACCGTCCCTTTTTATTTATGTGTTTACTGAGAGTCAATTTGTTTTCAATCAAAGATTATTAAATAAGATTAAAATTGATGTTAGATTCGCAACTCATTCTAAGTTTAATGATCCTTGACTCTCTAGTGAAGAGGCCGAACAGATGTTTCTCGTAAAGAAAAAGAAAAGAAGCTGATTTTTGGAAATTGTTTTTGGGAATGTAATAATTGAGGACTCTCAAAGATATCATCAAGTCCCACTAACAGCAGATCTCTATGACTCTTCTGTTAAATCCAATGGTAGAAAATGGGGACCATATAACCTTTAGGCACCCCTTTTGCGATCTCGATTCTTAAGGACATGTTTTTCATTTACATCATCAAAATCCGATTTTTAGAGTTTTTTTTTAAATTATAAAACTAACCCCTAACCCTAACTAACAACCGGATTTTGACAGTGTGAATGAAAAATATTTCCTTATGAATTGAGATCACAAAAGGGGTGCCTAAAGGTCATATGGTTCGAAAATGGTGTAGTCTCAGTTGTAGAAAGTCCAGTTGTAGTCCTTCAAATCCTAGAAGATTTGGTTTGGTTTGGTTTATTTTACGGCATATCAACCTCAGTGGGTCATTTAATGCTGGCAAAGTTTTGAAATAAATTCATTTTAATGGATACTCTATTTTTATAAACTCGTGTTTTTCTATTTAACGCATAGATGGGACCCTAACAGGTACTATTACTCCAGGTCAGAATAGACCAGGGAGCAATGGTGATGAAGGGGTGCTCCACATTCCCCAAACCTCCAAAACTGGAACCTCACCATCAGATAGAGTTTAACATCATTCCCAGGACATGTTGACCCTCAGTCACCGCCTTCTAGCGCCCATATGATAAAAAGGGGTTGGGGCAGTAGAGTTGGGAAAATCATATAGGTGCTAGGGCTTGACGTGACCAGCCGATTAATCAGAGGGGGCCTCTCCGACCGCCTGTATAGCCCAAGATAGGGCCAAAGTGGAGTATTGCAAGTCATGAACTGCTCATCCACCTGGTTTCTATCCTTAAGCATCACGGATTGCTACCCATTGGGGGAGTCTTACCCCTCTGCAGAGGTGCAGTCGGTGCATTCTAATGCCCCAGCCAACAGGGCGGTTGTGTTTTTGGTTAGAATAAAAAATTTGTACTTTTAGTTGGACACCAACCTCTCAATTTCATATAAAGATTTTTCCATCATTTTTTTCTTTCACTTATATATATATATATATATATATATATATATATATATATATGTATATATGTATATGTATATATATACATATATATATATATATATATATATATATATATATATATGTATATATATATATATATATATATATATATATATATATATATATATATATATATACATGATTACTAGTGAGAAATACTTGACAGCACCTCAGAAATGTCAAAGCACTTGCTCTTAATTTCAGTGTTTTTGGATTCTGAACATTAAGTGTTGGTGAGGCCACATAAACTTTCAAACATGAATTTTTATTGACCATGTGTGAAAGTGAATTTAATGTTATGTCTGGGAGTTGTTTATAGTCAAAGAAAAAAAAATTAAGTTCACTGGAAATTAGATTTAAGTATCATTTACATCACATGAGCTGAATATATATATATATACAGTGATGCTGATAGCTTTTTAATTTAGTGCATCCTGGGATGCAAGGATTTGATTTGAATGAGTCCCTGGGAAATTTGATGGGTCCCAACTAAAATTTCTTAATAAATTGCAGAGTTTTTTTTTTTTAATCTATGAACAACTAAATCTGTCTAACCCCTACCCTGTACCCCATACAGTGTAATTCAGTTCCAAGAAAATATTGAAATATATTTACAGTTAGCTGGAAATGGTGAGGGAAGAAAAAATATTGGGATGCTTGGATACGATTCTTCTGCATCCTTTTAGATTTTTATGCATCAGTGACACAGGACGCATACCTATCAGCATCTGTGTGCGTGTATATATATATATATATATATATATATATATATATATAAGAGCATTAAAAAAAAAACCAACTCATAGAGGTTCTTCACGGAACAAATGGACTTGCTACTACTAACACACTCATCTACCCGGATTTTAATAGCATGTCAAACCCTCAAAAACACTTCAATTTTTATAGTTCTTCCATAATGCTCCCTTTCAAAAAATCTATAAACAATTTCTTCAAATAAGAAATTTTCTCCTGACGATGACCTAAGGTCGAAACTAGTTGAGAATAAACAACATATAAAAAATATTCCTGCTTGTCTTATTACTTTTTGTTCATACTATATATATATATATATATATATATATATATATATATATGTGTCCAATTGCTGCTTTATGTTTGTTTGTTTGTTTATTGATTTTAATGGCATATCAACCCCTCTGGGGTTATGTCATGCCTAACGGTTAGGAAGTAATACATATCGTTTATTTATATTTATACTTTTTAGTAATTAGTTTTAACAATGTGTTAGGATTATGTTATATGGTATTGATTTGTTTCATGTCTATATTCTATGGTATAATTTTATTTCCCTAAAAAAAAGAGAGAATATCCTCCATGTTGACATTTTCAAACAGATCTTTCATATTGTTTGCTTTAAAATAACGGTTTCTGATGTGAGCAAAAAACCTGCATTCCATGAATAAGTGTTTAACTGTCAAAGGTGTTTGACATGTTCCACATTGTGGTTGTTGTTCTTGTTTGAGTATATAGGAGTGCATTAGTCTTGTATGACCAATGCGTAATCGGGACACATTGACTTGTTCCTTACTAGACTTCCTAAAAGTTGGTCTCCACAGTGGGTTTGATTAGGAAGAGTTTATTGTGGATGTTGTTATTCCAGTGTTGTTGCCATTTTGTATGAGGGAATCTATTAATTTTAGGTTTTAAGCCAGTATATGGTATCTTGAATGTGTCGGGGATCAAATCTAGAGCCGATTTACCTGCAGAGTCAGCTCTTTCATTCCCCCTCACTCCTATATCACTTGGGATCCAGCATATTATAATCTCCTTAGAGTTAGACATCGAGTCTAATCTATTCAGAAGAATATGATGAGAGGTTCTTCCAGTTTTTTATTTCTCAATGATAGTTGGACAGAGAGCGAGTCTGAAAAGAAGATATATTTTTTGTGGTTATTTATTATCAAATTATTATTATCTTGTACCTTCTTAATAAATTGCAGAGTTTTTATCTATGAACAATTAAATCTGTCTAACCCCTACCCTGTACCCCATACAGTGTAATTCAATTCCAAGAAAATATTGAAATGTATTTACAGTTAGCGGGAAATTCTGAGGGAAAAAAAAATATTGGGATGCTTGGATATGATTTTTCTGTGTCCTTTTAAATTTTATGCATCAGTGACACAGGATGAGTACCCTTCAGCATCTGCATGTGTGTGTATATACATATATATATATATAGAGAGAGATAGATAAAAGGATATGAAAACACACAATGCTGTTAAAGTGAAAATATTTTATATCATATTCATAGCTAATATTAAACAATATTTTGATTTATAAAAATCATCTTCAGAACTTGTTTTTTATTCTGGACTCATCACTGTCACAGGTAGTAGTTGCGGTGATTAGTCCTTCACAATTACTACCTGTGACAGTGATGATCCAGTCCTACCTCGGAGGTATATTACCACTCTAATATATATATATATATATATATATATATATATATATATATATATATATATATGTCCAATTTCTGCTTTAACTTTTTTGTTGCAGTTTCATTAGTAATTTATCCAAGAGTGCTCAATATATCATAAACATAGAGCTATAATAATTGGATTAAAAAATTATGGGTCTACCATGATTTCAATATATACAATCTCTTCAGAACCCTAACTTATATTTGACTAAGTTATTACTCAGTTGAACCAAGATAAACATATTTTCCAATAGTGATGCTGAACACTGTGTTATATATTTAAAAATCAAAATATATACATAAATAGCATTGAAATTCTACTTAAAAATGTGTGGCATTTGAAAATCTAAAATCTAAACAGAACTATACATCATGGTTCCATCCCCTTCTACCCAGGCAATGCTGGATATCCACCTCGGGTACATACATAAAGGGTAGTTGGTGTATATGTATAGAGTAAGTCTGGATGAAGCTAGGAAAAAAAAATTAATGCCACAATAAATATATATACACATTAAAATATCACCGGTTCTTGCCTTTGTGTGCAAAAATTTATGAAGATTTGATTTATATTTGAAGATGTTTAAAAATTAAAATATACATAGAAATAGCATTGAAATTCTACATAAAAATGCCCAGCATTTGTAAATCTCAAAAGTAAATAAATCAATGCACCAGAGTTTCCACCTTATACTCAGGCGATGTTGGGTAGCCGCTTCTAGTACATATATAAAGAGCAGTTGGTGTGTATGTATGTCTGGATAAAAATATGAAAATAAAACAATTAATGAAAAGTAAATATATACACATTAAATATCACTGGTTCTTGCTTTTTGTGCAAAAATTATGAAGATTTGATTTTTTTTGCTCCCACTCCCTCTACCAACGTGATGCTGGGTAGCTGCTTCTAGTTTCAAATAATGGCCATATGATCATCACCTTATTTCTTTAATCCAGAGTTTTTCAACCAGTGCACCACAGCACACTAGTGTACCATGAAACTTCCATGGGTGTGCCAGGAGTGTTGCGGATGGTTGAACATCCTCTTATATGTTTATTCTATCACTTTGATATTTTTTGTTTTAATTAATTAAAAATAAAAATAAAATCACATTGTTTTTCTTTTACACTTGTAGTAGATTTTCACTATTCCTTTTCTTTTAAAATTTAAATGATAAAATAATTATGCTTATATACTGATGGTGTATCTCGATCAATTTATTGCACAGCTCACTGTGCTATGAGATGAAAAAGGTTGAAAAACTCTGGTTTAGACCCTAAAGTTTGTAGGATATTAAACCATACTTAGGACGCAGAGAAAAACTGGGCATAGCTTTTGAAGAAAGGAAACAAACACCCTTTTGCTACATCTGAAAATTTTGTATATTTACTCAAGAATATACTCAGGAATATTCTCAAGAATTTACAATATGTAAAACAAGTAAAAACAGTCCAAAATGTTTGGTTGGATTTGCAGATAATTTTTATTCTATTACTTACCATGATTAAAAATATACCTTTAGAAATAAAATTATATTGTTTTCTTTTGGACTTGTAGCACATTTTCACTATTCCTTTTCTTTTAAAATTCAAATGATAAAATAATTATATGTTTATATTATACTGATGGTGTACCTCGATCAAAACGTTGAAAAACTCTGCTGAATTGTAACATAAGCTTAGTAATTAGTGCCTCTATCTCATGATAGTTGTTATATTTACTCTATATATTTATCCACCTCTATGATTGCCCCAACCCTATTGCCCTTATGGCAAGCCCCAACCCTTTTTATCATATGGGTGCTAGAAGGCAATGGCTGAGGGTCTACATGTCCTAGGAATGATGTTAAACTCTATCTGATGGTGAGGTTCCAGTTCAATTTTCAATTGAAATCTCTGCTTTAGTCAATCCATCACTTATTCAGTTCAAGCACGGATCTGTACATCCATTAATAAGCTTAAGCTGCAGGGTAAGAGCGCCCCCTGACTGGGTCCAGATAAAACTCACAGGCTATAAATCACTCAGCAACAAGACACCCTGGGGTAAAGTACAAAGTATGGCACCCCCTCCCTTGTTTTTTAAAATTAAAACAAGACAAAAGATTTGATTAATTGATGATGGTATTATTATCATTATTGTAGGGCCGGTTTAGCTCAGTCGGTAGAGTGTCCGACTAGGAACCAAAAGGTTCCTGGTTTGATCCTGGCTCTCGCCAACTCAGCGCATAAGTAGCACAGGGATCTGTGCAGTAAAGAGCTGATGGTAGGTGTGGCGCTCCACCTCAGACGCAAAAACAAGCTCCTTTTGTCTAGCACTAGTAAAAAAGGGGATAGACTCACTTGCTGTCTGGTTGATAACAACTTTAGGCCACCCTAACGACTTTATTGAATTTTAATAAGCAATTTGGTTAAAAGCAATAAAAGTTGAGATTTCTTTTAAAAGACATCTTTCCCAAAAATTCTGATTGTTGTCATACACCAAACCCCCTCCCTTCCCTTCAATCATTTTAATAATTTGACTCAATGAAGTTGAAATTGAATGGTTGGTTGGTTGGATTTTACTGCATGTCAACCCTTCTTGGGTCATTTTATGCCAAAGACATTTTGTTTTATTCATTCTTGATGAGTACTCAATTTAAAAAAAATACATTTTTTAAATCTCTGAATGTTTAAGATGAGGCTTGATGATTAGTATTATCTGCTTTGTTCGGACTATTGTCCTCATCTTCATTGTTATCTGTACAATGTTTCAGCCGATGTGCCCTCCTGCCTTTTTCAGGTATTTCTTGTTGGATTCGAGAACTTTCTCGGATTCGGGAACCTTCTGGTCATAATTGGAAGCCATCACGGAACTTTGAACAACCCTTTATTCAATCCATGGGGTATCCTGTTCTCATTCTGCTAACCATAGAAGGTTTCTGATTACGACAAGAAGGTTCCCGAGTCCGAAGAGAAGGTTCTCAAGTCCAAAAAGATGGTTCTCGAGTCCAAAAAGAAGGTTCTCGAGTCCAACAAGAAATACCTGAAGAAGGCCGGAGGGCACATCGGCTGAGTTGTACAGATAACAATGAAGATGAGGACAATAGTCTAAATAACGCAGATTATACTAAACATTTTTTAAACTCATGTTTTTCTACTTAACCCATAGATAGAACTACCACTCCGGGTCAGAGTGGAACTGGGAGCAATGGTGATAAGGAGGCACTCCACATTTCCCAGATCTCTAAAACTGGAACCTCACAATCAGATAGAGTTTAACGTCATTCCCAGGATATGAAGACCCTCAGCCACTGCCTTCTAGCACATATATGATAAAAACGGTTGCCATAAGGGCAATAGAGTTGGGATAATTATATAGGTGCAAGGGTTTGATGTAACCAGCTGTTTGATCAGAGGGGGTCTCTCCAACCGACTGTCTAGCCTAAGTAAGGGCCAGAGTCTTGCTATTTTGGACTGTTATCCTGATCTTTATTGTGTATAAATATAACACTCAGACCACAGTAACCTCGGGCTCTGTTCTGATGTCTGTTTAAAATTGCCTTAAAATAATTCATCTACACACGATTACCCATGAATTCAAATGCAGTTTCAGAGCTTAATCCGATAATTAATTAAAATAATGAATATAAAACATCTAAAACAGCCTGAGATAACAGTGGTATAAATGTTTTGTTTATAAACAATAAAGATCAGGACAACAGTGTGAAATATCATAATTACACCACCAATGATCTACGCATTGGTGATATCGTGAAAAAAGTAAGTAAGTACCAAGTGGAGTGTTGCACGTCATGGACTGCTCAGCCACCAGGGTTCCTTAAGTGTCATGGGCTGCCACCCACAGCTAACTGGTAGCCCCACTGGTGTGTGGGTCTTACCCCTCTGCAGAAGTGCAGTCGGTGTATTCTAAAACCCCAGCTGACAAGGCTGGCCGGCAAAATAAATGAATCAAATTTAACACAACTCAAATTACTGTTATGTGTACTGAAATTTTTTTTTTTTTTTAAACTATGTAGAAAAAATGAAAACAAACTTGAATGACATTTTCACATTTTTCTTTGTTTTTAATACGAAGGAGATTTTCCAGCCATAAAAGTGCATGTTTCTTGCACATACAGAATATGTATTGAGATATTAGTGTAAATAAATGTATATTTTCATTTTGCATACAGAAATAATTCTCATTGGAATTACAAAGATGTTATTGCTTACAATACACTTTGCTTAGAATAATATATATATATATATATATATATATATATATATATATATATATATATATATACATGTATGTTGTGTATTTTGGCAGCAAGTTATTTTTCTGGCATGTGTTATTGAATAACACGGAGTACTTCTTCATTATTTGAATCTGTATCTTTTCCAATCGTCTGGCGATCTTTCTGTTTTTTGGGTCCAATTGAAATAGGATATTTCCCATACTATTAGCCCGAGAGCTTTCGACTGCTTCTTCAGTCGTCTTCATGGGGTATATGAGTTGGTTTTAATTCGTTTTTTAGGTCTTTTATCTATGTTGTTGTTTTTTTTTGTTTTTTTTTCTTTTTTTATAAGACCTAAAAAACGAACTAAAACTCTAAGGGCCAAAGTAGAGATATCAAGGGAGAAAAAAAACAACCCAAACCATACCAAAACCAAAACTGCCAAAACGTCCAATATTCTTGGACAGTCCAAATGTTACATAACTTATGAGCAGTCATAATTTATGAACGTAACTGTAGTTAGGATTTTGGTTAGGGTCCATTAATTTAAAATAATGGGGTCCTATGGAAAGTTACTCGTCGATTATCGACAGTTAATGACCTTTTACTTGACCCCTTGAAGGCATGTGATTGGAAGCGTGAAAATAAGTTTAGTTTAGTTAGTAGATGCGACCCGATTTCGAAGGAGTGCAGACGCGATAGGTTAGTCTCCCCGTGTTGGAATCAAAAGGGCTGGGGAAATAAAGCTTTATTATTAAGAACACCAAGTCTTGTTATTAATCAAATGTTAAAACAAGAAATATCCAACCCTGTAAGAAGAATTAACAACAAAGAATGAACCCCCAACAGAAGCCCTGAATAGAAGTCAGCCCAGAGAAAATGGCTGACCATTAGACGAAGAACTAGAAACAGAGTGATCAAGTAGGATCACGACCTATCATCTCTGTCTCTCTTGCTATAATATACCTGATGTTTTATAAGGACTATATTATGGTGTTTTAGACCACGAGTGGTGACAGTCAAGTTAGAGTTAAAGAAGTAAAACGAACACAAGCTTTGGTTTGTCTGCAGGAATGTTATACATAGAATAATAAACTACTTAGCTGAAATCATGAGGTAGGGGAATTATCGAAGTCCCTTGCTACGGCTACTCTGGCTATTCTGTTGGATATAAGAGAGGTCCTTTTTTGACGTATGACTCCGGTGCCGGTCGATCAGAAAGAGCAAGAATTTGCCTCTTTGGCTTTGCCACCAAAGTATGCTGGCCCGTGATTGGTTTGTTTGATAGAGAGGTTCGTAGACAAGGACAATAACCCCTACCTCAGATTTCTTTACAATATAACACAAAGTGATTTCACCCCATTGTTAAAGTGCCTCTCTCGGTCGCCTCTCTGACCGTTTTGGCTACAGTCCCAGAGGCGAAAAGTGCTTTACTTTATAAAATCCGTCGGATGTAAAAGATGGCTCAATAATTTTTACATAATGATTAAGATAAAATCACAAAAAGAGTATACTTACTTTTCGCACATAAGTTTCTTGGTTTCATAATTAATTTAGTTTTAAATGAGTAAAGTACGTTAAAAAAACTACTTAGCTCCGAAATAAAAATTAGCCAATGAGATTAATGATTTTATCTGCCATTTTATAATCAACCAATCAGAACTGTGGTTATGAAACAAGCAGACGAAACTAAAATCCCTTTACACTGTTACAGCTTAATTATTAGATAAAAACCAGCATATAAGAAGTGCTGGCGGTAATGGGGACATAATTTCAATTTGAATTCTAGTTATATAAACTACAGTCCCAGAGGCGGAAGTGCTTTACTTTTTAAAATTCGTCGGATATAAAAGATGGCTCAATAATTTTTACGCAATTATTAAGATAAAAATAAAAGTTCTGATTGGCTGATTATAAAATGGCAGATAAAATCACTGATCTCATTGGCTAATTTTTATTTCGGAGCTAAGTAGGTTTTTTTAACGTATTTTACTCATTTAAAACTTAATCATGAAACTGTTGTAAAGGGAAGTAACCAGATAATCCCTCACATATGCAAATGGATACGTATAAAAGGACAACAGGTAGATTAGCTCAGTGTGATGTGAGTTGATCTCCAACCACAAACGTTGTTTCGTATTCTCGGATGTAAACACACGTGCTACAACTCTTCAAGAAGATAAGTAATCTTTACCAATCCTTCTTTTACGCCCAGAGACTTTTTTCCTTGCTGACCAGGAGCCATTTTTGTTATTTGTATTTATTGTAATAATAAACTATTATTACAACCACTCGCAATCTTCTCGTTAATGTATTTCTAATACATAACAGAAACCAAGAAACCTATGTGCAAAAAGTAACTATACTCTTTTTGTGATTTTATCTTAATCATTACGTAAAAATTATTGAGCCATCTTTTACATCCGACGGAACTGAACGAACATCACTTTGGGACTGTGGCCTAGTCCGTCTAGCAAGGACCAAAGTAGAGGTATCAATAGAGAAAAACAAAAATTCCCCAAAACTATACCAAAATCAAAATTGTCAAAATTCCTTTTAATACATGTATATTATTCTTTTAAAGTAAATTTTTCTTTTTTGATAATTTAAGAATTCTTTATGTTGTTTTAAACAATTCTCAGTTTCTATTTTGTTTCTCTTTTGTTGGGACTTTCTATTTTGGAGCAAATGCAAAATAGCGCGCAAGAGATAATAGATTACGTACAACACGTATTACATTTCACAGAGATACCAAAAACTTCGAAACACTAGGGTTAGGGTTAGGGTTAGTGTTAAGATTAGGATTAGGCTACTTCTGTAAATTCCGTAAAGTAAAGTAAATTCGTCGGGGCGGCCTAATGTCGGTATCAGCCAGACAGCGAGGGAGTCTATCCCCTTTTCACTAGTGCTAGACCAAGGAGATTATTGTAGCATCTGAGGTGGAGCGCCGCACCTACCATCAGCTCCTTACTTTACCGCACAGATCCCTGTGCTACTCATACACTGAGTTGGCGAGGACCGGTATCGAACTAGGAACCTTGTGGTTTCTAGCCGAACGCTCTACCGACTGAGCTAACCGGCCCCCCGTAGTCTAATGCTATTTATATGTAAAATGCTATTCTACTGATATTATCTCTTGCGTTCTATTCTGCATTACTACCTCTGTTTTTTTTTTTTTTTTTTTTTTGGTTAGCGTCAGGTATAGGGTTAGGTTTATTGATAGGGTTAGGGTTAATCTACTTCGGGAGTTTCCTTAATCTAATGCTATTTATACATGAAATGCGATTCTAATATTATCTCTTGCGCATTATTCTGCAATTGTAACAGAATTTCAAATCAATTTGCTATTATTAATTAGTTTTAATAAGGATTGAAAAAAAAAATGAACAATTCAAAATAGAAATAAAAGCGAAAAATATTCTTGGACAATCCAAAGTGATCCCCCCCCTCCTTTTGTTAAAGTGCCTCTACTTTTGGTATGTTGAACAGTATTTCCTTTTTGGGTGGATCTAACATTTATAGAAATTTAATAGTTCTCCAGGTGTCAGAAATGTTTAGAGCTAGCAGAAAGAAATCTATCAATCTAGCAGCACACAGAACAACAACAGATGTTATACATGTGGCCCAATTTAAGTCAGGTGTGAATTTAACACCCAGATATTTATCTAAGACTGAGAATTCTTTTTTTTTATTTCTTCTTTTATGGATCAGTCTTATTGTTTCTTTTTGTTTCTTTATATTTTTCAATGTTCTATGAAACGTCAAACTGTTGCAGTCTAACCATGCAGTTACTAGGTCTCTCACAATGAACAAACTCTAACAGATTAGATAATTACTGCCACTACTGCCAGGAACAGCCCATTAAGCTGAGGAGGTGATTGACTGTTCCACTGCCCAATAGTTAACAATCTGTGACAGTCATTTCCAGGCTGCAGGTTCAATCCTGGTCAAGGGTGAGAGTAACACAGAATAATAATTAATTAACATTCTAATTCGGATTTTATTATAAAACTAACAGGACATATGGATATACCACAGTATGATTTGATTATTACGAGAGTTAGTCAAAAAGTAATGCCATTTTGTTTAGGACAGGAAATAAAGAGATAAAGGAAAGAAATACACAGAAAAAATATAATAAATAAAGAAAGAAAGATAAAAGAGAGTATGAGAAACATAGAGAGAGGGGTGAGCTCACCAAAGCTATAATGCTAATCTGTTTCAATCAAACATAATGAAAAAAAATGGGAAAAAATGAGAGTTAAATCAAGATTATTATACTTTTTACATATTAAACTATTTTGTAATAGCACTTAAGTAAATATATCAAACATTGTTTATATACTGATGGTGTACAGAGATTTTTATTATAAAACCAACAGGACACATGGATATACTGTTGCATACCCTTCTTCTTCACTTACTTCTATATCTTGGACATCTATTCTTCTGTCCGTCTTTGGTATTTCTAACATATTGTCTTGGTCTGAAATCTTCTAAGGTCTGGACTTTCTTGGGGACTTCGTCTCTGGTCTTCTATTGGGGATTTCTCTTTATCAGAAGCCCTGTGTCATTGTTAGTTTTTAGAGGTAATAACACAAGACTCCGATTTGCTTTGATCTTACTTTATTTTTAAATCCCCAACCAGACATCTGCGCAGAGTGAGTCGGAGCGTGTATAACACGACTCACCACCGTCGTGGTTTCTCGCCGACTGACTAAAATCTATTTCTAATCTAAACCGGAAGAGGGTCTCCTCCCTACCGGTTCTCACGGCTATCCCCGGAAGGAAGGATCAGGACAGGTCAAGCCTTGTCATTCAAATCCTTCAAGGCCATGGGCTGCAGCTTATAACGGCCATTTTGATTTCTACACTACTGCACATAAATATTAGGTATCTAATAATTATGTAACAATACCACAGTATGATTTGATTATTACAAGAGTTAGTCAAAAAGTAATGCCCTTTTAATTAGGACAGGAAATAAAGAAATAAAGGAAAGAAATACACAGAAAAAATATAATAAAGAAAGAAAGATAAAAGAGAGTATAAGAAACATAGAGAGAGGGGATAGCTCACCGAAGCTATAATGCTAATCTGTTTCAATCAAACATAATAAAAAGATGAGAAGAAAGAAAAAGAAAGAAAAAAAAAAGGGAGAAAGATTATTATACTTTTACATATTGAACTATATGCAATAGCTCTTAAGTAAACATATCAAACATTGTACGAGGGTAAGTCAAAAAGTAATGCCATTTTGTTTAGGACAGGTATAATCACCAACACAGGAACATGTATCATACATCAAAATGAAGCTGGTCCTCTGTGGATCACATACCTACTTCTCCACATAGTCACTATTTCTCTCAATAGCAATGTTCCACCTTCGAATGAGAGCATGTATCCCTGCCCTGCAAAATTCTGTTGACTGTTCTGTGAGCCACTTCTTTGTCACAGGAATAATGTTTGCCTCTCAAACCCTCTTTCACGGGGCCAAAGAGATGCAAACATTATTCCTGTGACGAAGAAGTGAAATCTGTAATGAAGAAGTGGCTCAAAGAACAGTCCACAGAATTTTACAGTGCATGGTCTTTTCATTTAAAGTTACCAGAGTTATTTTCCTTAATATAAGACTTATAAATATGTTTAATATTACATTTAAACAAAGGCTATCATTTGGGGTAGATTAGGAAAATGAATGTGACTTACGGCCAGGCGGAATGAGGCGGTATAGAATGTTAAGAATTAAAGAGTCTAGTTTGCCCTGCTATTTACCCATGGCTGGAGGGAAAATAGTTGGATGCATACCTTTCCCAGAGGTATTAGTGCAATGTGAAATGCAAACAGCCTTGGGCTGCTGCTTTCATGATTTGTTCAAGACAACATGTAGCATCCTTGTGTAGTTTCCATCTAGCTTTTTCTATAAGTGTTTTGGTTTGGTTTGGTTTGGTTGGTTGGGTTTTACGGCATGTCAACCCCTTGGGTTATTTTATGCCGAATACTTCTATTGGTAATTAGGTATTCAAAAATGTATAGGGGTTTATTTGCTGTAATCATGTTTTCTGTTGAGGATTTTAACATCAAGAGAGTGAGTGGGTGATTTTTGTAAGTTTGTGAACTTAAAGTTCAATATCCTCTTGGGATCTATTTTTCCAAATAGTTTGTCCATGCTGTCAACATATAAGTGTTTCATTAAAGTCCAAGTGGTGCAGCCATACAATAGCACTGATATGGTTACAGCTTGGAAGAATTTTCACTTTATCTTATCAGAAAGATCAATAATCTGTCAAAAGCAAGTTTTTCCTATATGTATATTATTTAATGATAGTATATTCTCTTTTTTAAATACCCCCCCCCCTTTTTCCCCACTTAAAAACAGACTTTGTGTAATCCTGAAGATTTATTATCTGTGTGTTGAAAATGATTTAAAGTCAAGAATATAATACGTTTAATGGCATTTGTGGTTGACAGAAAGAAAAGAGAAGTGACTTGACATAAGTGAGTTTTTTTTATTATCTTTTCTTTTGGCAACGGAAAGGGGGGGGGTTCTCAAAGAGAAACTGTTTGAAGGAATTTTATGCCTTGAATCTCGTAAAAATCCACCATGAGTTTTCTCTTTATTTTTAGGATGCATGTGATTTATTTTCCTGAGCACTTGTATCCAAAATATAAAGTGGCTGGTTTAGCTCAGTGGCTGGTTTAGCTCAGTCGTTAGAGTACCCAACTAGGGATCACAAGGTTTCTGATTAGATAACGGTCCCCGCCAACTCAGCCCATGACGGTAGGTGTAGAGCTCCACCTAAGTAAAACCAGTCTCTCTGGTCTAGCACAAGTGAAAAGGGGATAGAATCCCTCACTGTCTGGCTGATACTGGCAATAGGCCAACTTTATTTATAAACTCTAGAGTCGGTTGAGCATCTGCCTAGGAATCATAAGGTTCCTGGTTTGATACAGGTCCGTGCAATGACATTTCTTTACTTTAAACCATTCTCCAATTGTACCAGCATTAGGAAGAACAAAGTAGTTTTTGATTTTCACAGGTATTTATTGGTCTTCTGTACCCTTGACTCTTTGATACAGTCGACGTGGTTTACCTGTGAAAATCAAAAACTACTTTGTTCTTCCTAATGCTGGTACAGTAAACAACTTTTACTTCCTCCAGGGCTGGTAGTGTAATGATTTATTTGTCTCATACCCCACCTGTATGGACTGGGCACAAGGCTCCGTTTTAACGTGGGCCCACCCACAAGCCGAAGCTAATGGGTGGGAGAGAACAAAAATTGCGTCGATCCCATCGGCATTCCCCCTCAAGGGGGCGCTTCAGGCGCTGGGCAATAAACCCAGCCCTGTCCCCAAAGGGGCAGGTATTGCCTGGAGGGATGGCCCTCTGGGATTGACGCTATTAATTCAAGCCCACCGATCCAGTGGCCGAAGCGCACTGGACCCCCGTCCCGAAAGACGGGTTGGGTGGAATTTATTTGTCTCATACCCCACCTGTATGGACTGGCACAAGGCTCCGTTTTAACGTGGCCCACCCACAAGCCGAAGCTAATGGGTGGGAGAGAACAAAAATTGCGTCGATCCCATCGGCATTCCCCCTCAAGGGGACGCCTCAGGCGCTGGGCAATAAACCCAGCCCTGTCCCCAAAGGGGCAGGTATTGCCTGGAGGGATGGCCCTCTGGGATCGACGCTATTAATTCAAGCCCACCGATCCAGTGGCCGAAGCACACTGGACCCCCGTCCCGAAAGACGGGTTGGTTGTGGAATTATATCAAGGTCTTCTTTCATGTACTATGTGTACTAATATAGCGCATCACATGCAAATAACCCAGTATACAAAAAACTGTGCTGCAATTCTGCTTTACTCGCAGAAGTCCACGAGTTCAATCCTCACCGAAACCGCCAACCATGCTGCAACACCAATAAAAAGAAAAAGTAAAGCCGTCGGGGCGGCCTAATGTCGGTATCAGCCATGCAGCGAGGGAGTCTATCCCCTTTTCACTAGCGCTAGACCAAGGAGATTATTTTAGCGTCTGAGGTGGAGCATCTCACCTACCATCAGCTCCTTACTTTACCGCACAGATCCCTGTGCTACTCATTCGCTGAGTTGGCGAGGACCGGTATCGAACTAGGAACCTTGTGGTTTCTAGCCAAACGCTCTAACAACTGAGCTAACCCAACACCAATAATTTGTCAATAAATTGCGGATTTTCAAAGTTGAATCCGATTTTGCTGACCTTGTGCCAGAAAAAAGTAAGCAAAGGAATGTGATTAGTTTATGCAGAAGAAGTTTTATACTTTCTTGTTAGGTATTTTATTTTTTCAAACCCATTTTTAAAGTCATTTTTAATATTCATTTTTTGTCTATTTAACCTATAGATGGGGCCCTGACAGGTACTACCACTCCATGTCAGGGTGGACCTGGGAGTAATAGCAATGAAGGAGTACCCCACACTCCTTCACTACTAGATCCAGCTAGTAAGATCCTCAGCCACTGCCTTCTAGTACATATATATGAAGGTTTGGAGGTTTGCCATTAAGGCAATAGGGTAGGGACGATCATATAGGTGCTAGTGTTTGATGTAACCAGTTGAGTGATTCGAGGGGTCCTCTACGACCGCCTGTATAGCCTAAGTAAGAGACAAAGTGGAGTATGGTATGTTATGGACTGCCTAGCCACCTTGCTTCCGTCCTTCATGGGTCACCACACACAGCCAACAGGTGGTCCCATTGGTAATCTGATCTGTGTGGTAAGAAGCAAGTTCAAACGCAGTCACACTATTACATTCACTTTAGACCAATACCGTTTGGAAAGGTAGGAACTCTCTCATCTCTCCCCAGCTATGGGCTAAAGATCATCACATTCCTCTACAAGGATGGCTCTGGCATTAGATAACCTATGAAAGTTGATATGCCATTAAAGGAAGAGATAAAAATATTTGAGAATTTGAACAATACACATGAATTGAATGGAAGTACGTGGTGTAATGGTTAAAGTCATGGGAAATGGACTCGTTGCCCAGAGTTCAATTCCTGGACGTGGTAATTGCATTTCACTTAGCGCTAATACCTTTGGGAAAGGTATGAATCCTACTCTTCCTCTAGCTATGGATAAATAGTAAGGCACATTGAGCTCTTTAACCTTGGTTAGGCACCTGGTTTAGGAGAGGGAAAACTCTGAATTCAAATCTCTTAAACTTCGCTTAATGAATTGACCTTGTGTCAAATCCTGCTTGTGCAGAGAGGTTGGTGCGTGTGTGTTTGTGTGTGTATATATATATATATATATATATATATATATATATATATATATATATAGTGTGAGATGGTCATTGTTTCAGCTTTTGCTAGAACGGTGTATCAAAGGCAGTATTATTGGTAGAGTGCTCAATATAAAATAGAGCTGTTATATAATATAATAAAATGAATATATAAAGGTTTTACATATCTATTTATTAGGTGACAAAGGAACATTCACAACCATATTGGTTTCATGCGATGCATTCATCAGGTGAAGATGTTTCAAATGAAAAGACATTTGAAACATCTTCACCTGATGATTGCATCGCATGAAACCAATATGGTGTGATTGTTCCTTTGTCACCTAATAAATAGATATGTAAAACCTTTATATATTATCTTATATATATATATTATATATTATATATATATATATAATATATATATATATATATATAAATATTAATTGAATCTAGAATGGACCCCTCCCCACTATTGACACACATATCTGCAATTAATGCTGGATCTTTGAGTGTGAAACAAGGGAGCAGCAGTAAGTAAGGGTCTCTTCACACTCTCATCATTTGACCCCAACCCCCAACCCCATGCCCTTCTGATCTTGATCCGAGGGCAAGGTTAATATCACATGCACTGCGCAACAAGTTTGATATGAAAGTCAACTTTGGAAGAAATGATTCCATGGAGTTAGGAAAACAGAAAGATAAAAATAGATTCTGTTGGTGCCAAATGCCTGAAGGAAATTTAGATCAAAGAATTTGGTCAAGTGTGTTGAATGAGGGAGAGAGGGGCGTCTTCGTGATATTGTTCTTGTGGCAAGGGGGCAGCTTAATGAGTTTGGATATGTTTTTTTTGTTCTTTGATATTGCTGTTGGAATAAATATTTATTCAAAAATGGTGCCCATAATATGGAAAATATAAAGGCAATTCACACACATACAAATATATATATATATATATATATATATATATATATATATATATATTTGTGTGTGTGAGAGAGAAAAGAAGGGTGATGTAACTTTAGTACTAAAATCATATATCTACTAACCTGATTTTTTATGATAGCCAATTAGTATTTACATTATGTCTGAGAGAGAATAGCAATAACTCATGTAAAGATTTTGGTACTACTTTTGTTGTATTTACTTATATTGTAGGAAGTGCGTGGTTTAATAGTTAAAGTTATGGGAAATGGACTTGTCACTCCGAGTTCAAATCCTGGTTGTGGTAATTGCATTTCACTTAGCGCTAATACCCTTGGGAAAGGTATGAATCCTATTCTCGCTCCAGCTATGAGTAAATTGTACGGCAGACTGGCTCTTTAACCTTGGTTAGGCAACCAATCTAGGAGAAGGAAAACTCTTAATTGAAATCTCTTAAATCTCCGCTTGGGTTGGTCACCACTAGAATAGGCTCAGTCCTACTTAGTGATCTATAAATAGTAGGACAGACTGGGCTCTTTAGCCTTGTTTAGGCAACCAGTCTAGGAGAAGGAAAACTCTGAATTCAAACCTTTTAAATCTCCACTTGGGGTGGTCACCACTAGAATAGGCTCAGTCCTAATTAGTGATCTATAGATAGTATGACAGACAGGGCTCTTTAAGCTTGGTTAGGCAACCGGTCTAGGAGAAGGATTACTCTTTGCTTAATAAATTGACTTGGTGTCACATCTTGCTCGTGTGGAGGGGTTGGTATATATATATATATATATATATACTTTTATTGTATATTATCTTCTAAGCTGTTTTACTGCTACTAAGTTGGATTGGTTGTCTATCTCTTTATGGATCTGGACTCGGCTGGCTTCTCTCTGGTCTTCCTTTTCTTCTTGGAACTTTTTTTGTCTCTATTAATTTTTGGTTGTTTTTGAAGAATGAAAAAAAAATGGAGATCAGGAACCAAACAATGAATATTTTATTTACCAATATTTTGAGGGTGTGTCCCTTTTTATCAAAGATTTGTGATAGACTTATTCCCTTGTCTATGATCTTTTCCCAGATTGTATATGTATATATGAATAATACATTAGTATATTTTGTGGAATAAACCCAGAATATAAATCAGGAGACGGAGTCCCTAAGTTGATGCTGAATTCCAGTGCTACTCATCAACTCCTACAACTACCATTGCCAAACTGCATCGGTACCTTACCTTTCCTTTGGATCACAGTTACAGTGTGGAGAGGGGGGAAGTTTGCTGCATGGACAACAGCTTATCCTCCATATGAACCCGTCCAGGCTATGTAGCTCAAAGGAAAAAAAAAGAAGAAAAAACTTTAACACTACCTTACTTTGGTACCTTACCTTTCCTTTGGATCACAGTTACAGTGTGGAGAGGGGGGGAATTTGCTGCATGGACAACAGCTTATCTTCCATATGAACCCGTCCAGGCTATGTAGCTCAAAGGAAAAAAAAAGAAGAAAAACTTTAACACTACCTTACTTTGGTACCTTACCTTTCCTTTGGATCACAGCGGCAGTGTGGAGAGGGGGGAATTTGCTGCATGGGTAACAGCTTATCCTCCATATGAACCCGCCCAGGCTATGTAGTTCAAAGGAAAAACAAACTTTGACACTACTCCATCGTCTCTCGTAGACGAAAGGCTGCCAACCAAATTTTGGCAGCATTTTTTTCCTTTTATGCATGTTTTGTTAAACTCAACGGAAAAGTCTAACTGAAAATACACATATACTGCACAAAGAAAAAACAAACAAAAACTTCAAATACTCAAAGCCCTATACATTAAAAAAAAAAAATACCTTAAACAAGATCAACTTCGAAACCAGTCAACATATTCTCAAATGCCTATAATTTCCCACCAATTCTCCTCCCACCATTCCCTATAACATTCTTATAAACTTGTGAGCCCCCCTCTTACTTATTCCTACTGCTTCTGCTTGTTTAAAAAGAAACAATGGAAATATCTCACCAATTCCACATCTGATGATGACACTAAGTAGTACAGAAAAGTAATCATGGTAGAACCTTTGGTAGATTCATACACCAATTCTACCAGACAATTAGAAAGGATTGAAAAAAAAAAAAAACTCGTCAGACAGGAATTGTCCATTGAGTTCAACAAAACATGAATAATACACATACATACTCATCAGATATATTTGCATGGATCTCCGCAAGTTTTTTGAGGTCTTGTTTGATCAACAGTCAAACTATTCAATGTTGTCTTTTACATGCCACAATAAAGATGAGGACAACAGTCTAAAAAAAATTGCAATTATACTAAATGAAAACTTTAGAAATAACCGTATATGCGGACAAATAAACCCAATAAAAAGTGAACAGATTAAATAGGTAAAATGATATTCAAAGAAATTAATACTAAACTAATGGGAAAATTAGAAATAAACCAATGGGAAAATATCTAATCATCTAAAGACTGAATTTGTAATATAAAACAAAGAAAACTTCACATTTATACAACTAAATATCAAAGACTTCTACACAGAAACTCTATTAGATAAGGCCTTGAAGTCAGCAAAAAAATACATAAAAATATAAAGCAAGTCAAGAGGTCTGTGATTAAGTGTTTAGGTAAATGTTAAAATAATGAGTAGGAGAGGGGGGCTGGTGAGAGAGTAGGAGAAAGGGGATGTGAAGAGAGAGTAGGAGAGAGGGGATGTGAAGAGCGAGTAGGAGAGGAGGGAATGAAGAGAGAATAGGAGAGAGGAGGACTGGAGAGAGAGGGACTGGAGAGAGAGTAGGAGAGAAGGGGACAGGAGAGAGAGTAGGACAGAGTAGGAGAGAGGGGGACAAGAGAGAGAGAGAGAGTAGGAGATAGGGTATGAAGAGAGAGTAGGAGAGAGAGAGAGAGAGAGAGTAGAGAGAGAGAGTGTGAAGAGAGAGTAGGAGAGGGTGTGAAGAGAGAGTAGGGAGATAGGGTATGAAGAAAGAGTAGGAGTAGGGTATGAAGAAAGAGTAGGAGAGAGAGAGAGTTTGGAGAGAGAGTAGGAGAGAGAGTATGAAGAGAGAAGGAGAGAGAGTATGAAGAGAGAGTAGAGATAGGGTATGAAGAGAGAGTAGGAGAGGAGGGAATGAAGAGAAAATAGGAGAGAGGAGGACTGGGAGAGAGTAGGAGAGAAGGGGACAGGAGAGAGAGAGTAGGACAGAGTAGGAGAGGGGGGACTAGAGAGAGAGAGGAGAGAGAGTAGGAGATAGGTATGAAGAGAGAGAGTGAGAGAGTAGAGAGAGAGGTGAAGAGAGAGTAGGAGAGAGTGTGAAGAGAGAGTAGGAGATAGGGTATGAAGAAAGAGTAGGAGGTAGGGTATGAAGAAAGAGTAGGAGAGAGAGAGAGTTGAGAGAGAGTAGAGAGGAGATAGGGTATGAAGAGAGAGTAGAGAGAGGGTATGAAGAGAGAGTAAGAGAGAGGGTACTAGAGTGAGAGAGAGAGTAGGAGAGAGAGGAGTAGGGACTAGAGAGAGAGAGAGAGAGAGTAGGGTATGAAGAGAGAGTAGGAGATAGGTATGAAGAGAGAGTAGGAGATAGGGTATCAAGAAAGAGTAGAGGTAGGGTATGAAGAAAGAGTAGGAGAGAGAGAGGGTATGGAGAGAGAATAGGAGAGAGGGGGAGTGAAGAGAGAGAGGGTATGAAGAGAGAGTAGGAGAGAGGGGGGAGTGAAAAGAGTAGGAGAGAGGGTACAAAGAGAGAGTAGGAGAGAGGGAATTAGAGGAATAAGAGTGACGGAGAGAATTAATTCTCTGTTGTACTAGTATTATTTCATTTTTCTCTATTTTTTTTATATTTGTTTTACTGTAGAGAATCAAAGTTATAGGCAAAGTCCATAGGCACTTTTATATAAGGGTCTTCAACATATGTAGCTTTTGGGGATAGGGAACAAACTGACTGTATAAGATACAGACCCATTGTATATATAAATACTCATTAGCCAAGGGCTTTCTCCACATTATATATATATATATATATATAAGTAAAGTAAAGTCGACGGGGCGGCCTAAAGTCGATATCAGCCAGTCAGCGAGGGATTCTATTCCCTTTTCAATAGCGCTAGACCAAGGAGATTGTTTTTAAGCATCTGAGGTGGAGCGCCACACCTACCATCAGCTCCTTACTTTACAGCACAGATCACTGTGCTACTCATACGCTGAGTTGGCGGGGACCGGTATCGAACTAGGAACCTTGTGGTTTCTAGCCGAACGCTCTACCGACTGAGCTATATATACATATATATATGGAAATATGATGAGGAAATTAATCTGACAATATGCGAAGAAAATATTTTCAAAAAATATAACAAACGCAGGATGTTACGATCAGAGGAGACAATTTTATGTGTCTATACTTAAGTATTTCAGTATTTTCAGGAGAAAAATTAAAAAATTATTCATTTTTCTCCCTTACAAAAATTTCTGTTACAGTGTCCTGATGATGGTTTAATACTGAAATACTTAAGTATATACACATAAAATTGTTTCCTCTGATCGTAACATCCTGTGTTTATTATATTTTTTGAAAATACTTTCTTCATATATATATATATATATATATATATATATATATATATATATATATATATATAGTTGTAGAAAAGTATTTCTCTCTACCATGGTTTCAGTATTCAATGTATGCCTTCCTCAGGAGTTCAAAGGAAAAAGCTTTAGTTTTAGAGACAAAAGTTTATTTTTAGGAGATATAGATAAAAATAATCTTAAACCAGGTAAGTATATATAATATTAGCTTCCTAAATTTCTTTAGTTTTCCTGAGGAAGGTGTACCTTGAACACCGGAACCGTAGTAGAGAGAAAACCTATTTTACGAGATATATTGAGACGTTTTGGATTAACTACTTATGCTACTGCGATGAAAACGTGGTAGTAACTTTTTGATGAATATATATATATATATATATATATATATTATATATATATATATATATAATGGAATTTGATAATTTGCTTTTGAAGTATTAAGTAAAGTATATCATTATTTATATTTTTGAAGACAATTCGATAATTATTGAAAATAATCATGACAAGCAAACTCGACGAATAACGCGTGCAACATGGAACACCGTACAGCTGTTTCAACTTTATTAAGTCTTATTATTATCTTATCTATTAAATGAGACTTAATAAAATTGAAACAGCTGCACGGTGTTCCACATCGCGCGTGTTATTCACCGAGTTTGCTTGTCATGATTATTTTCAATAATTATAGAATTTTATACGATATACGCATTGTAATTGCCTTCAAAAATATAAATTATATATATATATATATATATATATATATATAAAAGCAATTTAAGAGAATTTAACCAGATGAAGGTTTTTACTTAAATGGATATGTTACATTGCCAGTACTTTTTCTGTCCATTTTTGTGACTTATCAAGTACTTTGAAAACTTTTTAAAAATCTTCCTAAAAACAATTCCTTTCACAATAGATTTTCTCCTGATGATGACCTATGGTCGAAACCAGTTGAGAACAATTAAAAAATGAATAACACAAAATAGATATTCCTCTTTGTCTTAAGACTTTTTGTTAATCTTCAATAAGATGAACAAATGTGATCAGACATACAAGAATATTTCTTTTATGTTATTTAGAAAGGCTTTTAAAAAGTTTACAAAGTGACAAACCAGAAAAAAATGTTTGGCAGAAAAATGTACTGATAAACATGACAAGTCCATTTGTTTTGTGAAAACTATCTTCTGGTTAAATTCACTTGGATTATTATATATACTAGTACAAAATAAAAAAACACCCTCTGGGCGATGTAAAAATAGATTTTTGAAACATATTGCCTGAGGGGTGGGAGTAAAAAATTCAATGTCAGCGAGTTTGTACCCTAAGTAAGTAAAATCATCAAATTCATTAAAAGATTAAAAAATAAAACAATTTGAAATGTAAACTTTAAATATGTATTAAAATAAAACAAACTATATATAGATATATAATACCAGTCGTGTATTTATTAAAACTTGTTTTAAAAAACAATGAGAACTGTCTAATGTTGCATGTTCAAATTTTGAGTGTATTTATTCTGTAATGACGATTTTGGGTAATGTGACGTAAGCAATGACGTAATTTTTGTTATAGACAAAAACCGGAAGCGAATCTCCATTATATATATATATATATATATATATATATATATATATATATATATATATATGGTGGACTCTCCTATCATGAACAATAGACGAGGGTTACCAGTGAGTGATTTGTTTCCTCCCACGTTGTGCATACTATCAAGAAGACATTTTGTGTTTCCTTGAGTGTGATAGCAGCCCAGCCTTGCTGTGAGCTATGAAGCCACACTGGCGGATGGAATTTCCTAAAGCGGGAGTCAGATGTTTTTGTTTTAAAGTTAGACGGCGCTGATCTCGGTGTTTCAGTCTATTTTCTTCAAAGCTCTTTAATTTAGCCAAACATGACTTACGCCATTCTTTCCGATTTGATGCTAGATTTTCCCAAGCACTCAGGTTAATATTGAGGCATTTCAAATTGTCCTTCAATTTGTCTTTATAGCGTAAGAGTGGACGTCCAATAGAACACTTAATATTTGGTAATTGCCCGTATAATATCTTCTTTGGAAGCCTGTTCTCATTTATTCTGACCACGTGACTAGCCCATCTAAGCTGAACTTCTGCTAGTAAGGTTTCAATGCCAGCAATGTTATATTTTAAAAATATTTTGCTATTTTTTACTCTATCATCCCATTTTATACCGCAAATGGCACAAAGACAATGCATGTGAAAGGTGTCAAGTATATATGAGGTAGCAAGAGGTTTAATGCTTTAATGTTTAAAGGTAGTTGTGGTTATTCTTGGTGCGTATTCTTAGGGTTTGCTTTTAACCCCACCTTATTTGGTGGTCGTGCTGAAATGGAAGGAACTCAAGGAAAGAAAAGAAAGAGAGACAAAGAGAGGAGGTGGTTTTATGATTTAGGCTTTAGGCTTTATTCACGGGTCATAGCCACCTCGCAGCAAGGAAATTTCTCCCTGGCCACTAGTGATGTCTTGTCCCAGACAAGGCCTAAAATCGAATAGCCAAGAGATTCTCTTGGGGGTCAGAAGTTGGTCCTTTTTCTCACACATGCAGAGGGTTCTTCCAGTGAAGGCTCATGGGGTTTGTTAGTTTTTATGTTTTTTATTTTAAATACCTACATATATACATGATGAATTTTTGAAAAAAAATATATATGATTTAAAGTTTCAACTGATACATTTTTGGATGACCATATTAGTCTTAAAAAAAAAGTATTTTTGTAATCTAATTTAAACTAATGATATCTTGCACTTCTTTAAAGGATTCAAGCCATTTCTCTCGGGCAAGGTCAGGGTCCAGTAGCAGAAGCTCTTATAACTGAAGCCATCAAAACAGGAGACTGGGTCTTCTTACAAGTAAGTTTAAACCTTTCTTCTATTTTCTTTATTGATTTTACTCAAATGTTTATAAGCAATATTAAAAACTAGTAGGACCTGTGGATATACCACAGTAAGTAAAGTAAAAGTAAAGACGTCGGGTGGCCTAAAGTTGGTATCAGCCAGACAGTGAGAGAGTCTATCCCTTTTTCACAAGCACTAGACCAAGGAGATTGTTTTTAGCATCTGAGGTAGAGTGCCAGACTTATCATCAGATCCTTACTTTACTGCACAGATCCTTGTGCTACTCATACGCTGAGTTGGCGAGGGCTGGTATTGAACCAATAATACCATAGTTACCTTCTTTTTTCTTTACACTTGTATTGTGATAGCCTTCAGAACCAATCAACAAACCAATATAAACACAATGCTTCAAGCAAATTATAAAACCCTTTTAATGAAATTAAATAAGAACACAAAAAAGATTACTTAATTTTACTTTATTCTAATTGATTTCAATATAAATTATACATAGGATTGCTTTTAATACATTTGAGAATAAAACAATTTTAGAAATCAATAACACCAAGTAATTATTTATCAAACACCATTTTATTAAAACCGGTATGCAAATTAACCACACCATATATTATGTAAACATTTATTTCTTAATGATATGTAGCACACATCTCATGGTTTTTTAAACACAGTAATATTATGGGCTGTTTTGAGGCAAATCTATCTCAGCTAGACCTTAATAGAAAGATGGTAATTAAGATTTAATAATGATTATTTAATAACTATTTTTACTTTAAACATACGCTCATTTCTTTTTGGGCGCCGGTGGTTGTCTTCAGTGATGTTTTTATGCAAAGTTCATTGGGATGTTTCGGGTCTTACAACATCATACATCCCTCGCATTGCAGACCCCACCAGAGGCGATCTAACTCTGGTGCAACCACCTTTTCTTAACCGCTAAAAAGACATGATGGGGAAAATCTTTTTTTTTATACTGGACGGTTGTTGACCTCATCCCAATCAAATACAAAGCACCGCGCTTCTGATTGGTTTGTTAGAACCAGCCAATCAGACGCGCGGAACTCCATATTTAAATGGATACGTAGCCAAAAACACTTTTTTCTTTTGTACGGAATACTAAGCTTGTAACGAGGTAAGTCAAACATTTTCTTTAGTCATGCTAAAAGAGGAATTACTTTAATGATTTTTCTGTATCTAAGTACCATTTTTGTTCACTTTTTTTTTTTTTATTTATGAGCCCCCTTTTTTTTTTTTTTTTTTAATTTTTTTTTTTTTTTTTTTTTTTTTTCTTTTTTTCTTTTTTTTTTTTTTCTTTTTTCTTTTATTTTACATAATTACAATTGTGTACGTATTGCATCAAACGGTCGTGACTTTTAATTTTATTTTGTTTTTATTTACTTATAATTTTTCTATTTACATGGTGATATTTGCTTTGTAATTTGCTTTGTCCCCCCCCACGTTACGACGTGTTAAAGAATATAATGTAAATAACAAAGGGAATTGTGATGATGGTGGTGATGTAGTTTCAGTTACAGGCACAGACCGAATCTCCATTATAATAAGATATAAACAAAAATGAAACATATGGAAAAGAAAAAAAAATTATTACAAATTAAATCTTATAAATAATCTTATAAAAATAAATCTTCATACACGAAATAAATTACATTAAAAAGATTAAAGAACAAATCTTCATATTATCTCACCCCCCGGAATGCTGTCTTGCACCCCCTGGAATGCTATCTTGCACCCCCTGGAATGCTATCATGGATGTCTGGTTGGGAAAGCCTGGTCTACTGGAGCAGCAAATAACAAAGGGAATTGTGATGGTGGTGGTGATGTATTTTCAGTTACAGACATCTCCATTATAATAAGATATAAACAAACATGAAACATAAGGAAAAGAAAAAAAAAGGTTATTTCCTAAAACAATAAATTATTATTAAAATATCATTTCCTAAAAAAAGGGGAACCACTCTGAATGAATTTTATCTGTTAATTAATCTACCCATTATTTTCCCATTAAACTAACCCTAAACCCTAACCCCATCTTCTTTTTTCCTAGTAGATCAATAAATAAATAAATAATTTATCAGTTAATCAGAGTGGTTCCCCTTTTTTGAGGTTGGTGTTTTAGGAAATAACCAAAAAAAAAAAATATTCCAAACTAAACGTTGCATAATCCTACAAAAATAAATCTTCTTACACGAAATAAATTACATTAAAAAGATTAAAGAACTAATCTGCATATTATCTCACCCCCCCCCCCCCCCGGAATGCTATCTCGCAACCCCTGGAATTCTATCTCGCGCCCCCTGGTTGGGAAAGCCTGGTCTACTGAAGCATCAAAATCCACTACAAGACAAGTTATTTTCTTATTATTATCGCAAGTGAAATCTCAGATTTCCTGAAGTAATTTTCTTGGCCCAATCTTGCCAGAAGTCATTGGTAAGAATTGGGCAAAGGCCAAAACTAAAGGAATCTTTTTTTTTTGTGGATATAATTACTTGGGCTTTTAAATTTAATTAAAGTAAATATTACACAATTAACTTGTTTTTTCTATGACTGTCATAGACCATATAACCTTTAGGCACCCCTTTTGCAATCTCGATTCATAAGTACATTTTTTCCATTTACACCGTCAACATCCGGTTGTTTGTTAGACGATTTTTATAGTTTTTTTTAAATTATAAAACTAACCCCTAACCCTAACAAACAACCGGATTTTGACGGTGTAAATGAAGAAAAATGTACTTATGAATCGAGATCGCAAAAGGGGTGCCTAAAGGTCATATGGTCCCTGTCATTGTTAATTAAGCTTTGCAAGAACATCTAAAAGAATATAAACGTAAGTCTTGTAAATATTTGGGGTATTATCGCAGAAATGCATCCGGGCCTTCTGCCCTAAAAGTTGCTAAGCGGTGCCTGCTCAAAATTCAACCCGTGCTACTATTGAACTCCCTAGCTGTTTGAAGACATTTTTCCAAAAAAGTTAATGCAATATGAAAGCGATATTTTACCCCCCCCCCGCCATGCAAGTCTTTTCTCGACAAGTAAATGTAAATATTTTACACACCCTCTTTAAAATATATATATATTTTTTTACATTTACTTATTGAGAAAAGACATTTATGAAATATGCACCAATATTTCTCTGAGGATTTTGAAGAGGGGGACTTCTTAAAAAGTAATCCATTTGCCAGAACTTAGATTGGTTGGTTTGTTGGATTTTACGGCATGTCAACCGTTATTGAGTTATTTTATGCAGAAGATATTTTGTTGTATTCATGCTTGATAGGTAATTAAAATTTTAAAATTTGATTTTTTTTAACACATCTTTTTAGAACTCCTTTTTACTTCTATTTAACCCACTCTCAATTGAAAAAAAATTACCAAAAATCAGGGAATTATCCAGTTTTAATGAAATTTTTAGTGTTGATTTATTAATGAATGAATTTATAATGCATCAGTTATTTTGTTTAAAAACTTTCTGATTTAATTAGGTATTTCTGCTATGGTAAATTAATATATAAAATATGAAATGCCTAATCTTAAGTTTCAAATTTCATATTTTTAAGATTCTAAAAACAAATATTTATTTAACAACTACTTTAGTTTATTATCATTATCTAATAATTTTTGTAGAAGAACTCTATTGAAAACCCCCCCCTTTAAACAGAACAAATATTGATGTATAATTTTTTCTTTTATAAGATAATAGTCAATTAAATATTTACTGATAAGAGCTGGGACACTAAAAGGTACTATCACTCAGAGTAAACCTGAGAGTAATGGCAATGAAGGAGTACTCCACATTCCCCAGAGCTCTAGATTTGAAACCTCACCATCAGATAGAGTTTAACGTCATACTCAGGACATGAAGACCCTCAGCCACTGTCTTCTAGCACAATATATGATAAAAAGGGTTGGAGTTTACTATAAGGACAATAGCGTTGGACAGTCATATAGGTGCTAGGGCTTAAAGTAAGGACCAAAGTGTTGCATGTTATAGACTGATCAGCCACCAGGTTCCATCCTTAAGCATCACGGGTCGCCATTCACAGCCAACAGGTGGCCCCATTGGGGAAGAGGGAGTCTCACCCCTTAGCAGAGATGCAGTTGGTGTATTCTAAAGCCTCAGATAACAGACTGTTCACATTTTGTAAATTTTATTCTATTAATTTTCTGAATCTGTTTTTGTTGTATCACGAGGTGGAAAGATACACAGATGAATGTTGTGCTTAACACATTTATTGAGCCCTAGCATTCGGTGCTAAATGGATACATGCAAACACAGAACAAATAAGTACAAACAATTAACAAGACAAACTCACACTAAATAGAGGAGGGTCAGTTCGGTATAGCCAACACAACAAAATCAGTCTGAATATTTGTTATATACCCCTCACTCATGTTGCGGGTATATAAACAGTTCTTTAATAGAGAGAGAGAGGGGAGAGAGATAGACAGGTAGACAGAGAGATGCTATGTATAACTTACTTTCTCTGTCTCTTCGTCTGGCCATTCGTGTGATGTCTAGTTTCTGTCTATTTCGTTGGTTGTTCATCTTTGATTCATTTCTTCTTCTTGATCAGTCTTTTTGCCAAGACATGCATCAACCAACAGCACCATATTATTTTTTAAACTTTTATTTACTTAACTAAAATAACTAAACACAACACGTGTGTGCAAGTGAGCCCATGCTTCTCATCTGACGTCCAAACAGGTACTGATGGGTTAACCAATTTCACGTGATTTGCGGGCTTTCTGCCTTACTCATAATATTCCATGGAAAGGGCCACCCGTGATATGGAAGGAACCACCCCTGCAGAAATACAGGGGGTTGCCAATAATCTATGCCACCACATAGATTATGCAACATATTATTTAGCTAGTTAATCTACTTTAATTGTAGGCTATTTTATGCCTATGGGCCAGTCCATCTGGTAGAGTGTCGAAGGGGTGTAACCTACTCTACAATATCTCCCCCTTGAAATTTTATATCCCCTGGATGACATATTTCCATCTTTAAGGGTTTATTTCCATAGTACCCATTGGAATTCGTTTCCGTTTACCTGATTGATTCTGTTATACTGGTTTAGGCATAAATATAAACATATCGTAAATCCCCATCATAAGTTCCTCCGATAATCTAAAATATTGCTTTCATATCGCATTAACTTTTCTGAAATTCAGATAATCATTGCACAAATATCTATTATAAATAACACTAATTTTCTTCTTGGATTATAAGTTATTTCTTAATTGCTTATGTTAGAAAAGTATATAAAACACACATTATTCCCTTGTTTAGCTCAGTCAGTAGAGCATCTACCTCAGAACCAGAAGGTTCTGAGTTCAATGCTGACCATCGCAAACTCAGTACATCAGTAGCACAGCTTAGATCTGAGCACTAAAGTGAGAAGCTGATGGTAGGCTATTTTATGGCTATGAGCCATCCATCTGATAGAGTGCTGAAGGGGGTGCTAAGGCTGTGAGTCAAGTCCATCTGGTAGAGTGCTGAAGGGGGTGCTAAGGCTGTGAGCCAAGTCCATCTGGTAGAGTGCTGAAGGGAGTGCTAAGGCTGTGAGCCAAGTCCATCTGGTAGAGTGCTGAAGGGGGTGCTAAGGCTGTGAGCCAAGTCCATCTGGTAGAGTGCAGAAAGGGGTGCTAAGGCTGTGAGCCAAGTCCATCTGGTAGAGTGTTGAAGGGGGTGCTAAGGCTGTGAGCCAAGTCCATCTGGTAGAGTGCTGAAGGGGGTGCTAAGGCTGTGAGCCAAGTCCATCTGGTAGAGTGCTGAAGGGGGTGCTAAGGCTGTGAGCCAAGTCCATCTGGTAGAGTGCAGAAGGGGGTGCTAAGGCTGTGAGCCAAGTCCATCTGGTAGAGTGTTGAAGGGGGTGCTAAGGCTGTGAGCCAAGTCCATCTGGTAGAGTGCTGAATGGGGTGCTAAGGCTGTGAGCCAAGTCCATCTGGTAGAGTGCTGAAGGGGGTGCTAAGGCTGTGAGCCAAGTCCATCTGGTAGAGTGTTGAAGGGGGTGCTAAGGCTGTGAGCCAAGTCCATCTGGTAGAGTGCTGAAGGGGTTGTCAGCTTCCAGCTTTTATGGATTTTTATCTTCTCTGTGTATTCTTCGTAGTTTCAAGATCCATTTTTCTTTTTTTCTATTTTTCTTTTCTTCCTAGAATTGCCATCTGGCTGCATCATGGATGCTCTCCATGGAGGAAATTGTGAAGCATCTTGCAGAGAAACCGCAGAACATTCATCCGGATTTCCGACTTTTCCTCAGTTCCATGCCTGCCAAACATTTTCCGATCAGTGTTTTACAAAACAGCATCAAAGTGACCAATGAACCTCCGAAAGGTCTTAGAGCAAACATCCGACGAGCATTTGGAGAAATATCTCATTCCTTTTTTGAAGATCATAGTAAGTGGTTTTCTGGCCTGTTTTTAAGGGAAATCTTTCTTTTCCTTTTTTAATTTTTTCTTTTTTTAACCCAACTGATAACACTGGCCAGCATTAAAAAATGTTTTCCAAAAGTCAAAGGTTTACCCCAAGTGATATATGATCACCATTTTATGTTGAATTCAAAAATTACCATTCATTGTGTTTAGTCAGGTCTGGTTTTTAAGATGTGCTTGAATAAGTTGTACACAATAATAATGGACTCTACTTGTCACAGTTATAGTACTGTTCTACATATATCAAATAAAGCTTATATATTAAAAATTTAATCTGATTTGAAAAAAATGAGTATGATTTTTGGTATTAGTGTAAAAAAACTGCTTTAAAATCAGCTATTATATATTCGACCTTGAAAACATTGAATTATCATCGCAAAAACAATTTTCCAGAACTTTCCAGTTAAATTCAGTGCCAAATTGTTTCTAGAGAATTTTTTTGAACTTTTGGAATTTTTATTTTTTGAATAACCTTAATATGTGTCAATTTTGATTCAAACATTATGTAAGTGAAAATTTGCCCATTTTGACCTATCAAAAAGGTTGATTTCTGGTTATTTCCTATACCACCAACCTAAAAGGGGAACCACTCTGAATGAATTTTATCTGTTAATTAATCTACCCATTATTTTCCCATTAAACTAACCCTAAACCCTAACCCCATCTATTTTTTCCTAGTAGCTCAATAAATAAATAAATAAATAATTTATAAAATTCATTCAGAGTGGTTCCCCTTTTTTAGGTTGGAGTTATAGGAAATAACCTGATTTCTAAATATATTCATGGTTGTTTGGGTTTCATGGCATGTCAACCCTTGTTGGGTTATTTCATGCCGAAAACATTTTGTTTTATTCATTCTTGATGAGTTTTCAATTTTTTTAAAACAAATTTTTGGGGAACTTATTTTGTTCTATTTAACCCATAGATAGGTACTACCACTCCAAGTCAGAGTGGACCTGGGAGTAATGGTGATGAAGGGGTATTCCACATTCCACAGAGTTCCAGAACTATCACTATCAGATAAGGTTCAATGTCATACCCAGGAATCCTCTTGTAGTATAAGTGTAGTATAAAGCAACATGAAAAGAATACGAGCAGCAATTAGGGAGGACAAAGAAACGAGATGGCTACATGACAACACGTACATGTGGACAGTAAATGTCTTCTCCATATAAATCCTCCTGTACCATGGTCAGTGAAAAAGAAAAACAAATATTGTTGAGTTAAAAATACATTTAACTGTTTCGTAAAGTTGATGGGGTGGCCTATTGTTGGTATCAGCTGGACAGCAAAGGAGTCTATCCCCTTTTCCCTTGCACTAGACCAGAGAGATCGTTTTTTGCATCTGAGAAGAAGCACCACACCTACCATCAGCTCCTCACTTTACTGCACAGATCAAAGCTGATGTACTGAGTTTGCGATGGTTGGTATTGAACTCAGAACCTTATGGTTCTGAGGTAGATGCTCTACTGATTGAGCTAAACAAGAGAATAATGTGTATTTTATATACTTTTCTAACATAAGCAATTAATGGTTTGTTTGTTTTGTTTTATGGCATATCAACCTCAGTGGGTCATTTAATGCTGATAAAGTTTTGAAATAAACTCATTCTTAGTGGATACTCATTTTTATTTTATAAATACATTTTTCTATTCAACCCATAGATGGAACCCTAACAGGTACTACCACTCTGGGTCAGAGTGGACCTGGGAGCAATGGTAATAAAGGGGTGCTCCACATTCTCCAAACCTCCAAAACTGGAACCTCACCATCAGATAGAGTTTAACGTCATACATGAAAACCCTCAGCCACCGCCTTCAAGTACCCATATGATAAAAAGGGTTGGGGCAATCGTATACATGCTAGGGCTTGACGTGATCAGCTGATTGATTGGAGGGGGCCTCTCTGACCGTCCGTCTAGCCTAAGTAAGGGACTAAGTGGAGTGTTGTAGGTCATGGACTGCTCATCCACCAGACATTGTGAATAAATAATATGTTAATTAAGATTAAATAATGGGTATTTCATAATCAGTTTTGAAATAAAATAAATAATGCATTATAAAGTTCATTCATTGATAAATAAACACTGAAAATTTCATTAAAATCCGATAATTCCCTGATTTTTGGTAAATTGGTCATTTTGTCAAAAACGCATTTTTGGCTCATTTTGCCAGTACCTAGAATAATAATATTAAAAAAAAATAATAATCTAATAAATACATATAATTTTTTAAAATTTTTATTATCAAGCCTCATCTCATAAAATACTATTCATGGGATGAGGCCTGATGAATAATTCTGATATTTCGGACTGTTGTCCTCATCTTTATTTGGTAAACACTTAAATGTACTCAGTCTATTTTCTATCTAATGTTAATTTTTATACACTAGTTTCATTTTAGATGGTAATCTTGATTTATCATTGAGAAAACTTTAAAAACAACAACAACAACAAAAATCAATTTGACATTGTTGAAACTTCTAAACAATTCGTCTGTCTACTTTTATAGTATAAAATCATAAGTATAAGATCTATACTTATGATGTATTTATTTCATAACTTAAATAACTAAGGAAATCTTGACGTCAGTGGTGATGTAGTTTCGATTACAGACAGTTACATGATAAGATAATCCAATCAAATTTTAATTGATAGAAAGAGCATTCCTTTTTTTTTTTTTTTTGTCATCTTCATAGTTTTGGCTCAAGATTGGCGCAAAATGGTGTTTGGTATTTGTTTCTTCCACGCAATTATTCAAGAGAGGAAAAAGTTTGGTCCACTTGGCTGGAATATAAAGGTAATTGAATTTTGTTTTATTTTTCGAAATTCTAAATGAATATTGCAGAGAAAGAAAAAGAAAAAAAACTAAAAAAGAGACACTTTTACCAAAAAACAAATGAGAGAACCAGAATGCCTCACATAATGTAATTGTTGGCAACCTATGTGTATATATGTGTAAGTGGGTTATTTCCTATAACTCCAACATAAACAAAAGGGGAACCACTCTTGACTGATAAATTATTTATCTATTTATTGATCTACTAGGAAAAAAGAAGACAGGGTTAGGGTTTAGGGTTAGGGTTAATTTAATGGGAAAATAAATAAATAATTCATCAGTCAAGAGTGGTTCCCCTTTGTATATGTTGGAGTTATAGGAAATAACCTGTAAATGTATATAAATATGTGAATATGTGATATGTGTATATGTAAGTGCGCATATGAGTTTGTGTGCATGTGTGTGTGTGTGTATATATATATATATATATATATATGTAACCGAAAAAAATGATTTTGCAGACACACCAGATGGATTAAAGGTATCCTGACGAAAGCAAAAAGCTTGAAACCTTAGGTAAATGCCTACTAAAACCTTTGTATAAAACAGTTATATTTAATAAATAAAGCTCTTACATTTGTAATTGAGCAGTTTATTTTACTTATTTCATCCCGGTAAAATTACCAATATATCTATCTAGCTATATATATATATAGATAAATAAATAAATGAATAAATGTTTTAGCTTATATTTATTTGCATTGGAACAATTTTGCTACCATTGGTTTCTTGCTCTGTGGCAGTCATCAGGCAACGAAAGTGTTTTTTAAAAAAATGATGCAAATGATATAAATATAGTCAAATGTGTGCGTTTGGTTAACTGTATTTGCATGTCGTTTGTTTCTTTACGTGTTTGTGTGTGTAATGTCGGATGTGCCTGTTCTGTTTGTTGGCATGCACATACACATTGAAACGTTGAATATTTGGTGATTTTCGGAAGCTGTCGTCCCGGCCTCCTGCCCTAAAATACGCTAGTCGGTGCCTGCTGGAAAAGTGAACCGTGCTAGTTATGAACTGTTTACCGGTTTGAAGGCGTTTTTATCGACAGGCTAATGCGATATGAAAGCGATATTTTACAGCCCTCCCCAGGGTTATCGACAAATAAAGGCAAATATCTTAAACCTCCACATTTCAAAATATCTTTTGTTTTTCGGTATTTTCATTTTATTTTCATCCAAAACAACTTTCACGTCTTTTTATATAAATATATCTGAGTTTCGAAACTAAAAACAATCAATACATTTAAACAATTACAAAGAAGGTGGCTGTTAAATATCGCTTTCATATCACATTAATTTGTCGATAAAAATGCCTTCAAATCGCTAAACGGATTATAACTAGCATGGTTTACTGCAGCGTCATGATCACATCCATGTATGAATGTGCATATTTGTGTCTAGTGTTCTTGGTGACATATAAGGTTTTGTGTGATTTTTATCTATTTATCTATTTATTTATTTATCTATTAATGCTCTATCACAGATATTGAGCACTCTTCTAAGAACACTGTACGTTGGATTACTACTACTTCTTCAAGTATAATAGCGCCAACAAAACACATTGATATATATAACGGTTTTAAAAAAGCACATTTTTTAAAACCGTTGAGAGGAAGGCCCTGAAACGGTTGCACATTCTCTCTTGATGATCCCATGCATTTGTAAACATCATTTGTTTTTTCAATATATCAAGTTCACACTGTCGGATTAAGTTCCTTTTATTTCATATATATATATATAGTATTGTTTATATAGAAATAACCTACACATGTTTCACCATAAAGGATCTTCAGGGTTAATTGCAATGAATTAATCAGGATATTGATTAATTACAGGCAATTGTGGAAGTAAATAATGCAATTATGACCGTTGAAAACATTGAAGTTAAACGCTATGTAATTGATTGCGTCATTCAAAAGTTGAATATATATGAATAATGCAGTCAATTACATTCAACTTCAATGTTTTCAATGGTCATAATTGCGTTATTTACTTCCACAATTGCATGTAATTAATCAATATCTTGATTAATTCATTGCAATTAACCCTGAAGATCCTTTATGGTGATACTTTAGTAGGTTATTGCTATATACGCTTTAATATTGAGCACTTTATAGTTGTCAGAGGGAGCTGATGGATATATATATGATCTCCTACATACATATGATTCCTCCAATTTTAGTACTATACAAGTTTTCCTGTACCAAAGATTTATTGATATATATATATATATATATATATATATATATACATAAAAAAGCCATATCATAAACACACCGCGTGTGTATTTACTTCTCATATATATATATGTATATATATATATATATATGTGTGTGTGTGTGTACAGTGATGCTGATTTAAATTCAGAGTTTTCCTTCTCCTAGACTGGCTGCCTAACCAAGGTTAAAGAGCCCAGTCTGCCTTACTATTTACCCATAGCTGGAGGGAGAGTAGGATTCATACCTTTCCGAAGGGTATTAGTGCTAAGTGAAAATGCAATTACCACATCCAAGATTTGAACTCGGGGCGACGAGTCCATTTCCCATGACTTTAACCATTATACCACGCGCTTCCATATATAGATATATATATGTGTGTGCATGTATGTACAAAGAAGAATATCAGATACAAAATATATGCTAACTAGGCAGAATTTTTTCCTTTCTTTCTAATAAAAACGGAATGGTCCATTATTTAGTTAAAGTGATAACCCTCATAAGAAATAAGAATTCGCCGGATAAGCAACACCAGATAATCAGGATTGACATTTTTGCATTTCATCTTTTTATACAATTTATACAGTCTAATTTTTAACCAGAGGGTGTTGCAAGATGATAACGATCATACTTTTAAGGAACACGAGTAATATATAGATGGACTGTAAACTGATTGTAAACATAATGTTATAAAACTAATCTTACTATGGGTACTACATATTATAGCCTTGAGCCAGACTTAATAAATAGCAATAAGGATCTGGTGCAAGATAAGAATCGGACATTTTTACATTTCATCTTGGACAATTTGGATGGTCTCATTTTTAACCAGAGGGTGTTGCAAGATGATCATGATCATACCTTTAAGGAACACGAGTATTAATATGTATGTATATTCTGAATCTTCTCATAACATTCATGAGAAATAAGAATTCCGCAGATAAGCAACACCAGATAATCAGGATTTACATTTTTGCACTTCATCTTGGACAGTCTCATTTTTAACCACAGGGTGTGGCAAGATGATAATGATTGTACTTTTAAGGAATAAGAGTATTGATAATAATAATAATAATAATAATAATAATAATAATAATTATATATTATATATGCTGTGATGCTGAGAGCTTTTTGATCTCGTGCATCCTAGGATGCACATATTTGATTTGAGTGAGTCCCTGGAAAAAATTTATGGGTCCCAAAATAAAGCCATCTAACTCCTACCTTGTAAGCTATCATGTGTAATTCATTTCTAAGAAATTATTAAAATGCATTTACAGCTAGCTTAAAATGGTGAGGGAAGAAAAAAGAAAAACACTGGGACGCATAGATGTGATTTATCTGAATCCTTTTAGATTTGTGTGTGTCAGGGACGCAGGACGTGTACCTATCAGCATCTCTGTATGCTTATATAATATATATATATTATATATATATATATATATATTGGGAGAATATGTGCTTAATTGAAGTTGTACCTAATTTTGAAAGTTAATTAATTAGGCGGGCATACCTATTTAAATGTAAGGCTAACAAATCGAGAAAAAATCAATCTCCTGTATGTACATTTCGGCATACAGAGATTGATTTTTCTCGATTTGTTTAGCCTTACATTTCAATAGGTATGCCCGCCTAATTAATTAATTATTAATTAATTCACTTTCAAAATTAGGTACGACTTCAATTAAGCACATATTCTCCCAAAAATTGTCGGCTAAAAAAAGCCATATCATAAACACACCGCGTGTGTATTTACTTCTCATATATATTATATATATATAATATATATATATATATATATATGTGTGTGTGTGTGTTGTATTTGTTTGTGTAGACTTGTATGAAGATCATAGGTGCAAAATATATGCAAACTCGGCAGAATTTTTGATTGATGGCAATTCAAGAAATTAAGAAAAAAAAAAGAAGCCCCCCCCTTATTTTAGGATTATTTGTATAGGGCGTAATTCAAACCGTCATTCAAACCTTTCCACCTTGCTTTCTGCTCTTTTTTTTCCCCCTGTCTGTCTCTAAAAAAAATTAACATTGAATAAAAAAATTAAAGGCGGAGGGTAGAAGAAAAAAAAAAAAGAGAGGAGATAAAAAAAAACATCCCATATTCGTTAATCACATGCACATGTGGACAAGGGTTCAGCCTCCCTGCCTACTAACTCAAATTCTACCCCCCTCGCTCCTCCACACACCGAGTCTCACCAGCTCGGACATGCTGATCTTGCTTCTCTCTCTATAGTCTTTAAGAGCATTTCACCCTGTTTTTTTTTTAAATTTATTTTTTATATTAAACCATCCCCACCCCAGATACGCAACAACCATTTTTGTTAGGGTATGGCATTTGTTTGCAAAGTTAAAGAAAAAATATTTAGATAAAATTCAGAAAAAAAATCATATATATATATATATATATATATATATATATATATATATATATATATAATATATATATATATATATATATATATATATATATATATATATATATATTATATATATATATATATATAATATATATATATATATATATATATATATATATATATATATATATATATATATATATATATATATATATATATATATATATATATATATATATATATATATATAACATATATATATAATATATATATATAAAATTAATTAATTCTATAACAGGTTTGAGGAGTGGGGTATATGGATTCAGATTTCAATTCGTACAAACATTTGTTTAAATAATATTTGAGTTGTTTCGTTTTAATGCACACATGATAATGTTTGAATATGTTGTATGTAAGCGTATATATATATATATATATATATATATCTTTGAAAGGAAGGAAAAACTCAATACCGTTATTCCATGATAAATTTATTTCGACCAAAATTGGGGCCTTTATAAATCTAAATTGATTTAACAAAGCTCCCCAAATTAAGTCTCATCAGATGGATAGTCACCAATAATTTGAATTGCATAACAGAAAAATTTTCTCAATTCAGAAAATTTTTCTGTTATGCAATTCAAATTGCATTATGGAATAACGGTGTTGAGTTTTTCCTTCCTTTCAAAGATAAATATTGCTCTGTATATAATCTAAAAAGATTATTATACATTGAGCTCTGTAGTGATTTAAAGATTCACTGTATTTATACATACTGGATCATACAATAATAATACAGTGTGTCTTAGAAATCACATATAGAATCATCTCTTACTACCAAGTTTTGGATACCTCACACCTATATAATATATATATATATATATATATATATATATATATATATACATATTTATTTATTCACTATGTACCTATGTGTGTGCATGTGTGTGTATTTAAAGTTGGTTCTGAAAAGTTCTCGTCCTAGACCAAGATAATGATAAAAAATTATGCAACATGCTAATGTTCATTTTTCTTTTTTCTTTGTTTAATGGTATACAACCCTTTGTGGGTTATCTAATGCCAAAGCCATCCTTGTAATGGTACCCAAAATTGGAGGGATAAGGTGGTGTTCATACCATTCCCAAGGATATTAGTCCAAAATGTTCCGCCCGTTTAGCTTAAGTAGGGGTCTAAGTGGAGTGTTGCAGGTCATGGAAATGCTCATCCACCAAGACACTGTCCTTAAGCATCAAAGGTCGCCACCCACGACCAACAGGTAGCCCCATTTGGGGGAGTCTTACCCCTGTGCAGCGGTGCAGTCAGTGCATTCTAACACCCCAGCCAACAGGGAGACAATTGGGTTGAGACAATCATATTATCTAATGCCAAAGCCATCCTTGTAGTGATACTATTTAATCCAAAACTGGAAGGATGAGGGGGTATTCATACCTTTCCCAAGGGTATTAATACAAAAGTAAATCTAATAGAGCAACTGGAATTTGATATTGCTTATTACAATGTCTAAGTTCAGCATGTTTGTTAAGTTTTTATGGGCCTCCTTTGGCCATAAAGCAGGAGTGCCTGTCCAGTGGAATTGGATCCCTGGTAAAGAGTCCCTCAATAATGAATCCTTTGGTTACTCTGGTAAAGAGTTCTCAGTCCTGGTAAAGCGTCCTTCGATAATGAATCCTTTGGTTACTCTGGTAATCGTATAAGTCTTTCCTGAGTATTGGTAAAGATCCAGTAATCCTATGTCCGTCTTCAGTGAGCGCAATTGTAATTATGACCAGTGGGGGGTTTAAATAGTGTGTCTTCCACGCAATATGGTTAGTGATTGGCTGCAGGAACAACTCACGTGACCTTGGCTAGTCTATGAATCAAGGTGGGGAATTAGAGCACATCTTATAACAAAATATTTCAACTATGTCACTATGCAACAAAGGAAGCCTCACATCTCTTATTATAATGGAGATCGTGTTTTTCTGTCTGTAACCAAAACTATAGTATTCAAGTCACAATTCCCTTAGTTATTTACGTCTCATTCTCCATGATTTTGTTTTTATTTAAACATCAATAAATTTGTTTTACAGTATTAATATCATTGACCATATCTACATACTAATAAGATGCAATTGTATTTATATATACAATAAAATAGCAGTTTACAGTGTGAATGGGAAGGCTAATTTGCATATTGATATTCGAAATTTGATTTTAATAAATATGTGCTTAGTATTATTGATTTCTAATTGTTTGGTTCTACCTTAATGAATATGAGAAAAAATCTCGGGGATAAATCTTAAAAGAAATCCATTAACAAGAAGAAATAACTGTTATTTTATTCTTGACTTCCTAATTTAACTAAATAGTAAAATTATAAAAATTTAGCAATGAAAGACAGGAGTGATGGAAGAGTAAGTTTCAGTTGTTATATTTTTCCATTATACCCATGTCTGTTTCAAATCTTTTTATTTGCATTCTTATTTAGTTTTATTAGCCTTTCTAATTTAGGTTGGTTGGTTGGGTTTTATGGCATGTCAACCCATTGGGTTATTTTATGCTAAATACGTTTTGTTTTATTTTTTTGTAAGGTACAGCTGCCACATGTGCAGCCACCTGCATATCATTCCAGATCTTGTTTCTATTGGTAATTAGGTACAGTGATAGGGTATTAGTTATTTTTTGAAATCAAGTTTTCTGTTGAGGATCTGAACATCAAGAGAGTGAGTGGGTGATTTTTGTAGGTCTATGAACTTACATCCTTGATAGGAGGCTGGTTCTTTTCAAAAAGTTTAATATGCTCTGGGGATCTATTTTTCCAAATAGTTTGTCCATGCTATAATATTTTATTGTATTAAAACTTAAATACTTGCACCCTGCGGAGGGTGCATATATTTACTAGTATGCATAAACATCATGACATGGTTGACAAGCCACTTTCTGTCTGATGATTGTGCGCTCCACATGAAACTGAATAACAGATTTTGATGTTTTAGACCCACAGAGTATTCTTTATGTAACTTTTCTTATTTGTATTTATTTATCTAACTAGAAGTGGCAACCCAGTGTCACCTGGGTAGAGTGGGGGAAAGTGTAAAGTAAAGTCATCGGGGCAGCCTAATGTTGGTATGAGCCATACAGCGAGGGAGTCTATCCCCTTTTCACTAGTGCTAGACCAAGGAGATTATTTTAGCATCTGAGATGGGGCACCACACCTACCATCAGCTCCTCACTTTACCGCACAGATCCCTGTGCTACTCATACACTGAGTTGGACTGGTTGGTATCGAACTAGGAACCATGTGGCTTCTAGCTGAACGCTCTACTGACTGAGCTGACCCGGAAACCCTGGTGTATTGAATTGTTTAATTTTGAGATTTACAAATGCTGGACATTTCTAAGTAGAATTTCAATTCCATTTCTATGTATTCTTTAATTTTTAAATATCTTTGAATATAAATCAAATCTTCATAATCTTTTAATGGCTGTCAACTCATGTTCGAGTAAGACCATTTCCTGTTTGTTTTTTTTTTGTTTTTTTATCATCATAGTTAGGTACCAGTAGCATTTGACACTCTATCCTTGTGTCTTCTCAGCTGACTCACCAGGCCAGCCCTGGAAGAGACATACTCTTCCACATTAATTACATGTTGGAACTTCTTCACTTTGAATGTTGCTGGGTTGAAAATTACCCTTTCTAATAGCCCGCTTCAATTTTTGATATTTCATTCGGTTGGACTCAAATTCTTCCACAGACAGGTAGATGGTGGCTCTCCAGCCAGGTCTATTACAAGCTAGCTTCTCCTAGTCCTCCACGGCAATAGCAGTCATTAAACCTCAATAATCTTTTACTCTAATACTTAATACACATGTATGCACATTTTTTTTCATTTCACCATACGAGAAACAACATCCCTAAATTTGTATAAATTTTCATTTTATCATATCAAAGTCATCAAGTGATAATTTTTCTTTTTTTCTGGATGATTTGACATGGAATTGAATTACCTATTAGTAAAATTCTCACTGTGTCTGTTTAAATATAAGATGTGATCAATACTGTATTTTAAACTTTTAAACCTCTGTAAATACATTTAGTTGATAAACATGTTTTATTTGTATATTGTTATCATTTCCAATTTTCAATTCCATAATGAAATGTGGTGCTGATATTGAGCTTAGTATACTGTCAGAATTTTGCAGACAATATGATTGATATAAGGAAAATGTATTGTTTCTAAACAACATCCCTAAATTTGTATAAATTTTCATTTTATCATCAAAGTCATCAAGTGATAATTTTTCTTTTTTTCTGGATGATTTGACATAGTTGTGTCTATATATGACCAATACTATTTCTCTGAATGTTGGAGATGAGGCTTGTTGAGATGTGTCCAATTGGACACATGGCCTAGTGGATAAAGGAGTTAGGTTAAGATAGTTCTAAGTGACAGTTATATTTGGACTGTAGGTTCAATTCTGGTCAAGGGCCACAGTAACATAGAATAATAATTAACACAGATTAACAACTATACCCCAGCTATGGTTAGCGGAATGAGAACAGGATACCACCGTGGACTGAATAAAGGGTTAGGTTAAAAGTTCTGTGATGGCTTCTGATTTTGGAGTTATATGAAATAACCATTTTCATTTCATAATCAAAGTCATCAAGTGATAATTTTTCAAGAAGGTTCCCAAGTCTGACAAGAAACACCTGAAGAAGGTCAGAAGGCACATCGGTTGAAACGTTGTGCAGATAACAATGAAGATGAGGACAATAGTCTGAATAACACAAATAATACTAGTGATCAATACTGTATTTTAAACTTTTAAACCTCTGTAAATACATTTAGTTGATAAATATGTTTTATTTGTATATTGTTATTATTTCCAATTTCCAATTCCATAATGAAATGTACCAATATTGAGCTTTGTATATTGTCAGAATTTTACAGGCAATACAATTGATACAAGGGAAATGTATTTCTATATTATTTCAAATATATCCAACCATCAACATAATCCAGATCATTGCACTCTGACAGTTACTTTGCTCTATATAGACCAGTGGTTCCCAACCATTTTAGTACCATGTCCCACTTTTTTATCACAATTTTCTTCATGACCCCCACCCGTTAATTGTTTAGTATGATATAACAATATCAGTTTTGAAGAAGTATAACATGAAAAAATTGTATCTTTCAAATAAAACTAAAGGGTTTAACTTCAAATTTAATCAAATAAAATCCATTTTATAATGTGATTAATTGTGGGGGAGGGCAACAGATGACAAACTGCAAAGTTAAACAAGTCAGAAGCCACGCATATAGCTGGTGCCAGATGCATGATAACATTAGTAGGTGAACACTTGACTAGATTGCACAAGCTGTTGTGCTCAGCTAGGTTGTAATTACAACTTTACCCTATAAATTTATAATTTTTACCCATATAGGGGAAAATTAAAAAAAAATGTTGATATTACTATATTTTTGATATTGACCCCCTATAGTTATTGAATTGCACCCCAGTGGGGTGTAGGCTCCATGTTGGGAATCACTGATATAGGCCTTATTCAATGGTTGAATGGAAACACTTTAAACATAAAAGTGCACAATTTTAATTGATGTTGAAGCTTTAGTTCTGAGCAAAAACTAAACAATCTTTTTGGTACAAATAATGTTCAATATATGTAAAATGATAATGAAAAAGAATTTTTATCATTGATGCAGTGCCACACAGGGATTTTTTTACATTTATTGATCTTGCTGTGAGAAAAATCAGAAATCCTTAATAACTTAAAATTGGTTAAAATTAAGACATTTTTGATAGCATTTTTGGATTCCTTGGGCCAAAAAGCTTTTTTTTTCTCTCTTTCCTCTCTTTCTTTTCTACCTCTCTCTCTCTTTTTCTTTCTCTCTCTTTTTCACTTTCTTCTCTCCCTATTCACTCTTCTTTCTTTTTCTCTCTTTCTTTTTCTTTCTCTCTTTTTTCTCTCCCTCTTCACTCTTTCTTTCTCTCCTTCTTTTTCTCCTTCTTTTTCTCTTTCTTTCTCTCCCTCTCTTTTTTCTCTTTCTTTCTCTCCCTCTCTTTTTCTCTTCTTCTCTCTGCATCTTCACTCTTTCTCTCCATCTTCACTCTTTCTTTCTCTCCCTCTTCACTCTTTCCTTCTCTCTCTCTTCACTCTTTCTTTTTCTCCTTCTTTTTCTCTTTCTTTCTGCTCCCTCTCTTTTTTCTTTCTTTCTCTTTCTTTCTCTCCATCTTCACTCTTTCTTTACTCTCGGCGCTCTTCCGGCTCTTTCTTCTCTCCTTTTTTTCTTCTTCTCTTCGCTCTCTTTTCTCTCCGCTCTCTTTTCTTTCTTTCCCCTCTCTTTATCTTTCTCTCCATTTTCAACTCTTTCTCTTCCATCTTCACTCCTTCTGCTCCATCAGTTACTATTTGCTCTCCATCTCACATCTTTCTTTCGTCACGTCCTCTTCACTCCTTCTTGCTCCCTCAGCATCTTTTTCCTCTTCTTTTGCCTCCTCTCTTTTTTTCTTCTTTCCTTCTCCGGGCCTCTTTTTTTCTTCTCTTTTCTCTTCTCCCTCTCTTTTTCTTTCTCTGCCTCTCTTTTTCTCTTCTTTCTCTCCCTTTCCTCTTTTTCTTCTTTCTTCTCTTTGCTCTTTCTCTTCTTTGCTGCTTCGCTTTCTCTTTTTTTTCTTCTCTCCTTTCTCTTTCTTTCTTTCTTCTCTCCTCTTCACTCTTTCTTTCTCTCTTTGATTGATACAAAAATATTTTGTTCTCATTTAAGAAAATTCTAAATTTGTGAATTGTCTATTTACTGCTTTTTATTTCTTTTATTTATAACTTCTACCCACCCCCCACATAAAAAAAAAGTTGAAGAAAAAAACAAAAAACGTTTTTTTTTGTTGTTGTTTTGTTTGTTTCTGAATTTGGCAATGAACAACATCAACAGGGCCTGATTTCAGGTTTTAAATGAAAACACTAAAAGTGATGATCTTAATGTAGCATGAACAATATATAGGGGAGATTTAATTAACATTCTAAAACCCCTACCCTCTCTCTCTCTCTGCGAGAGCCACTTTATGGAGGGGGAGGGCTAAGTAGAGTGGGGGGGGGGGAGAATGATTATTTTAAGCTGCCTTATTTCCAGATGGTTAGGGCCATATTTAGAAATTTGTTAAGGGTTTGGGCTTGTTGAGGAGGCCAGAGGGCTGAGATGGCCAGGGGTTTGCTTGCT
>CM042157.1:68789796-68804796 GCA_023376005.1 Doryteuthis pealeii
TAGAGCAGATGAATAGCTGTGATTTTATTCTTGACTTCCTAATTTAACTAAACAGTTAAATTATAAAATTTAGTGATGAAAGACAGGAGTGATGGAAGAGTAAGTTTCAATTGTTATATTTTTCCCATTATACCCATGTCTGTTTCAAATCCTTTTATCTGCATTCTTATTTAGTTTCATTAGTCTTTCTAATTTAGGTTGGTTGGTTGGGTTTTATGGCATGTCAACCCATTGGGTTATTTTATGCTAAATAAGTTTTGTACATCTGCCACGTGTGCAGACACCTGCATATCATTCCAGATCTTGTTTCTATTGGTATTTAGGTATAGTGATAGGGGTTTAGTTATTTTTTTAAATCAAGTTTTCTGTTGAGGATTTGAAGATCAAGAGAGTCTGTGGGTGATTTTTATAGGTCTATGAACTTACATCCTTGATAGGAGGCTGGTTCTTTTCAAAAAGTTTAATATGCTCTGGGGATCTATTTTTCCAAATAGTTTGTCCATGCTATAATATTTTATTGCATTAAAACTTAAATACTTGCACCCTGCGGAGGGTGCATATATTTACTAGTATGCATAAACATCATGATGTGGTTGACAAGCCACTTTTTCTCTTTCTGTCTGATGATTGTGCGCTCCACATGAAACTGAATAACAGATTTTGATGTTTTAGACCCACAGAGTATTCTTTATGCAACTTTTCTTATTTGTATTTATTTATCTAACTAGAAGTGGCAACCCTGTGTCACCTGGGTAGAGCGGGGGGAAGTAAAAAGTAAAGTAAAGTTGTTGGGGCAGCCTAATGTTGGTATGAGCCATACAGTGAGGGAGTCTATCCCATTTTCACTAGCACTAGGAGATTATTTTAGCATCTGAGGTGGAGCGCCACACCTATCATCAGCTCCTCACTTTACCGCACAGATCCCTGTGCTACTCATACACTGAGTTGGGTGAGGGTTGGTATTGAACTAGGAACCATGTGGCTTCTAGCTGAATGCTCTACTGACTGAGCTAACCCGGAAACCCTGGTGTATTGAATTGTTTAATTTTGAGATTTACAAATGCTGGACATTTCTAAGTAGAATTTCAATTCCATTTCTATGTATTCTTTAATTTTTAAATATCTTTGAATATAAATCAAATCTTCATAATCTTTTAATGGCTGTCAACTCATGTTCAAGTAAGACCATTTCCTGTTTGTTTTTTTTTTTTTTTTATCATCATAGTTAGGTGCCAGTAGCATTTGACACTCTATCCTTGTGTTTTCTCAGATGACTCACCAGGCCAGCCCTGGAAGAGACATACTCTTCCACATTAATTACATGTTGGAACTTCTTCACTTTGAATGTTGCTGGGCTGAAAATTATCCTTTCTAATAGCCCGCTTCAATTTCTGGTGTTTAATTTGGTTGGACTTAAATTCTTCCACAGACAGGTAGATGGTGGCTCTCCAGCCAGGTCTATTACAAGCTAGCTTCTCCTAGTTCTCCACGGCAATAGCAGTCCTTAAACCTCAATAATCTTTTACCCTAATGCTTAATACACATGTATGCACATTTTTTTTCATTTCACCATACGAGAAACAACATCCCTAAATTTGTATAAATTTTCATTTTATCATCAAAGTCATCAAGTGATAATTTTTCTTTTTTTTCTGGATGATTTGACATGGAATTGAATTAACCATTAGTAAAATCTCATTGTGTCTGTTTAAATATAAGATGTGATCAGTACTGTATTTTAAACTTTAAACCTCAATAAATACTTTTAGTTGATAAACATGTCTTATTTGTATATTGTGATCATTTCCAATTTTCAATTCCATTATGAAATGTGGTGCTGATATTAAACTTTGTATATAATCAGAATTTTGCAGACAATATGATTGATATAAGGAAAATGTATTGTTTCTAAACAACATCCCTAAATTTGTATAAATTTTCATTTTATCATCAAAGTCATCAAGTGATAATTTTTCTTTTTTTCTGGATGATTTGACATAGTTGTGTCTATATATGACCAATACTATTTCTCTGAATGTTGGAGATGAGGCTTGTTGAGATGTGTCCAATTGGACACATGGCCTAGTGGATAAAGGAGTTAGGTTAAGACAGTTCTAAGTGACAGTTATATTTGGACTGCAGGTTCAATTCTGGTCAAGGGCCGCAGTAACATAGAATAATAATTAACACAGCTTAACGCCTCTACCCCAGCTATGGTTTGCGGAATGAGAACAGGATACCCATGTGGACTGAATAAAGGGTTAAGTTCAAAGTTCTGTGATGGCTTCTGATGTTGGAGTTATATGAAATAACCATTTTCATTTCATAATCAAAGTCATCAAGTGATAATTTTTCAAGAAGGTTCCCAAGTCCGACAAGAAATACCTGAAGAAGGTCAGAAGGCACATCGGTCGAAACGTTGTACAGATAACAATGAAGATGAGGACAATAGTCTGAATAACACAAATAATACTAGTGATCAATACTGTATTTTAAACTTTTAAACCTCTGTAAATACATTTAGTTGATAAATATGTCTTATGTGTTAATTGTTATCATTTCCAATTTTCAATTCCATAATGAAATGTGGTGCTGATATTGAGCTTTGTATATTATCAGAATTTTACAGCCAATATGATTGATATAAGGAAAATGTATTATTTCTATATTATTTCAAATATATCCAACCACAAACATAATCCAGATCATTGCACTCTGACAGTTACTTTGCTCTATATAGACCAGTGGTTCCCAACCATTTTAGTACCATGCCCCACTTTTTAATCACAAATTTCTTCATGTACCCCACCCGTTAATTGTTTAGTATGATATAACAATATCAGTTTTGAAGAAGTATAACATAAGAAAATTGTATCTTTCAAATAAAACTAAAAGGTTTAACTTCAAATTTAATCAAATAAAATCCATTTTATAATGTGTATAATTGCGCGGGAAGGCAACAGATGAAGAACTGCAAAGTTAAACAACTCAGAAGCTATGCCTATAGCTGGTGCCAGATGCACAATAACATTAGTGGGTGAACACTTGACTAGATTGCACAAGCTGTTGTAGTCAGCTAGGTTGTAATTACAACTTTACCCTATAAATTTATAATTTTTACCCATATAGGGGAAAATTTAAAAAAAATGTTGATATTACTATATTTTTGATATTGCTCCCCTATAGTTATTGAATTGCGCCCCAGTGGGGTGTAGGCCCCACGTTGGGAATCACTGATATAGGCCTTATTCAATGGTTGAATGGAAACATTTAAAACATAAAAGTGCACAATTTTAACTGATGTTGAAGCTTTAGTTCTGAGCAAAAACTAAATCTTTTTTGGTACAAATAATGTTCAATATGTAAAATGATAATGAAAAAGAATTTTTATCATTGATGCAGTGCCACACTGGGATGTTTTACATCTATTGATCTTGCTGTGAGTAAATCAGAAATCCTTAAAAACTTAAAATTGGTTAAATTTAAGACATTTTTGATAGCATTTTTGGATTCCTTGGGCCAAAAAGCTCTTTTTTCTCTCTTTCCCTCTTTCTTTTCTATCTCTCTCTTTTTCTATCTCTCTCTCTTTTTCTTTCTCTCTTTTTCCTCTCCCTCTTCACTCTTTCTTTCTCTCTCCCTCTTTCTTTCTCTCCTTCTTTTCTCTTTCTTTCTCACCCTCTTCACTTTTCTTTCTCTCTCCTCACTCTTTCTTTCTCTTCTTTTCTCTCTTTCTTTCTCTCCCTCTCTCTCCTCTTTTTCTCTTTCTTTTCTCCTTTCCTCTCTTTCTTCTTTCTCTCCATTTTCACTCCTTCTTCCATCTTCACTCTTCTTCTCTCCCTCCTTTCTTCTTCTTCTTTCTCTCCTTTTTTTCTTTCTTTTCTCCTCTCTTTTTTCTTCCCTCTTTTTCTTTCTTTCCCTCTCTTATCTTTCTCTCCATTTTCACTCTTTCTCTCCATCTTCACTCTTCTCTCCATCTTCACTCCTTCTCTCCATCTTCACTCCTTCTCTCCTCTTCACTTTTTCTTCTCTCTCTCTCTTTTTTTGCTTTCTTTATCTCCCTCTTCACTCTTTCTTCTCCCCCTCCCTTTTCTCTTTCTTTCTCCCTCTCTTTTCCTCTTTCTTTTCTCTCCCCTCTCTTTTTCTTTCTCTCCCCCTTCACTCTTTCCATCTCTCCCTCTTCACTCTTTCTTTCTCGCTTTGATTTGATACAAAAATATTTTGTTCTCATTTAAGAAAATTTAAATTTGTAATTGTCTTATTACTGGCTTTTATTTCTTTTATTTATAACTTCTATCCCCCCCCCCACACCTTAAAAAAGTTGAAGAAAAAAAACAAAAACGTTTTTTTTTGTTTTTGTTTTGTTTGTTTCTGAATTTGGCAATGAACAACATCAACAGGGCCTGATTTCAGGTTTTAATAGAAACACTAAAAGTGATGATCTTAATGTAGCATGAACAATATATAGGGAGATTTAATTAACATTCTAAAACCCCTACCCCCTCTCTCTCTGCGAGGGCACTTTATGGGAGGGGGAGGGGCTAAGTAGAGGTGGGGGGGGGAATGATTATTTAAGCTGCCTTATTTCCAGATGGTTTAGCCATATTTAGAATTGTAGGTTTCTGTTGAAAGGGCCAGAGGCTGAGATCCAGGGGTTTCTTGCTTAATAGTGCTAAAAAGAAGGAGAATGAGATTTCTGAGAGAAGACGTTTATTGACTTTCCAAATGAGAGGAGGGTGGGTAGTGGTGGGGGGTCGGGTGGGAGAATAGTGAGATTGAAACAAAAAAGATTAAGAAAAAAACTGGTGAAAAGAAAAAAGGAAAAAAAAAAGGAAAGGGGAAAGAAAAGAAAAAAAAGTCAAAATGAAAAATGAAGTAAAAAGGAAAAAAGAAACAGAAAAAAATGAAATGAAATGAAAAAAGGAAATAGAAAAGAGAGAAAGAAGAAAAGTCGAAGAAAGGAAGAAAGAAAAAGAGAAAGGAAAAAGATGGAAAGAAAAAGAAATATGAGAAGAAAGAAGAAAGAAGGAAAAAATGTGAGGAGAAAGAAACAAGAAATATGATGGAAAGAAAAAAGAAAAAGAATGAAAACCAAAAACCAAAACCAAAAAAAAAGAAATGTGAGAGGAAAGAAAGAATATATAAAGAAGGAAAGAAGAAAGAAAGAGAATGAAAAAAAACAAGAATGTGAGAGGAAAGAAAAGAATATAAAAGAAGGAAAGAAGAAAAGAATGAAAAAAAGAAATGTGAGAGGAAAGAAAAGACATATATAAGAAGGAAGAAAGAAAGAAAGAGAATGAAAAAAAAGAATGTTAGAGAAAGAAAATAAATATATAAGAAAGAAAGAAAAAGAATGAAAAAAAAAATGTGAGGGAAGAAAGACATATGTAAAGAAAGAAAGAAAGAAAGAAAATGAAAAAAGAAATGTGAGAGGAAAGAAAATAAATATATAAGAAGAAAGAAAGAAAAAGAATGAAAGAATGTGAGAGGAAAGAACATATATAGAAAGAAAGAAAGAAGAAAGAATGAAAAAAAGAAATGTTAGAGGAAAGAAAAAATATATATAAGAAAGAAAGAAAGAAAGAAAGAAAGAAAATGAAAATAAGATGTGAGAGGAAAGAAAGACATATATAAAGAAGAGAAGAAAAAAGAATGAAAAAAAGAAATGTGAGAGGAAAGAAAAGACATATATAAAGAAGAAAGAAAGAAAGAAATGAAAAAAGAAATGTGAGAGGAAAGAAAAGAATATATATATAAAGAAGGAAAGAAAGAAAAGAATAAAAAAATGTGAGAGAAAGAAAGAAATATATAAGAAGGAAAGAAAGAAAAAGAATGAAAAAGAAATGTAAGAGGAAAAGAAAAGACATATATAAAGAAGGAAAAGAAAGAAAAAAGAATGAAAAAAGAATGTGAGAGGAAAGAAAGAATATATAAGAAGGAAAGAAAAGAAAGAAAGAGAATGAAAAAAGAAATGTAAGAGGAAAGAAAATAAATATATAAAGAAGGAAAAGAAAGAAAAGAATGAAAAAGAAATGTGAGAGGAAAGAAAGACATATGTAAGAAGAAAGAAAGAAAGAAATGAAAAAAAAAGAAATGTGAGAGGAAAGAAAATAAATATATAAAGAAAGGAAGAAAGAAAAAGAATGAAAAAGAAATGTGAGAGGAAAGAAGAAGACATATATATAAAGAAGAAAGAAAGAAAATGAAAAAAAAAAGAAATGTTTAGAGGAAAGAAAAGACCTATATAGAAAGAAAGAAGAAAAGAAAGAAAATGAAAAAAAAAAGAATGTGAGAGGAAAGAAGAAATATATAAAGAAGGAAAGAAAGAAAAGAATGAAAAGAAATGTGAGAGGAAAGAAAAGAAATATATAAAGGAAAGAAAGAAAAAGAATGAAACAAGAAATGTGAGAGGAAAGAAAAGATATATAAAGAAAGAATGAAAAAACAAGAATGTGAGAGGAAAGAAAAAATATATAAAGAAGAAAGAAAGAGAATAAAAAAAAGAAAAAAGAAAGTTAACAGGAAATGTATGAGGAGAGGAAGGAAAAAAAGAAAGAAAAAGTGTCCTCTGGGCACAAGTATTTAGATTTTATTTAAAGTTTTAATATAATCAAATATTATATAAAAATTAGAAAGACTCACGAAATTAAATATGAACACAAAAAAGAGTACTTATTTTTACTTTATTCAAATTGATTTCAATATAATATTATACGTAGGATTGCTTTTAATATGTTTGAGAAAAAACAATATTACTAATCTTATTAAAACGGGTATACAAATTATTCCACCATATACTATGTAAAAATTTTATTTCTTAATGATAAATAAGACACATCCCAGGATTTTAAACACATTAATAATATGGGTTTGTTTTGAAGCAAATCTATTTCAGCAAAGCCTTAATAGAGACATTGTAAATAAATAAGATGCTAATTAAGATTAAATAATCATTATTTAATAACCATTGAGAATATAACCTAAATAACTAAGGGAATTGTGATATTGGTGGTAAGGTCGTTTGGTTACAGGGGCTACACAGTCTCCGTTATAATAAGATTTATTAAATATAAGGAACAGTTCACAGGTTTTAGACCGAATACACAAGCTGAAAAGATATTATCAAAACTAGCAAATATATGAATATATTGAACCTGCAGCCTAGAGATGACTGTCACTTAGAAATGTATTAACTCAACACCTTTATCCACTACACCATGTGTACAATTTATTTTTTACTGGAAAACCGTTGTAAGGTTCAAGGTTATATTATATGGTATAGCTTGTTGAAACGAACAAACTCCGACTAGGGTGTTAGACATATAACAAGATGGACTTTAATCAAAAGCACATGGAATAACATATAACATGAAATACAAGATACATAGTAGAGAATACAAATAAGATATAATAAAAAGACACATTCATGAATGGAAATACAATATTTAGGTGTAAAAGAGATACCTAAATGTACATATAAAATATAGGAGTTAAAGATAGTCCATATGGTTGAAGTCACTTACTGACTTAGTCCGTACGCGTGGGGGACACGAGGGTGTGGTGTAGACACAAATGTCTAACCCATGTTTCCAGTCCCAGAAGAAGGAGAAAAGATGCAGAAGAGTTTGAACCTCGCACTTAAATACCAGACCTCACTAGTGGTCGGCACGGAAACCCAGCGGGAAGATAACTCTTCCAGGCAAAGAGAAGATAATTCAAACACCGTGTACCCAATGGTTTTTTTTCTCTTACCTTAGAGCTCAACAAGCAAATGAAGAGATCTAAACAAGTAATTAGTGTGTAGTCTATATTACTTCACAGTCTTCTCCCAGAAGAACCTTAAAGACAAGTGTATTTATTTATTTACCAAGTTAAGAAGATAGCAAGTATGTTTGTTTTGGGGATGGTACCACAAGAGATTCGATTTGCACCATGAGGAGATTTTAACAAGTTTTTCTGATACTTGCAAGAGCTCAGTGAAGTAAGGGGGGTGAGAGTGACTGTTTCAAAGTTTATTGACATTTTCTTAAAGGAATAATCACGTGACCTCAGTTCTTGGGAGTCTATTGCATGGAAGTCTCTTTAATGGCATCAAAGGTTACAGAATGATATTCTTATAGTTTTTATTTTTGTTTGGTAGTTTTACAGTTGTCATCACATATTCGCAGAAGATATATTCCAAGACCCCCCAACGGATACCCGAAACTATGGAAGTACCAATTATCCTGTACACTGTAGTTCTCTTATTCAAGGGGGATATTTTTCTAGACCCTCAGTGGATATCTGAACTCTGGATAGTAATAAACACACACAAATCCAGTACATTTATTATTTTTTACTAGCAAATATATGCACCCCCGGGTGCAAGTATTTAAGTTTTAATGTAATGAATATCGTATTAAATTAGAAACGCTAATGAAACTAAATAAGAATGCAGATAAAAGATTTGTAACGAGGGGGATATAATCGAAAAATAGAACAACTGAAAATTTACTCTTCATCACTCTCGTCTTTCATTGTTATTTTTTCTAATTTAAGTATTTAGTTAAAAGAGGAAGTAAAGAATAAAAGGACAGTTATCTTTTCTTGTTAATGGATTTCATTAAGATTAATGGAAGAGATTTTTTGCTTATATTCATTAAAATAAAACCAAACAGTTAGAAACCAATAATACTAAGCATATATTTATTAAAATTACATTTTTAATATCAATATGCAAATTAGCCTTCCCGTTCACACTGTAAATCGCTGTTTTGTTGTATACATAAATACAATTGCATGTTGTTAGTATGTAGATATGGTTAACAGTATTAATAATGTAAAACAATTTTATTAATAATTGAGGTTTAAATAAGGATAAATTCATGGTGAATGTGACGTCAATAACTAAAGGAATTGTGACTTGAGTAGTGATTTAGTTTCGGTTACAGACAGAAAATCACACAATCTCCATTATAATAAGATATGACCTTATATATATATATATATAATCAATAATATATATATTATGGATATTAATCTTGTAACTATCAGTTTCATGCTTACGCAATCCTCAGACGAGACAAATGGTTGAGATTTTTAAAAAACCATTAGCTTTTTAGCGTTTATATAAACATGAATCGTGTTCACGCGATGGAATGTTATAACGCTAAATAAAAATTTAAAAAACTGGTTTGTTTAGCGTTTATGTAAACGTGAAGCGTGTTCACGCGATGGGATGTTATAGCGCTAAAGTTGTATTAAAAAAATTAATAAAACAAACTTGCTTTGGTCTTAATGTTCGTGGTGTTTAAAAATATTTTTTTAAATAAAAGGAGGGCGAAAATTAAGGGATTAATTAGGATCAGATGGCAAATGGCACAGTAAAAATTTATTCAAATGCCTGCATTTCGAAATATATATAGCAGCAATAGCATAATCTTTACAGATCATTGCCACCCCTCATAATCCCATAATTGCACTACCAGAACCCTTCCTTGCATGAACCCTCAAATGACTCATCAAACCCGCTACAGATACACAGAGTTTGATGCAAATATGACATAGAAAGGACGTCCTTCCCGTTGAATCAGATGAATCAGATGATAAAATGTGATGCTTATGCACCACCATATGTCTCTTAAGACCAGAAGCCGACTTAAAGACTTTGTTAAAGATAGCACAAGACACATCGTTTGTTCCTGGAGTTTGCATGAACAGGTGAGATTTCCTATGATTGACAAATCCAGCCTTAGAAAGCAGAATTCGACCACATGTCTGACATTTCCAACCCTCCATGTTCTATCCAATATGACAGGTGTAACTCTTTCGAAGTTGACGCTTTAGGTTTTCATGCACGATTCTTTCACTCTCAAAACTGGTACAACCATCATCCACATGAATTCTCCAGTCAGTTCTCTCCAATGCCAGCTTTTCCCAGTTGTCAGGATTTATTTTTATTTTTACAAGGTTATTTTTTAAGCAATCCTTATACCTCTTCCTGGGCTTATGCTGTGGCCTTTTGCCATCATGCACACACACACACACACACACACACATATACATATTATATTATTATATATATGTATAATATATATATATATATATATATATATTTATATATAAGGTTATATATATATATATAAGGTTATATATATATATATATATATATGTGTGTGTGTGTGTGTGTGTGTGTGCATGATGGCAAAAGGCCACAGCATAAGCCTAGGAAGAGGTATAAGGATTGCTTAAAAAACAACCTTATATATATATATAATCTTATATATATTATATATATATATATATATATATATATATATATATATGTGTGTGTGTGTGTGTGTATGTATGTATGTATACATACATATATATATATATATATATATATATAATATATAATATATATATATATATGTATGTATGTATGTATGTATACATATATATGTGTTTGTGTGTGTGTTATGATTTTGAGTTGCCATTTAAAGCCTGTAGTTGAATGTAGTTTTACAGTGGATATTATAGGTGGCATAAAGTTTGATCCTTTCTTGAAAGGAAAAGATGTATCGGTTTTAATCCTTGTCAGTTGATCTGTCATTAAAGTAGAAAGATGTATCAGATATAATCCTTGTCTTTCCTCGAAGCAGTCCATCGAGCAAGTAATTCTAGAAATATTTATTAACGTTGTTACATACATGTTTGTCGTTTTTTGATTGGTCAATTCAGTCACTGTCACTTAGAACAGTCTATAAGTATAAAAAGGGATTTTTTGCACTGTTTATACCCAAGGTACCTCAGGTTGTGTAATGGTTAGCAAGGAAGACTGGCAAACCATGACTAGTGAGTTCAAGCCTCACTGGGTGCCTCTTACATTCGGCCTTGTGCCATATCTAAGCGAAGCTTAGTAAGTAACTATACCCAAGATATTCCAATCCATACAATTGACATAGGGTAGGAGGTCGGGAGGATAAAAAAAATCAAAATTACCAGATTTTCGGACCATATGACCTTTAGGCACCCCTTCCGCGATCTCGACTCGTAGGGACACTTTTCTCATTTACACCGTAAAAATCCGGTTGTTTGTTAGGGTTAGGGTTAGTTTTATAATAAAAAAAACTCTAAAAATCGTCTGTAAATAATTAACCGGGTTTTGACGGTGTAAATGGAAAAAATGTCCCCATGAATCGAAATCGCAAAAGGGGTGCCTTAAGGTCATATGGTCTAGATTTTCTTTCAAAAAGAAGAAAAGTCTCATACAATTTACATATTTGAAAACTAATTTTCTTTACTTTTTCCAGTATGAATTTAACGACAGTGACCGTGAATGTGCATTGAAGAATCTTAAAATGTTCTGCGTAGACAGAATCCCCTGGGACACACTGACTTACATCACCGGTGAGGTAAGTAAAATTTGCAGCATATTTTACATTTTAATAAAGTGACCTTGACACTAATAAGCACCCCAGCCCAAATCCAATTTTGAAAGGAACTGAATTTTGCTTTTCACCGGTTGTTAGTAAACAAAAGAGCCGGCCGATAAAAAACAGTAACATTTTTATACTAAAATAGTTTTTGATTTTAATAAAAAACAATTAGTTATTTCGTGTTGTTGTTAGTATATGTGAAAAAAATAATTTTGCACTAAAGATAAACTAATATTGTTATTTAAAAAAACAATAAACAAACTTAAAACGAAAGACGTGTTTATTTATTTTCCATGTGCCTCTACGGATGTGATGTTACTGTATTGAACTCTAAGTGAACCCTTAAGAGTTACTGCCCTTTGTCTAGGCAGACAGCTTAAGACATAATAAAAATGGCCCCTTAACCCTTCACACGTCGACCGAGTTGTATTTCATTTAATTCAGATATACTGACATGGTGGCAGCCCTGGGATTTGAAATTCACCAGAAACATGGAGTACAACTCGGACGACGTGTGAAGGGTTAAAGAGCCATTTTTATTATGTCTCACTGTCTGCCTAGACAAAGGCATTCTCTTAAGGGTACATTTAGAGTTCAATACAGTAACATCACAACGGATAGTTAATATTAAAAAGTATTTATTATTTAAAAAAAAAGATTTTGCTAGGGTTAGAGTTAAGTGTTACCTATTATTATTATAACCTTATAATATACTTTTTATAGCTTTAACTATTCCCGTGTTAAACGTGTCTAACGTTAAAAGTTTTATAATTAAAAAAGAATTGCTATTGAATAAACAAACAACATGAAATAAGTAAAAAAAAAAGTGTCTTTAATATAAAAATGTGCCTTTCCTGTATAGTTTTATAATTAAAAAAATGTGTGTCTAAAATCGTCTGTTAACAAACAACCGGATTTTAACGGTGAAAAGCAAAACATGTCCTTTTTGAATCTAGGTCTCACCTGGGGTGCTTATTGGTGTCAAGGTCCTAATAAAATGAAAGCGACAATTCTTCCAAGCCATAGTTGTGTCAGTGCTCCTGTATGGCTGCACCATTTGGAGTTTAACGAAGCGCATAGAAAATAATCTGGATTTGAGATGCACAAGAATGCTGTGTTCCGTCTTGAACCAACCCTGGAAATAACAGCCCACGAGAAAACAGCTGTACGGTTACTTGCCCACATCACACTAACCATCTAAGTAACACAAACAAACATGCTGGACAGACACTGTTGGAGAAGCAAGAACGAGCTCAAAAGTGACGTTCTCATTTTTAACTAGAGGTTGTTACAAGATGATAACTGTCATACAATGACGAAACACGGGTATTAATATATAGATTATTTAATTTCTTATTAATGTACTTTAATGTTGCTATTATTATTATTTTGAAAAAAAACAAAAAACTTTAAAAATCATTTTCTAGAATTTCGGGTTGTCTTATATTATTTTAACTCTAAAATATATATAGGGTGACAAGACTTTCGGACCACCTTGTACAAGGATAACTTTGGCATTAAATAACCAACGAAGGTTGGTGTAGAATACTGATAATTGTCATTCTGTGTTACTTTCACCCTTAGCCAGGATTGAACCTGCAGTCTGGAAATGACTGTTACAGATTGTTAACTATTGGACAGTAGAACAGTCAAACACCCCCTCAGCTTAATGGACTCTTCCTGGCAGCAGTGGCAGGAATTATTTAAGCTGTTATAGTGGGCTCATTAATGAACTAGTAACTTCATGTTAGGCTTGGCCAGTCAAACCAATTGTTGACTGTCTGACTGACTTCAATAGTTGGTATGCCATTATATAAACAAACCAAACCTTTTCTGGCTAAACTTGCAAATCGTCCAGAAAATTAGAGAGATCCAGAAAAAACAGAACCCACAAATTTTTTAATAAAACTGTTGATTTTAACTAGGGGGGGGGTGTAGGCTTAGGATTAGTGTTAGGGTTGGGGTTTAGGGTTAGTTTAATGGGAAAATAAATAAATAATTTGGGTTCTGTTTTTGCTGGGTCACCCTAATTTTCCGACCGATTAGCAAATTTAGCCCCTTTTCTTTGGCTGGTTGTAAGTAAGTAAAATCGACGGGGCGGCCTAAAGTCGGTATCAGCCAGTCAGCGAGGGAGTCTATCCCCTTTTCAATAGCGCTAGACCTAGGAGATTGTTTTAGCATCTGAGATGGAGCGCCATACCTACCATCAGCTCCTTACTTTACCGCACAGATCCCTGTGCTACTCATTCCCTGAGTTGGCGAGGACCGGTATCGAACTAGGAACCTTGTGGTTTCTAGCCGAACGCTCTACCGACTGAGCTAACCCGGCCCATAGTTGTTGAAAATATCGCGACTCTTGTTTATTCGTCAACCATTCTTCCTCTATTTTTTTCTCCAAATCTATGTTGTTAGGACTGGTCGAGTAATTTACTAAGCTTAGCTTAGCTTAAATGTGACACAAGGCCAGAAGTATGGAGCACCCAGCGAGGATCGAACTCACAATCAATGGTCTACTAATCTGGCTTGCTAAGCATTACACCACGTGAGGTGCCCTGTTTGGACGGGTTTAATGTCGATTGGAATAACCTGGATAAATTTATGTCTTCTGATCTCACTGTCTAATCCGATCCGAATTGCTAATTCTATTAATTCATTTCAATTCACGAACGGTCGTCTACCCGTAAGCGATGAAGGATAGCAGTGATTTATCTAAAAAGAATGTCCGGTTTAGACTTTTCATGCAAAGTAATGACTACTTAGGACCATATGACCTTTAGACACCCCTTCCACTTTTCTCATGTACACCGTCAAAATCCGGTTGTTTGTTAGGGGTTAGGGTTAGGGGTTAGTTTTATAATTTTTAAAAAAACCTCTAAAAATCGTCTTTTAACTATTAACCGGATTTTGACGGTGTAAATGAAAAAAAATGTCCCCAAGAATCGAGATCGCAAAAGGGGTGCCTAAAGGTCATTTGGTCCACTTCTTCTTTAAGTTTTCTAGAATTTCCTCAAAAAGTTGTAATTTACAGATTATTATTGGTGGGAATGCTGGCAATATTTGGTAAAACTTGTTGTGCAGACACGGATTTTTTAAAAAATATTTGCATTATTATTTTCAGCAAGGGGATTGAGATTATAAACTTATCAAGTCCTATACTGGAATTAACTGAATTTTTTAGACCATTCAAAAGAAGAAACAATAAATAAATAAATAAATAACGCGATTTCCTAAAAAAAAATGTTAGCTTACGGAAATACGGAAAATTATGGACAAAAACGATGTGTACATTTTCCCACCGTTAAATCAATTAAAAATTAACATAGCCAAAAACAAGTTATGACTACCGGTTTTTTAAAAAAATTCTATGAAAAATCAAGTCAAATTTTTACAAAAACTTCGGTAATTATTTACCTGTTGATGAAATTATGTTTAAAATAAGTTTTTCCTAAAATATATTAGGGGAAATATTTTAAGAGGTCCCCCCACCCCTATTTTATTATATGAAAAAATGAATCCACAAGAAAACTATTTTTTATTTTTTTCTATAAAGATAAGAGTCTGAATAATTATATCAGAAAACTTTTATAAGTTTCTATACGGGATT
>CM042157.1:68809796-68812581 GCA_023376005.1 Doryteuthis pealeii
CTTGTTAGGGGCTTAGGGTTAGGGTTAGGGGTTAGTTTTATAATAAAAACTCTAAAAATCGTTTGTCAACAAGCAACCGGATGTTGACGGTAAAAATGAAAAAATGTACTTATGAATCAGCAAACCAAAAGGGGTGCCTAAAGGTCATATGGTCCTATTATATTTCAAAGGGAAAAAAGAAGACCCCCCAAAAAAAGAACATGCAAAAAAAAAAAAAAAGAAAAAGAAAAAAAATAATACGCTAATGACTTTCCCTTCTGTTACTTTTCAAATTTGATTTTTGAAATATCTTCCCAAATATGAATCAAATCTTCATTATTTTTGCTCCAAAGCAAGCTCTAGTGATAGTGTATATATATATATATATATATATATATATATATATATATATATATATATACTCTATCATTAATTGTTTTATTTTTGTAGTTTCCTACAGACATACATGCGTACACACAATTGCCCTTTATATATGTATAGAATACCGAAAATTTTGACAAAGTCATAAGTTTTCCTTAAAGCAGTTATTCAAAAATATATATTATGTTATTTACCACGTGAACAACAACGGAAATAAAATGAGAAAGATATGGTATATAATTTTATTTTTGCACAGGGGTTCCTTAAGACATGTAATTTATTTTAAGGGTTCCGCAAGGGTAAAAACGACGAGAAACACTGCTCTAGGAGTATCATTGATATTTTGTGCCACTTTACCCCCCCCCTCCAGAAAGGGTGCGGAGTGCAACTAAATTAATCATCAGGTCGTGCTGGCAGCACGGATATCTATGGCTCTCTCTTGCCAACCGTCCCTATCAGTCATCAACCCCCGGAAGGTCTTGTAAGCAGCATCTAGAGTCCATACAGAACTCATCAATGAGGTCCTTGCTGAACGGCCAACGCTGGTGTGTCCATGTGTAGGTGTCCACATTAGAATGTCACTTATGATTTCTTACTTGCTTCTTCAACAGTGCCCAACATGTCTTGTTTGTGCTATTCGGATGGTTTGTGTGATTGGTGGAAAGTGGCCATACAGTTGCTTTCTTGTGGGGGTGTTGTTTCCATTATTTGTTTAAGACAGCATGCAACATTCTTGTACTGTTGTATACCTCTTTCATTACTTACTTCTATTTTTCTTCTGACGTCTTTTCTATCTTACGTCTTCTTCTAGCGTCTGGACTTCGTCTTGGTGGTCGGTCGCACTTAACTCATTTCTTCTTCTTCATCAGTCTTGTTACCAAGACATTCACCAACCACAAAACCGTGTTATTTTCTGAAGCTTTTATTTACTTAACTAAACATTTCATGTAACTAAACATAGCGCGCGTATGCAGGTGAGTTCCAGTTAAGGCAGGACATCTTCTCTGCCTGACGTCCAAACTGAAACTGAGGACCCAACCAGGTCCCACGTGACTTCACGTATTTCATGGGCTTCCTGTAATATTCCATGGAAAGTCCCGCCCGTGATATGAAATGGGCCATTCCTTTAGAAATACAGGGGATTGACAATAATCTTATGCAACCGCATAGATTATGTAACAGTACAACTCTCATCTATCTTTTTATCTCAGCGTTACGTTAGGGTCCAAGTGGTGCAGCTGTACAGTAGTACCGATACAACAACAGCTTGGAAGAATTGACTCTTTATATTATCAGTGAGATCAGATTTCCATATGATCGATAATCTGTCTATAGTCTAGTCTCTTAGACTACTTTTTCTGTTCTGAAGAAATTTCTAAGGGTTTCAGCCCCTGGTAATTCCTCACTTCCGGGTTCTACTTCCTTCCAAGTCCATTGTCAGGGGAGGGTAACCCATATTTTTTTTATAGATCAGCTCAAAAGGGACGTTATCCTATGGCCTCCTGCTCAAGGGACACCAGTATGGGTCAGCCAGCAAAAACCGACACTGATCATATCTGCATGGATACTGGATGCCCTGCAGAGAACCTTCCAGAAGCAATGGCCGATAGGGACAGGTGGCAAGGAAGAGTCAGGGCTATCAGTATTGTAGGCACGACCTGATGATGATGATGATGATGATGATGATGATGACATTAAAACTTGAATATTGGCACCCAGGCAGATATTTTTACTAGTAATATTAATAACAGCTCATTCAAGCAACATATGCCATGAATAAATAAATTTATGTAAATTTCAAGATCCCATATACCAGGGGTTACCGAACTACATCTTGTGGGCCGGGTCCGGCCCGTGAGGGTATTTTATCAGGCCCGCTGACAGAACTTGAATCCAGTTTCACAAATCTCACTAAACCTTTCTGCTAATGTTGTGTCTTTGATAAGGTTTTGAAAATAAATATGTTGGTTAATTTTGTTTTTGTGCAACTTACGCCACTAATCTATGAATATAAAATGGAAAGATAAATTTTGTTTTACATCTTTTTCTCAGAGCTTTCGTTCTGACTATAAGTATTGAACACAATAATAATGTGGCTTCGCGCTCGTTATTTCTTCAATTATCAGGCCCACCATGAAAATGTTACAGATCTAAAGAACCAAATAAAAAGATTTATCAAGAAAAAATGACAACATTGGAATAATAGTACACCGAACAAATTAATATCAATTAAGCCAACAGTATTAGAATGAAAGCCGGGATATAGAAAATCCTGAGAGGAAGAAGTAATACTGGCTTGGCTGCGCATTCGCCATACAACAATTATACACTCTTTTATGCTCAAGGAGGATCAATCGCGGTGCAGGACATGCGAAATACTCTACACTGTCAAACATTTCCTCATGGAGTTGTTGTAAATCCTCCC
>CM042157.1:68812591-68848818 GCA_023376005.1 Doryteuthis pealeii
TTTTTGCTCCAATCAGAAAGAAATTTTTAATCGCAAATAATATGAGCAATATGTTGAGAATACTAACATGGATGACATTTTATCATTCTTGAGAGAAATAAAAATGTTTAAAAAATTATGAATCAGATATAAAAAAAAACAAACAAAAAAAAACATCCTACGAAATACATCTACAAAAATACACCTGTAAAGGAAACTTGAATACCAACTTTTATCTCACACTCTAACAATTTTTGGCATTAAATAACCCACAGGGTTATTATACCATTAAAAAAACCAAACCAAACCAAATGAAGTTAATTGAAAATATTATATAATATATTTAAGACTATCATGTAAAGCGATTTACACATTGATAATAAGTAGAAGACAAAAAGGAGGAATAGAGTAGAAAAAGTTTTTTATTAATATAAAACTAGCATACCTTAGTATATCTGCGTTATTCGGACTATTGTTCCCATCTCTCATTGTTATTCATACAACGTTTCGCCGATATGCCCTCGGCCTTCTTCAGGTATTTCTTGTCGGCTCGGGAAACCTTCTCGGACTCGGGAAAAAAAAAATACAATATGAGTCTAGGTAAAAAATCATACATAAGTAAATAGGTAGATATTCTAGCCAAATCAGGACATTAGGTCTATAAGTTCCCAAAATTCACACTCAATTGGTCACATGGCTAGTGGATAAGGTAGTTAGGTTAAGACAGTTCTAAGTGACTGTATCTCTGGATCCCGAGTTCAATCCTGAGTGAAGGCAGTTTGAAAAATAATTAACACAACTCCTACCCCAGCTATGGTTAGCGGGAATGAGAACAGGATACCCCCATGGACTAAATAAAGGGTTAAGTTCAAAGTACCGTGATGGCTCCCGATTACGACAAGAAAGCTCCGAGTTCGAAAAGAAGGTTCCGAGTCCGAGAAGGTTCCCGAGTCCGAGAAGAAATACCTGAAGAAGGCCGGAGGGCATATCGACCGAAACGTTGTACAATAACATATATCTCTCTACACAAGAGAGAGATGCAACCTTCAGATTACATAGGTGGGAAACTGTTAGTAACCAGGCGCCATTGATTCCATGTCCGGCTAACGTATATATATATATATATATATATATATATATATTCTATTATTATACTATATATATTAATATATATATATATATATATATATATAATGAAGTGAACAAAAAATGTGTTTGAAATGGCGAAGGCCGACCATTTTTGGGAGATTATGTGCTTAATTAAAGTCATACCTAATTTGTTAATTGATCAAACCGATATGCACGCCTAATTCATTTAATTATAATTAATTAATTAACAAATTAGGTATGACTTTAATTAAGCACATAATCTCCCAAATATATATATATATTATATATATATATATATATATAAAGTAAGTTAGTAAAGTCGTCGGGCTGGACTAAAGTCGGTATCAGCCAGACAGCGAGGAAGTCTATCCCGTTTTCACTAGCGCTAGACCGAGGAGATTGTTTTAGCCTTTGAGGTGGAGCGCCACTACCTACCATCAGGTATAGGTATAGCTATCAGCTCCTCACTTTACCGCACCGATCCCTGTGGTACCAAATGGCTGAGTTGTTGAGGGCCAGTATCGAACCCAGAACCTTGCGGTTCCTGAACTGACGCTCTAGCAACTGAGCTAAGCTGACCCTTAAATAATGGGCCGGGTTAGCTCTGTCGGTAGAGCGTTCGGCTAGAAATCACAAGGTTCCTAGTTCGATACCGATCCTCGCCAACTCAGCATATGAGCAGCACAGGGATCTGTGCGGTAAAGTAAGGAGCTGGTGGTAGGTGTGGTGCTCCACCTCAGATGCAAAAACAATCTCATGGTCTAGCGCTAGTGAAAAGGTGATAGACTCCCTCGCTGATTGGCTGATACCGACATTAGGTCGCCCCGACGACTTTACTTATATACTTATATACTTATATATATATATATATATATATACATAATCTTACATATATATATGTATGCGTATTTGTACACACACACACACACATATATACATATATATATATATATATATATATATATATATATATATATATATATATATATGTAAGTAACATTGTACTTTTATAAATAAGGAGATTATTAGTGTGATTTATTATTAGTCTCAGTCGTTTGCACAAAGTTAAAGAAATCTTGTAAGAATCTTTGAAGTTTACCGAGTTCTTTATTACTTGTTAACTCTAGTATGTAATTTGTAAGTTTTTTTTGGAATTTCAGACTCTCTCACTCTCTTTCTCACTCACTCTTTCTCTCTCACACACACACACTCTCTCTCACACACACACTCTCTCTCTCTCTCTCTCTCTCACACACACACACACTCTCTCTCTCTCTCATAATCTCTCTCTGTCTGTCTCTCTCTTTCACTCTCTCTCTCTCTCTCTCACACACACACACACACTCTCTCTCATACTCTCTCTCTCATACTCTCTCACTCAGTCTCTCTCACACACTCTCTCTCAGACACACACACTCTCTCTCTCTCTCATAGTCTCACTCTCAGTCTCTCTCTCACACACACACACACTCTCTATCTCACACTCTCTCTCTCAGTATCTCTATCTTTCACTCACTCTCTCACACACATTCTCTCTCTCTCTCACACACACACAAAAAACACACTCTTCTCTCTCTCTCTCTATATATATATATATATATATGAACACACACTCTCTCTCTCTCTCTCTCACACACACACACTCTCTCTCTCATAGTCTATCTCTCAGTCTCTCTCTTTTCACCCACTCTCTCTCTCTCTCTCACACACACACTCTCTCTCTCTCACTCACTCTCTCTCAAAACACACACTCTCCTCTCTCTCACTCACTCTCTCTCTCTCTCTCTCTCTCTATATATATATATATATATATATATATATATATATGAAGCCAATTGCTCACTGTCGTGTTTCAAGAAGAGTAAGACAAGTGTTTAAATAGTGATTGATGATCCTTTCTCTGGGTTTATGTGGATCGACATAGAAAAAAAAGGGCATTTTTGGGATTGTAGCGATAAAAAATGGATTTATCAAAAGAACAACAAAAAGATGAAGGGGAATCAGAAATTCAATCTCTGTGTTGCTTTCAACATTTCAACACAAATAGAATCTACAAGGAAAACGATGCGCAGTAAAGTGTGGAGCTGACGGTAACTGTGACGCTCCACCTCAGTAAACCTATCTCCCTGGTCTGGTGCTGGCTAAATAGGTGTGGACTTATGGGGTGGCAAGAGGTTTAATGTTTTAGGTTAAAAAAAAAAGGTGCGTGTTCTAAGGGTTTTGGTTTTAACCCCATCTTATTTGGTGGTCGCGCTGAAATGGAAGGAATTCAAGAGAATAGAAAGAAACAACGACAAAGGGTGGTTTTTATGATTTAGGCTTTATTCACCGGTCATAGCCACCACGTAGGAAGGAAATATCTCCCTGGCAAGGCGGTAGTGACTAGACACAGTTAACGCCTAAAATGGAATGGCTGAGAGATTCTCTTGGGGGTCAGATGTGGATCCTTTTTCCCGCGCATGCTTGGAGGGGTCTTCCGGTGAAGGCTCATGGGAGTTTGTTACTTTTTAAAATTTTGAATTTAAATTTGAATTTTAATCAAATCCCCACTGATACCTACCATAGAAAAATCTGCCAGTTTTATTTTTGTACCATATTATTTAGGCACCCCTTTTTGATCTCGATTAAGAAATGACATGATTTTCATTGACACTGTCAATATCCAGTTGTTTGTTAGGTGTTAGGATTAGGAGTTAGGGTTAGGGTTAGGGGTTAGTTCCATAATTTAAAAAATCCAAAAATCGTCTGTTAAAACAACCGGATATTGACGGTGTAAATAAAAAAACATGTCCTTTTTTAATCGAGATCAAAAAGGTCATATGGTCCTTATTTTTTATTGTATTTTATGGTATTTTAATAACTTCATATGATCAGTCTAACATAAGGATCACCAAACTTTTTTCACAGTTGGCCGGATAATTGAAAAAATAACGAGCGCGGGCCACATTATTATTGTGTTCAATACTTGCTAGCCAGAACGAAAGCTCTGAGAAAAAGATGTAAAACAAAATTTATCTTTCCATATTATATTCATGGATGAGTAGCATAAGATGCACAAAAACTAATTTAACCAACATATTTATTTTCAACACATTATCAAAGAACGCAACATTAGCAGAAAGGTTTAGTGAGATTTGTGAAACTGAAGTTTGCCTTTCAAGGTATCGTCAATGTTTGGTTTGGAATTGCTACATCCAATCAAGAGAATTGCTTTCAAATGTTTATCAGTCAATTTCATTCAATGGGTTGATTCCTTAGTCAAGTCCATGAAGATTTAGTAAGCTTAACATGATATTTAAATTTAAATGCTATCAGAACATCTTGCGGGCCTGATAAAATGCTTTCGCGGGTCGGATCCGGCCCGTGGGCCTTAGTTTGAGGACCCCTAGTCTAGCAGGACACCGGCAATGGGGAGCTTAAGTGATACTTAAAGGCGGAATCCTGGTATCTGTGCAGCCAATGACTTGCAACACTCCACTTTGGTCATTACATACGCTATACGATCGGTCGGACAGGCCCCCTCCGATCAATCGGCTGGCCATGTCATGTCCTAGCACCTATATGATTGTCTCAACCCTATTGGCCTCATGGCAAGCCCCAACCCTTTTTATCATATATGTGCTAGAAGGCGGTGGCTGGGGGTCTTCATGTCCTGGGTATGATGTTAAACTCTATCTGATGGTGAGGTTCCAGTTCTGGAGCTCTGGGGAATGTGGAGTACCCCTTCACTGTTGTTCTCAGGTCCACTCTGACCCGGAGTGGTAATACCTGTTAGGGTTCCACCTATTGGTTAAATAGAACAAAATGCGTTTAAAACTAATTGAATACCCATCAAGAACGAATAAAACAAAAACATCTTCGGCATAAAATAACCCAACAAGGGTTGGCATGTCATAAAGTCAACCAACCAACCAACCAACCAAACAGATAATTTTTATGCCATCCGTTGAATTGGACTTATGGCAAGCCCGAACCCGTTTTATCATATATGTGCTAGAAGGCGGTGGCTGAGGGTCTTCATGTCCTGGGTATTATGTTAAACTCTATTTTTGTTAATTTATAACCTTGGTTTCTTTTGGCGTCCCATCGTGGTGTAATAGTTAACAAGTTAGTCTCGTAGATCCATTTCTACTGAATAGCGAGTTCGATCCTTGCTGGATGCTCTATGCTTGTCACCTTGTGTCACACCTCTTTTTGGGCGTGTTTCATATTTATTCACTTGTTTTTTTTTCCGTTGTTTTTTTGTTTTGTTTTGTTTTATTAATCTTTTTCTTCAAGTTGTATAAATGTGGATGAAAGCTGTTGAAAAATTGTCTAAAGAATTTTTTATGCCAAGTCTTTTTTCTTTTTTTTTCTTCTTTTTTCTTTTTTTTCTGAATCTTAATCAGTCGGTTAATCTGTAAATCTAACGAATATTTCCCATGAATCAGTGGACATTTTGGGAATCTCCCAAAATCACTCAAGCAGGAAATAAGAAAAAATCACCAACTAATTTTCCTCTCATTTTTTTTTCTTCTTTTGAGGAAGATATTTTTTGTCAAACATTTCTGCAGAATATCCACATACGCGCGTGTGTTGTGTGTGTGTGTGTGTGTGTGTGTGAGTGTGAGTGAGTGAGTGTGTGTGTCTGTGTATCTGTATGAGTGTGTCTGTGTCTGAGTATGTCTGTGTGTGAGTGTGAGTGTGTGTGTGTCTGAGTGTGTGTGTCTGAGTGTGTCTGTTCTGAGTGTGTCTGTGTGTGTGTAAGTGTTTGTGTGAGTGTGTGTGAGGTTGTGAGTGTGTTTCTGTGTTTGTGTGTGTGTGAGTGTTTGTGTGAGTGTATATGAGGGTGTGAGAGTGTGTGTGTGAGTGTGTGTGTGTGAGTGTGTGGTGTGATTTGCGTATTTCAACTGATGTTGTGGCGTCGGTTCCGAGCAAAAACTAATGTATCGTTCAATATATGCGAAATATTAATAGAAAAAAATTGTTGTCATAGATGCAGTGCCACATTGGGATATTGATCTTGCTATGAAAAAATCAGAAATCATCAATAAATTAAAATTGGTTGACTTTAAGACGTTTTGGATTCCTTAGGTGCAAATGCTTTTATAAACCAATTCTTAGTAGTTGGGAAGCTCTAGAACTCATTTTACAGAAAAAAAATAGATAAAAATACATTGCAAAAAGTCGCCATTTTTCGTAAAACCCACGAAATTTGGTGAGCTAACATCGACATAACTTCGTCAATTTTTGGAATTGGAAGATCAAATTTTGGGGATTGTCTAACTTTATCATAATTCACACCTGGGCAGAAAGATTGAAGTGCAAAATTCATATATATATATATATATATCCAACCCATTTTTATCCAACCCATTTGCCATAAGTATATATTTACCAACCCCTCTCTGCACGAGCAGGATGTGGCACAAGGTCAATTTATTAAGCGGAGTTTAACAAGTTTGAATACAGAGTTTTCCTTCTCCTAGACCGGTTGCCTATCCAAGGTTAAAGAATCCTGTCTGCTCTAGTATTTACCCATAGCTGGATGGAGAATAGTTGGATTCATACCTTTCCCAGGGGTATTAGCGCTATGTGAAATGCAAGCGGCATTGTCTAGGATTTGAACTCGGATCGACGATTCCATTTCATGTGACTCTAACCATTACACCATGCGCCTCCATAACACTCAAGTAGGATGTGCTACAAGGTCGGAGGTTTGAGGGATCCAGCGAAAATCGAATTCGCTTTTCGGTAGTAATGGATCTGTAAGACTAGCTTGCTAACCACGAGATGATGATGGGATGCCCTTGTAAAAAAAACAAAAAACTGTACAACTCTTTGTCTTCTCAGAGGATGCTTTGTCCAAATAACAGAAGTGAAATTCATTTACATCTTACAACACAGCTGTTGTAGGATGTTTACTTCTTGTCAATTCCAGTTGAATCTCCAACCCGTCATCCCTCCCACCCCACTGATGGCACCATCACAGGTGTGTGGGTGGGGAGCTACTGGAAAAGCATTCCCTAACCCGGCTATGTAAGAACTATGCTTAATACTTTGATACATGTAACAGCAACTGTTATCTAAACCCTAACCCTAACCCTGTTCCTCAGACAATTTCAAGACTGAGAAGATCAATGGAATAATATTCTTAAGCTTATCTACCTATACATTGCAAAAATTCTTTTATATATATATATATACATATATATATATATATTATTATAATGGAGATTGTGTGTTTGTCTGTCTGTAACCGAAACTAGATCACTACTCAAGTCACAATTCCCTTAGTTATTGACGTCACATTCACCATGAATTTATTTTTATTTAAACCTTACTCATTGATAAAATTGGTATACCTTATTAATACTGTTGGATTATTCTACATACTAATAACATGCAAGTATAATATATATTCAACAAAATAGCAGTTTACACTGTGAACGAGAAGGCTAATTTGCATATTAATATTAAGAATTTTGATTTTAATAAATATATGCTTAGTATTATTGATTTCTAATTGTTTGGTTTCTCTTTAACGAATCTGAGCAAAAATCTTGGGATAAATCTTAAAAGAAATCCATAAACAAGACGAAAGAACTGTAATTTTATTAAATACTTCATAATCTAACTAAATAGGTAAATTAGGAAAAATGAAAGACGGGAGTGACAGAAAATGATGGAAGAGTTAAATTTAAAGCTGTTCTATTTTTCGATTATACCCCCTCAGTTTATAATTTTCTAAATAGTTTCTAATTTGATACAATATTCTATTACATCAAAACCTAAATAATTGCACCCGAAGGGTGCATATATTTGCTAGTATATATAAATTTCGATACTTTTTGACACACTTTATATATATATATATATATATATATATATATATAAAGGTGTGTCAAAAGAGTATCGAAATTTGTTGTACTTTTTGACACACCTTGTATTCTGAAACAAAATAACGTTCCATTCATTCTTCATTTCTATCTTGGTAAATACAGCTTTAAACTTGTTACTTTTTTGACAAACTTTGTATTCTGAAAAAAAAATTAATGAATGGAACGATATTTTTTTTAGAATACAAGGTGTGTTAAAAAGTACAAACAAATCTCAGTACTTTTTTGACACACCTTGTATATATATATATATATATATATATATATAAAGTTCAGGAAAATGTTCCGGTTACAAATGAAAGTTTTAAAAATATAATAGTCCAATAATACTGATCGAGAGCGTTCTGTGCCTCGTGATTAATGATATATTCATTTCGTCTTTCCGCTTACAATGTTGCTTTGATAAAGACATCTTCATATTGGTCAAAACAGATTTCTGTCAGCAAAACTTTTAAAATCTTGTTGTTTTTTCTACAAAACTTTCTACACATATTGTCGGATTCAATATCCATTTTACCTTTCATACTGTCCACAGAAAAAACAAAATTGGAATTATTCAAATTATATCACCGGAGGCTCAAATTTCGGATGTAATAAGGATCCGGACACTGCGAGTTTATCATCATTGCAGATTCATGTTGTTATATTTTTTAAACTTCATATATATATATATATATATATATATATATATATATATATATATATATATATATGAACATAGGATGGATGTAGTAGAATCCGACAGTATGAGGTAGGTAAAAGGATAGTGAACAAGAAATGATAACTCAAAACAAATCTAAGAGTTGAAACGTTTCGTCCGATTTATACGACATCATCGGTCAAATGATTTTATTGAAAGCAAAATTACGTGCAAGTACAAGTGATTTGGTGAGGGGGGTGAGTTAGTAGCAGAAGTGAAGGGAGGGAGGATAGGGGCAGACATGAATGAAGTGAGGGTAGTTTACGGGAAGTGGAGAGAGGATGGAAGTAGATGGGCACAGGGGTAGGTTAAGGGAGGAGGGTAAAGTTCTGGTGTGTTTCATGTCAGGGGAAGATAAGGAGGAGGGGAGAGTTGAGTGATCTTAGGTCACTGGGTCAGTTAGTGGAAAGAGCAGGGGAGGATTTTTTTTGACCGATGATGTCCGTATAAATCGGACGAAACGTTTCAACTCTTAGATTTGTTTTGAGTTATCATTTCTTGTTCACTATCCTTTTACCTACCATATATATATATATATATATATATATATATATATATATATATATATATATATATATATATATATATAGGTGTTGTGTGTGTGTGTGTATGTAATTGGTGGCCGGTTTAGTTCGTTCGGTAAAATATTTGTCTACGAATCGCATTGTTCCAGGTTCAATACCGGTCACCACCAACTCAGCAGATAAGTAGCACGGTTTAGATAATCTGATCTTTGTGGTAAAGCATCTGGGAGCCGACGGTAGGTGTGGGGCCCCACCTCAGCAAAACCAATCTCCTTGATCTAGTGCAAGCAAAAAGGGGATAGACTCCTTCGCTATCTGGCTGATACCGATTTAGACCACTTCGACGACTATATGCGGTTTAGCTCAGTTGGTAGAGCATTCACCTACAAATTGCAAGGTTCTGGGTTCGATATCAGTCCCCACCAACCGCGAAAAATAGTACAGCTTAGATAATCTGATAATTATGGTAAAACATCTAGTAGTCTAGGGTTAGGTGTGGTGCTCCCTCTCTGCAAAAACAACGGGTTAACTAGTACCACTATTATTATTCTACAAGGATAATATATTGGAGAATAAAACAATAATATTAGAGATCAATAACACCTAGTAATTATTTTATTAAACCCGGTTTTGTTAAAACCAGTATGCTAATTAACCACACCTTATATTATGTAAATCTTTATTTCTTCGTGATATATAAAACACCATTGCAGGATTTTAAATGCATTAATCAGATGGGGCGCTGTTTTCGTCAATTGGTCTCCTCTGAGCTCTCCAATTGGCTCGTTCACCTTTGATCAAAAACAGTCTTGACTGTCTCTTTCTTAATTTCTTTTATACGAGTCGTCACTCCAATCATGCTCCCACAATCCTCCTCATTTCCGGTTTAATATATATGTAACATATTCACTTATATTCCACTTCACTTACCTGGACGTGGTAATTGCATTTCACCTAGCGCTAATACCCTTGGAAAGGTATGAATCCTACTCTCCCTCCAGCTATGGGTTAATAGTAGGGCAGACTGGGCTCTTTAACCTTGGTTAGGCAACCGGTCTAGGAGAAGGAAAACTCTGAATTCAAACCTGCTGAACTCCGCTTAAGAAATTGACCTTGTGTCGCATCCTGCTCGTGCGGAGGGGTTGGTAAATATATATATTCCACTTCACTTTTTCTTTTCTTCTGTTTGTTGGGATATTTTGGTGTTATAAGGTGTGCTGAAGTCCACCACTTATAGACTCGGCTTAGGCGCGTGGATTAAAGTCAGCCAATCAACAGCTCGAATACGTGGTTAGTTGACTATTTAATCGCCGATCTTGAAATCCGTTCATTTGCACCGGGGACTTTGCTCAACCAAAGGATTTTACCCAACACTAAGGGACACCAAGGAAGAACCAAAGGATTCAATCGGACACCATGGGACACCGAGGAACAACAAAAGGATTCTTCGCTAAAGATCCGTTTATGTTTAACACAAGGGATCTCACTGTAAAGTGCTTTCACTTGAACCCTAAAAATGGCCACAAAAATCGTATCACTTTATAAGCATTAAATAACCCATGAAAGTTGATATGCCATTAAACCAAACCTCATTGATATTAGAGACAATAATAAATCATAACCATACAAAAGAAAATCAGATTTCTGGGACTTTCTGTTTGGTCCTAACCCATATACACACACATACAAACTTCAGCATAGTAGTATAGATTAGAGTTTTTTTTATTTTTTTATTTTTTTGTTGAAAAGTAACTAGAGTCTTTGTTTAGAGGTATTTATCCTTTATTTATAGAATTTAAAAAAAGAAAGAAGAAAAAAAAAAAAAGGCTCCACTTTATGGCCAGTTTCCTTGAGGAATTCCCCCAACTTCGTGTTCTGAATAACTCACCCTTAAAGAATTCCATGCAAAACTTTGTTTATTTAAACTTCGGTTAAATGTTTTTTTGGAAGCAAGTGAAAGAATCTTTTTCTTTTTTTTTGCAAAATTTATTAACCCCTTTACTTGAACTTGGCTGTCAGATTATTTTAATCCGACTTTTTTTCAGAGATCCTTATTGATTCACAGTGCAATGTTAAGCCTCAATGTCAACATATCTGTCTCTATAATACTCTTGTTCCTCAATCTTCCGACCGTTATCATTCTGCAACACCCTCTGATTAAAAATGAGACCGTACAAGATGAAATGCAAAAATGTAAATTTTGATTATCTGGTGTCACTTAGTCGGCGAATTCTTTTTTCTTATGTGTCGTCACCTCAGATATATATAATGGGCCGGGTTAGCTCAGTCGGTAGAGCGTTCTGCTAGAAACCACAAGGTTCCTAGTTCGATACCGGTCCTCGCCAACTCAGCGTATGAGTAGCACAGGGATCTGTGCGGTAAAGTAAGGAGCTGATGGTAAGTGTGGTGCTCCATCTCAGATGCTAAATCAATCTCCTTGGTCTAGCGCTATTGAAAAGGGGATAGACTCCCTCGCTGATAGGCTGATACCGACTTTAGCCGTCTCAACGACTTTACTTACTTTTATATATATGAGGAAAAATGAGTAAAGAAAAGAAATGTAAATGGATAGAATGAATTTAATCGATATCACATTAATCGATATCACTTACACATGTGTTCGGTCAGTTTATGTGTGTGAAAATATTTCGCACACATAGAAGAATCGACCTTCATCAGAGTGAACATTTATTTTTGAAAAATAAAATGTTCACTCTGATGAAGGTCGATTCTTCTATGTGTGCGAAATATTTTCACACACATAAACTGACCGAAACACATGTGTAAGTGATATCGATTAATGTGATATCGATTAAATTCTAAGCAAATCGAGAAAAGTCAATCTCTTTATGTACATTTCAGCCTACAGAGATTGACTTTTTCTCGATTTGCTTACGCCTTACATTTAAACCGATATACACGCCTAATTCATTTAATTATAACTAATTAATTTTCAAATTAGGTATGACTTCAATTAAACACATAATCTCCCCAAAATTGTCGGCTATCGCCATCTCAAACAGATTGTTTGTACACTTCTTGGTCTCTTTCATGTGCGCATATGTGCACACACACACGTGCGCACGCACATACGTAAAGTCTGTTTTTTAAAATGTTTTTGTGCTATGAAGACATTTTTTCTACAACTGAAAAAATTTTTTGAATAAAAACAAATTAAAAAAAAATGAATCATATCAATCTTGAATTAATTTGCTTTCATTTGCATTTTGTGTCAATATTCAAATTTTCTATAGAAGTACAACCCCCCAGCTCGAAGGATTCAGTATATATATATATATATATATATGTGTGTGTGTGTGTATGTATATATATGTGTGTGTCTGTATATATATATATATATATATATATATATATATATCTGTGTGTATATGTATATACATATGTATATGTATATATATAAGTGTATATGTATATATATGTATATTTATATATTTGTATATATATGTATATATATATATATCTATGTATGTATTTATATATATATGTATATTTACATATATATATATATATATATATATATATATATATATATATATATATTTCCACATAGTTTCAACTTTACTAACAATTAATTTGTTTCTGTTTTCCATTAAATTTGTTTATAAACATATGTAAGTAATTAATCGGAATACTGTGGGTGTGACACGGATATTCAACAGTAGTCACACAAACGCACACACATACATAATATATATATATATATATATATATATATATATATATATATATATAAATGCTACCTTGACTTACGAGTGCCCGAACTGAAAACTTTTCTGAGTTACGAGTTGTTACTCGGTCGCTTTTTTGCTTTGAATTGATGGATAAAATTTGAGATACGAGCGAGCATTAGTTACGCTTTTAAGTTCCAGTCGGCAGGGCTCCAACGTACGTGTTTTCCTTTTTGAGAACGTCACTCGGTCGGATTTTTTGCTTTGTGTTAAGAGCTAAAATTTGAAGTTCGAGCCAACTTCAGATTCCAAATTTATTACGCCAAAGAAAAAATCATTTATAAGAAAATAAACATTAAAACATATTACAAGTCTATTTCTCTGAATGTTTGAGATGAGGCTTGAAGATTAGTATTATCTGCGTTATTCGGACTATTGTCCCCATCTTCATTGTTATTTGTACAACGTTTTGGCCGATATACCCTCCGGCCTTCTTCGGGTATTTCCCTGAGCACAGACCCCCGTGGAATAAATAAAGGGTTAGGTTCAAGGTTCCGTGATGGCTCCCGAATACAACGTGAGTTCCCGAGTTCAAAAGAAGGTTCCGAGTCCGAGAAGGTTCCCGAGTCCGACAGGAAATACCTGAAGAAGGCCGGAGGGTATATCGACCGAAACGTTGTACAAATAACAATGAAGATGGGGACAATAGTCCGAATAACGCAGATAATATTACAAGTCATAATTCATAGTGTTCAGAGCTAAAATTGTGAGGTACAAACGAGCTTCAGATATGCTTATGTTAATAAGTTTACTAAAAACATGTAAGTGTCCAAATTTATTATGACAAAAGAGAAATATTATTTATAAAAGAATACATGGTTATTTCCTATAATTCTAACATAACCAAAGGGGAACCACTCTTGATTGATAAATTATTTATTTATTTATTGATATACTAGGAAAAAAGAAGACGGGGTTAGGGTTAGTGTTAGGGATTAGGGTTAGGGTTAGGATTTAGGGTTAGATTAATAGGAAAATAAATAAATAATTTATTAGTCAAGAGTGGTTCCGCTTTGTTGATGTTAGACTTATATGAAATAACCGAATAGATATTAAAACATATTACAGCACATAATTCATTCTATCTGAACTTCCGATGTAAGGTGCTGTTTTCTCCTTCCTCTCTTTTCTCCTCCTCCTCCTTTTCGTTCCTTGTTTGACGAGGAGGCGCCAGGTCGTACGATCTTCTGCATAAGCCTCCCATGTGTTGATGTCGATGTGGCATGTCTTAATGTTTCTCCTGCAGGCATCATTAAAGCACAGGCGTGGTCTTCCTACTGGTCGGGTACCCTCTGCTAATTCGCCAAACAGTAGGTCTTTGGGGATGTGGCCTTTGTCCATCTTCCTGACGTGACCAAGCCAACGTAGGCGTCTCTAGCAGATGATGGCGGGCATAAGCCTCCCATGTGTTGATGTCGATGTGGCATGTCTTTATGTCCCTCTTACAGACATCTTTAAAGCGCTTTAAAGATATCTGTTAACTCTATATTTGCAGCCTAAATCACCATAGTTTCAAATTCTGAAAAACGTCAGTTTCAAAGTCTTTTCTATTTTTTTGGTTTGGTTTGTTTTACGGCATATCAACCTCAGTGGGTCATTTAATGCTGACAAATAAATTCATTCTTAATGGATAATCAATTTTGTTTATAAACGCATGTTTTTCTATTTAACCCATAGATGGGACTCTAACAGGTACTACCACTCCGGGTCAGAGTGGACCAGGGAGCGATGGTGATGAAGGGGTGCTCCACATTCCCCAAACCTCCAAAACTGGAACATCACCATCAGATAGACTTTAACGTCAATAAACCCTATTCCCCTTATGGCAATCCCCAGCACCTTTCTATCATATGGGTGCTAGAAGGCGGTGGCTGAGGGTCTACATGTCCTGAGAATGACGTTAAAGTCTATCATATAGGTGCTACGGCTTGTCATGACCAGCCGTTCTATTTTTTAATCGGAAAAAATAATTTATTTGGAAATTCTAACGACTCTCATATATTTCTTTTTTTCTTTTTCTTTTTCTGTTTCGTTTCAGGTACTTATTATGCCCCCGAATTTGATACATTAGAGGATTACAGGCATTACATTGAAGGCCTACCTACTATAGACCCTCCAGAAATATTTGGTATGCATGAAAATGCTAACATTGCTTATCAGGTAAGTGTCTCTTACACACGCACTACTCAGCTGAGCTGAGTGTCATCCGATCCTCTGAATTTTCTGAACAATTTCTTGAAATTTTTGGAATGATCTTGCAATGGTATTAAATTTTATGAATTCTCTTTCGGGTATGTTAAGCCCTACTTTAGGTACCACTAAAATCACGTCATGTGATCTGTTTAGGCAATATTAAAGGAAGAAACGTAAATACTTTTGAACTATTTAAAAAGAAATATCACAACAACAACAAAAATAACGAACATAAAGAGTTGGTACAAAGAAAAACAGAGTTAATTCAAAGATCAAATTATCCGATTGGGAAAAAAATTACTCACTGTTGTCTTGAAAAATAAGTAAAACAGTCGTTTTTTTTTTACAACAATGTCAGTTTCTTTATTGATATTTTAGCAGAATTCTGTAGTCATTGTTCTTTTACTAAAAACATCCCGTATAGAAACCTATGAAAATCTTTTGATATAATTATTCAGACTCTTATCTTTATAGAACAAAAATCGGTTTTTATCGGTTCATTTTTTTTCAGAGGCCTCGTAAAAATATTTCCCCTAATATATTTTAGGAAGAACTTATTTTAAACATAATTTCATCAACAGGTAAATAATTACAGAAATTTTCGTAAAAAATTGACTGTTAGTTGATTTTTAATAGAATTTTAAACAACGCCAGTAGTCTTAACTTGTTTTGGGTACATTAAATTTCAATTGATTTAACGGTGTGAAAAGGAAAAACATTGTTTTCTTTCAAAATTTTCATAATTTCCATAATATGAAATTAAAAAAAAAAAAAAACACCAGGAGTTTTTTAATGTTTCTTCTTTTGAATAGTCTAAAGATGTTTAAGATAATATTAACTTTTAGGTAAGCTTCATTGTGTTAAATATAGTGTGTGTGTGTGTGTGTGTGTGTGTGTGTGTGGGTGTGTGGGTGTAAATTTGACACGACAAATTAGAGGTCCCTATCCTACATACTGATATATGTATTACATATATGTGTATTGCAGTGTACATTGAAGTCATGCCTACCTCCACATATATAAGGGATCACGTGGTGTAATGGTTAAAGACATGGGAAATGGACTCGTCGCCCCGAGTTCAAATCCTGGACGTGGTAATTGCATTTCACTTAGCGCTAATACCCTTGGGAAAGGTGTGAATCCTACTCTCCCTCCCAGCTATGGGTAAATAGTAGGGCAGTCTGGGCTTTTTAACCTTGGTTAGGCAACCGATCTAATTCTAATTCTAAACCTGTTAAACACCGCTTAAGAAATTGACCTTGTGTCGCATCCTGCTCGTGCGGAGGGGTTGGTAAATATATATATTATATATATATATATATATATATATATATATATATATATAAAGGGATCCACCGTAGTCCCTTATTTCATGTGTCCTCTTTTCCATCTCCTAGACCACTTGCCGTACCAAGGTTAAAGAGCCCAGAAAATGGCAATTTCTATATGTGTACAATCAGTTGTCACCATACCAGTGATCCGATCATGATGAAACTTGGCACATATTTTGATCTACTACATACATGGTAATTTCTGTCTGTCTGTGTATAACCAAATGGTGCCTACACTAGTGATCCAATCATGATGAAACTTCACACACATGTTAAGGATGGCTAGGGTGAAAATAGTATGAAATAATTAGGTTAAAAAATATTGCTATAAAGAAAATACCTCTTTTTTTTCTGAAGGTCATATATGAAGTAAGACTAATGTTTTTAAAAAGTATTTTGAATGTGATATAAAATTTAATAAGAAAACTTTTGCATATATTCTCATTTCTCTACAGCATAAGAAAACCATAATTCCTTAAGGGCGGGGAAATACATTTATTATTCATACGCCCTTGATTTGTTTTTAAGAATAATTTATAATTTCTCCCCTGCTGTGGTCTATGTTTTGACTTCTTATTCATCATAAATTGGAACTTCTGTCAGTACTCTCAGAGTTTTCCTTCTCCTAGACCGGTTGCCATTCCAAGGTTAAAGAGCCCAGTAAATGGCAATTTCGAAGGTTCCCGAGTCCGACAAGAAATACCTGAAGAAGGCCGTAGGGCACATCGGCCGAAACGTTGTACAGATAACAATGAAGATGAGGACAATAGTCCGAATAACGCAGATAATACTAATCGTCACATCTTATTCATCATAAATTGGAATTTCTTTACGTAATCTATAAGCTGATAGAGTATATCAGGCTTGAATTCAGAGTTTTCCTTCTCCTATACCGGTTGCCATAGCAAGGTTAAAGAGCCCAGTAAATGACAATTCCGTCTGTCTGTGTATAACCAGTTGGTGCCTACACCGTTGATCCAATCATGATGAAACTTCACACGCATGGCCAGGGTGAAAATAGTACGAAATTATTAGGTTAAAAAATATTGAGATAAAGAAAATACATCTTGTTTTTTCTGAAGGTCATATATGAAGTAAGAGTAATGTTTTTAAAAGTATTTTGAATGGGATATAAAATTTAATAGGAAAACTTTTGCATATATTCTCATTTCTCTACAGCGTCAGAAAACCATAATTCCTTAAGGGTGGGGAAAGACATTTATTATTCACACGCCCTTGATTTGTTTTTAAGAATAATTTGAAATTTCTCCCCTGCTGTGGTCTATGTTTTGACTTCTTATTCATCATAAATTGGAACTTCTGTCAGTACTCTCAGAGTTTTCCTTCTCCTAGACCGGTTGCCATTCCAAGGTTAAAGTAAATGGCAATTTCGAAGGTTCCCGAGTCCGAGAAGGTTCCCGAGTCCGACAAAAAATACCCGAAGAAGGCCGTAGGGCACATCGGCCGAAACGTTGTACAGATAACAATGAAGATGAGGACAATAGTCCAAATAACGCAGATAATACTAATCTTCACTTCTTATTCATCATAAATTGGAATTTCTTTACGTAATCTATAAGCTGATAGAGTATATCAGGCTTGAATTCAGAGTTTTCCTTCTCCTATACCGGTTGCCATATCAAGGTTAAAGAGCCCAGTAAATGACAATTCCCGTCTGTCTGTGTATAACCAGTTGGTGCCTACACCGTTGCTCCAATCATGATGAAACTTCACACGCATGGCCAGGGTGAAAATAGTACGAAATTATTAGGTTAAAAAATATTGCGATAAAGAAATATATGAAGTAAGAGTAATGTTTTTAAAAGTATTTTGAATGGGATATAAAATTTAATAAGAAAACTTTTGCATATATTCTCATTTCTCTACAGCGTCAGAAAACCATAAATCCTTAAGAGTGGAAGACATTTATTGGTTTTTAATTATTTGATATATCACCACGTTTGAAGCCCAAGTATATTTTCTGGTAAATTTAGGGTCCATCAAGTACTTTCAAATCTTAGGGTTCCTCTGAAAATATTTTATGTTCTAAAAATTACCATCATCTGTGGTTGATTGATGCTATCCAGTATTATTTACATCTCAGCCCGCAGCTATGAGTTAAAGTGTACCACTACTGTTCTTCTATAAAAATAGCTTTGGTATTAAATAACCCATAAAGATTGATATGCCATTAAACAAAGAAACCAAATTAAATTATTTCTATTGGGATTAGAAATTATTTCTATTAGAATTTCAGTTACACTATTACATTCACTTCTGGATTAATACCTTGTCTCTCCACCTATGGGTCAATAGTACCACTACTGTTCTTCTACAAGAATGGCTTGGGCATTAAATAACCCATAAAGATTGATATGCCATTAAACAAAGAAACCAAATTAGATTATTTCTATTGGGATTAGAAATTATTTCTATTAGAATTTCAGTTACACTATTACGTTCACCTTTGTAGTAATACCTCCTCTTTCCAGCTATGGGTCAATAGTACCACTATTGTTCTTCTACAAGGATGGCTTGGGCATTAAATAACCCATAAAGATTGACATGCCATTAAACAAAGAAACAAAACCAAATTATTTCTATTAGAACTCTAGTTACGTTCACTTTTGGATTTTGGATTGGTTTCTCACCTATGCGATTGTCCAAACCAAGCACTTGGTTTGAACAATCGAATATGTGAGAAACTGTCAGTAACCAAGCCCTGTTGATTTCATGTCCATGCCATCCTGACTCATATATATATATATATATATATATATATATATATATCTTCTTATTTTAATGGAGATTGTGGGTTTGTCTGTCTGTAACCGAAACTATATTACTATACAAGTCACAATTCCTTTAGTTATTTACATCATATTCTCCATGATTTTATTTTTATTTAAACCTCAATTATTAATAAAATTGTTTTACATTACTTACACTGTTGACCATATCAACATATTAATAACATGCAATTGTATTTATATATACAACAAAATAGAGGTTTACAGTATGAATGGGAAGGCTAATTTGCATATTGATCTTAAAAAATTGATTTTAATAAATATATGCTTAGTATTATCGATTTCTAATTGTTTGGTTTTATCTTATTGAATATGAGCAAAAATCTCTTCAATAAATCTTAAGAGAAATCCCTTAACAGAAAGAAATAACTGCAATATTATCTTTACTTCCTATTTTAACTAAACAGTTTAATTAGGAAAATTTACCAATGAAAGACGGGAGTAAGAAAATGATGGAAGAGTTAGTTTCAAAGTTGTTCTATTTTTCAATCACACCCCCTCTGTTCAGAATCTTTTATCTACATTCTTATTCAGTTTCATTAGCCTTTCTAATTTAATATCATATTTTATTATAAAATTTAACTAAAATACTTGCACCCGGAGGGTGCATATATTTGCTAGTATATATAAAGAATGAGGGTTTTACTGCCGCTAGTATGCGTACAAAGGAACGCTGACACTTCTTACTGATGACATCAAGTTTATTTCAGTAAATACATTGAAATTGTACAATAGGGTAGGTCGATTTTTCACTTTTTGTTTCTGTTTTTTTTTTTCTGTAAAATGAGTTCTAGAGCTTCCCTACTCCTAAAAATTGGTTTATAAAAGCATTTTTGACCAAGGAACCCAGAAATGCTACCAAAAAGTCTTAAAGTCAACCAATTTTAAGTTATTAATTATTTCTGACTTTTCATAGCAAGATCAATATCCCGATCTGGCACTGCATCTATGACAGCATTTTTTCTATTATTATTTCACATATATTGAACATTATTTTTACCAAAAAGATAGTTTGATTTTTGCTCAGATTTTTTTGATAGCATATTTGGATTCCTTGAGAAAATGCTTTTATGAACCAATTTTTAGTAGTAGGGATGCTCTAGAACTCATTATATAGACAAAAATAGGTTACAAATTTATTTTTTCGCGAACTCCACTAAATTTGGAGAGCTAAAAATCAACATAACTCCGCCAATTTTTTAAATTGGAAACTCAAATTTTGAGGATTGTCTAACGTTAACAAGTTCCCACCTGGAGAAAAAAAATTGAATGGCGTGGGTGACAATTTTACTTTTTTTTGGATGATTTGACATGGAATTAATTGACTGAGGGTTATTCCAATTGGACACATAGCGTAGTGGATAAAGGAGTTATATTAAGACAGTTCTAAGTGACAGTTATCTCTAGACTGCAGATTCAGTCCTGGCCAGGGATAGCAGTAACATACAATAATAATTAACACAGCTTAACGCCTCTACCACAGCTATGGTTAGCAGAATGAGAACAGGATACCCCTGTGGACTGAATAAAGGGTTAGGTTCAAAGTTCTGTGATGGCTCCCGATTACGACAAGAAAGTTCATGATTACGACAAGAAGGTTCCTGATTACGACAAGAAAGTTCCCGAGTTCGAAAAGAAGGTTCCCGATTCCGAGAAAGTTTCCGAGTCCGACAAGAAATACCTGAAGAAGGCCGGAGGGCAAATCGTCCGAAACGTTGTACAGATAACAATGAAGATGAGGACAATAGTCCGAATAATCCAAATAATACTAATTAATAGGCCTCATCTAAAAAATTCAGAGAAAAAGGCTGGAGGGCAAATCGGCCAAAACTTTGTACAGATAATAATGAAGACGAGGACAATAGTCCGAATAATCCAAATAATACTAATTATCAAGCCTCATCTAAAAAATTCAGAGAAAAGGGCCGAAGGGTACATCGGCCCAAACGTTGTACAGATAACAATGAAGATGAGGACAATAGTCCGATAATCCAAATAATATTAATTATCAAGCCTCATCTAAAAAATTCAGAGAAAAAGGCCGAAGGGCACATCGGCCCAAACGTTGTACAGATAACAATGAAGATGAGGACAATAGTCCGAATAATCTAAATAATACTAATTATCAAGTCTCATGTAAAAAATTCAGAGAAATAGTTACAGAGGGATTGTTTCGATTTTGCACTGTTTTTGTCGCTGGAGGTTGTCTTGATCCAAGCGATTATGTCTATATTTATATAAATTAATTCGTTTACTCCGAGAAGAATCACTAAATTTCTTTCTCTCTCTAATCCAGAGGCAAGAAACAATGTCTCTGGTGACCACAGTTCTGGACATTCAGCCCAGAGTGTCCAGCGGAGGTGATGGACGATCCAATGACGATATTGTCTTCGAATTGGCCGATTCCATTTTAGAGAAACTAATGGACAAGTTGGACATTGAGCATGCAAATTCAGAATTGTTCAAGGTAAGTCATCTTTCTATCCCTTCCTTCCTGCATTTTTTTTGTTTGTTGTATACTCATCTTAACATGAGGAGTGAAGGATTGAATAAATCCGACAAAATGTAGTTGAGAATAGAGGGAAAAAAGGGGATATAACAACGCAACAACTAAATTCAATTGATATTTCGCCTCATTGTTGGCTGAAACTTTTTCAAAATCTTATTGAGATAAATGCTTGTACATTCTGCTTTTATAGTGAAAAGGTGATTGGGCAAGGGAGGAAATAAGGGAGGGTTTTGGTGTGTGGTATAGAAGAATGAGAAAGAGTAGAGGTGGGCTTAGTATGTGGGAATGGTGTTTTTACGGGATCAGTCGGTTGACTTTGAAGAAAATTTGGGACCATATTACCTTTAGGCACCCCTTTTTGATCTCGATTAAGAAAGGACATGTTTTTCATTTACACCGTCAATATCCGGTTGTTTGTTAGGGGTTAGGGTTAGGGGTTAGGGATACTCTTCTTTTTACTTCTATTATTCTTCTGCTCCTCTTTGGTATCTTACGTTCATCTTCTAGCGTCTGGACTTCGTCTTGGTGGTCGGTTGCATTTAATTCATTTCTTCTTCTAGATCAGTCTTGTTGCCAAGACATTCATCAACCACAAAACCATGTTATTTATGTAAGTTTTTATTTACTTAACTAAACATTTCATGTAACTAACATAACGCGCGTGTGCAGTGAGCTTCAGCTAAGGCAGAAAGACCTTATCTGCCTGACGTCCAAGCTGAAACTGAGAGCCAACCAGGTCCCACGTGACTTCACGTATTTCGCGGGCTTTCTGTAATATTCCATGGAAAGTCCCGCCCGTGATATGAAAAGGGGTCATCTCTTCAGAAATACAGGGGGCTGACAATAATCTATGCATAGATTATGTAACAAGGGGTTAGTTTTATAATAAAAAAAACTAAAAATCGTCAGTTAAAACAACCAGATATTGACGTTATAAATGAAAAAACATGTCTTTCTTAATCAAGATCAAAAAGGGGTGCCTAAAAGTCATATGGTCCAAATTTGATATTCACTATAAAAGCAAAATGTACAAGCATTTATCTCAATAAAACTTTGAAAAAGCTTCAGCCACCTTTTAAGACGAAATATCAATTGAATTTAGTTGCTGTGTTGTTATATCCACTTTTTCCTCTATTCTGAACCACATCGTAGCATATGTATACCCGTGGCTGTATACATCTTGTCTTGTATTATATTACTTCTTACTTCGTATATATGCTGATTTAAGCCGCAAATATAGAGTTAACATGAATTAGTATCAAGAAACACATGGACACAACTTGGAATTTCAATAACATTGTATGACATCTATACATATATAAAGGGCAGTTGTGTTGTATGTCCATCTATACATATATAGTTGTGTGTATGTATGTCCATCTATACTATAAAGGGCGGTTGTATGTATGTATCTATACATATATAAAGGGCGGTTGTGTGTATGTATGTCCATCTATACATATATGGGCAGTTGTGTGTATGTATGTCCAGCTATACATATATAAAGGGCAGTTGTGTGTATGTATGTCCATCTATACATATATAAAGGGCAGTTGTGTGTATATGTATGTCCAGAGAAAACTTCGAAAATAAAACAATTAACAACAAAGTAAATATATATACACATTAAATATCAACCGTGCTTGGTTTTTGAGCAAAAATGATTGAGATTTGATTTATATTCGTGAAGATGATTAAAAAATAAAGTTTAAATGGATTTTTTTTCATTTAACATTTTAGATAGTAGACATTAACATTTCTTTTTAGAGTAGCTGGATCAATGCAAGGTCCATTTTTTTACATGGGGATTTAAATGGGACATCCCAGGAGGATTCAACTTACGATTCAGTAATAATGGATCTGCGAGACTAACTTAAAAATCCTCCTCTACCCAGGCGCCGTCGGGTGGCCGCTGCTAGTACATAAATAAAGAAAATGCAGTTGTAATAGTTTCTGTTGCAAACAATTGTACTGTTTGTGGCTACATAAATTTATATAAATGTGAACGAATATAATTATATTTAATAATTTAAGTGAGTCCTTGGTAAATGGTTATAGTTATCGTACTTACAATTGCCTTTCTAAATCTCTGCTGAAATCTTTCGACGATTATCATCCTGCACCACACTCTGGTTAAAAATGAGACCGTCCAAATAGTATAAAGTATACCATATTATGGTATATCCACAGGATATACCATACTATGATGATTTAATTATTACAACGTTTTATATGTTTATATAAGAGCTATTATAAAAATAGTTCAATGTGTATAAAGTATAATAATCTTTATTTAATTCCCTCTCACTCTTTTCTTCATTGAAAAAATGGGGGCAGCAATTTTGACGTCCTTGTCTTGGAGATGCAGGCTGGAAAAAGAGAAAGATTCTTATCTTTGATTTCTGGCGGCGAAAATTGCGAGCCTGTGATTGATGGTTTGAAAAGGGGTATGTCGACCAAGGGAGACAGCCCAACTATCTTAGATATAGTTTTATATATAGCTTGGTCTGAGTATGGATCTGTCCGAGTAGCAGTTTTTCTTACTTAGTCTGAGTAGTTCTTTTAACTTCTGGGGTGTCTATCTTCTTAAAATGTTTCTGATCGAGACGCCCAATGTTTTTAATTAATAAAAATGACTACGAGACAGCACTTCTAGATAGTGACTATAAAACCAAACTAGTATAAACTCCAAACGAACCACCCAATATATGTAATAAGTTGAGAAAGATCCTTTGGTTTATACTACCATTCAATATGGTCATAGATAACAAATTAGGCAGGGATTTCTTTAGATTATTAAAGAAAAAAACTTCTTCCCCTCTAATATATAACACAAAACTTTCAATAAAAATACGGTAAAATTAAGCTGTAGCGGCATGCCAAACGTATGGAATTTAATTGATGAAAGTATCATTAAAAAACTCAGCAAAACCCGACACAGTCAGCCCTCTAATTGTAACTATATCAATAAGGCCGAATGTCCCATTAAAGGAAAATGCTAACAAGAATACATAGAGTATAACGTCGAAGTATATACCAATAATCTATATATAATGGAGATAGATTGCATTTCTGTCTGAAGCCGAAACTACGTCATGGCTTACGTCACAGATCCCACAATAATCTAAAGCATTTATCAATGAGAACCTAATTTATAATCAATATAGCTAACACATAATATTTAAATAAGGACATTGATTTATATACATTAAAATGCTGGACAGCAACTTTGTAGTAAGCTAGTTTGACCTCTAATTTCCGGTTTAGGACTAATACCCTAGGCATAGATATGAATCCCTCATATCCCTCCGCCTATGCGTTAAATAATATCACTGCTATTCTTCTACAAGGATGACATTTGCATGAAATAAGGTTGATATGCCATTAAACAAAGAAAGAAGAAAAATATACATTAGCATGTATGATGCATAGTTTTTTATCATTATCTTGGTCTAGGACGAGAACTTTTCAGAACCAACTTTAAATACACACACACACAAAGCAAAGACAGATTACTTATGGCAGCTAACAATAGCAGATGATATATATGGACAAACAGAAAAACAACGAAAACAATTATATGGACACTTCAAACGACAAATCGGAGATGTTGGGCATGGTTAAGAAAAGGAAACCTCAATAGAGAAACTGAATCACTAATAATTGCTGCACAAAATAATGCCACAAGGACAAACTATATCAAAGCAAAAATTGATAAGACCCAACAAAATAGTAAATGTAGACTATGCGGTGACAGAGATGAGACTGTAAACCATGTACTAAGCGAATGTATCAAACTAGCACAACGGGAATACAAAACTAGGCATGACTGGGTTGGGAAGGTGATCCACTGGGAATTATGCAAAAAATTAAATTTTGACCATACAACAAAATGGTATATGCATAAACCAGAATCTGTTCTTGAGAATGAAATGCATGAAATTCCCTGAGACTTTGAGATAAATACGGATCACCTTATCCCAGCAAGAAGACCAGACCTAGTATTGATTAACAAAAAAGAAATAACTTGCCAACTCGTGGATTTTGAAGTTCCAGCAGATCGCAGGGTGAAGATGAAGGAAAACGAAAAAATGGACAAATACCTGGACCTTGCCAGAGAACTGAAAAAACTATGGAACATGAAAGTCAAAGTGATACCAATTGTAGTTGGTGCACTTGGAACGGTCCCAAAAAGTTTGGAAAAAAGACTGGAAAATCTGGAAATCAGAGGAAGAATTGAAACCATCCAGAATACTGCGCTGCTGCAATCTGCCAGAATACTCAGAAGAGTCCTGGAGACCCGAGGAGACTTGTTGTCACTCAGACTCCAGTGAAATACCATCAGATAACGCTGATGTGAAAAACTCAAAAGGAGTAATATATATATATATATATATATATATATATATTATATATATATATATTTGGTTTGTTAGTTGGTTTTGAAGGCTGTCACAATGCGAGTGTAAAGAAAAAGAAGGTAACTATGATGTTTTTTTGTTAACCTGTCATTATTTCTCAATATTTCGGGAAGAGCTTCCCATCCTCAGAAGAGTACTGGAACTGAAGTTGTCTTAGCGGCTGCTACATTCGTTCTGCCTTGGGTCTTCCAAATTCTGTGTGTGTATGTGTATGGTTGGGGTGCTTGCTTATGTGTGTGTTTGTGTGTGTAAGTGTGTGTGTGCGCGTGCTTGTGTGTGTAAATGTAAGCGTATGTGTGTGTGCATGGTGCTTATGTCTGTGTGTCTGATCATTTCTTTTTATTTTATTTTATTACTATTCCAGATTTGTTTCGCCTCTAAGCAAAGTTTTATTTTTATTTTATTTTATTTATTTATTTTTTTTGTTTGTTTGCTTATTAACAGGATCATCTGATCTCTTTTTTATTGCTATGTGTCTGAGACTAACATTCCAGATATTGCTTGATTGTTTATGGGTGCGGGTGTGTGGATACACAGAATTTGGAAGACCCAAGGCAGAACGAATGTAGCAGCCGCTAAGACAACTTCAGTTCCAGTACTCTTCTGAGGATGGGAAGCTCTTCCCGAAATATTGAGAAATAAATGACAGGTTAACAAAAAAACATCATAGTTACCTTCTTTTTTCTTTACACTCGCATTGTGACAGCCTTCAAAACCAACCAACAAACCAATATATACGCAATGCTTCAAGCAAATTACAAAACCCTCTTATATATATATATATATATATATATATATATATATGGTGTTCGGGATAAATTTGACAGTTTCATAAGGAAAATGAAAAAGCGCTTGGTAACTACAAAATTTAATAGATTGTAAAGAAATTTAACAGGCACAGAAATTACACTACTGTCAACAAGATTCACTCAAAATAACCGCCATTAACGTCGATCACAGCCTCAATCCTGCCCCGGGACCTGGAGTAAGCCGATGTTACAGTTTCCCTTAGAAGGGTCTGAAAACTACCTTAATTCTATCGATTAATGGGGCTTTTGTAGTACTTTCTCAACGGCGCCACATACATGATAATCCATAGGGTTAAGATCTAGGGAGTTTGGAGGCCAAACATTGGGACTGGTGTGGTCGTAAAATTCGCCGACAACCATTTTTGACGTTTCCCAGAGGTGTTATCTATCCTTGTTATCCAGGGCTTGACAACAATGTCTAGCAACTCTATGTAGGCATCTGAATTCAACCTGATACCCTTTCTGCAGATTTTCGAGGAAATCTGCTGTATTAACGCAATCAGATCGTCTGTTATCCTTGCTTTCTTCTAGCCACAGCCTAGTAGATGCCATTGCAATTCTCCAGTTCATGCCTGATTGTTTTACAGTTTTCAGGGAGCATTGGGCAGCAACCATAATCTCCTTATTTTGATGGCCGGTGCCGATCATTATGATGAAAGTTGCGGTCATCCATTCTATCTGTCATCACGTATATGAATGATGAAAGGCCCATGCTTTTAAATGATGCATAGTGTGCGTCAATACCTCCAACCTATGGAGAAAAATAACCAAATATAAATATGTCAAATTTATCCCGAACACTCTGTATATATAAAGAAAATGGTATTACTTTTTTTTACTCACCCTCGTACTAATATGCTAGACAGTAACTTTGTAGTAAGCTGGTTCGAACTCTAATCTCCAGTTTAGAACTGTTGGATCAGTAAAATGTTAATTCCCGTGTATAGAGTGAGTGAGGAGAGGCTCACTGTGATTGGATATACCAATCACGTGATGAGCCCAGAATTTTAGGCGCAAAATACAAAATCCTACCGGACAGATTCCACCAGCAGTTCCAGGAGGCAGTAACATTAAAAGCTCTACGAGAGTCAACCCTAAGATACCAACTATCTTCTTCGTCCCTTAAACTCAACTTTATACACAGGAAGGACTTTATATTGTTATTCATTGTTTCATGGGCTGGTTGATAAATTGTTAGAATTAAACGAAGTATTAATTCATTTATTTGTTGCTGTTAGCATTAGAATTAAATGCTATTCTAATACAATAGAACTAATACCCTTGGCAAAGGTATGAATCCCCTCATACCCCATCTATGTGTTAAATAATACCACTACTATTCTTCTACAAGGATGAAGTTTGCACTAAATTGTTATATACCCCTCTTGGGTATATACAGAATGTTCTTTTGATGGGGAGAGTGAGAGAGGCAGACAGAGTATCAGAGAGATAAGATGCATACATGCATAACTTACTTTTCTTCTTCTCCGTTGCCATCTGTGATCACATATTGCTTAAGATCTTCAATGTTAAATTTCAAATACGCTGGTGCCTTGACTTACAAATCTTCCTAGTTACGAGTTTTTATACTCACATATGTTGCGGGTATATAAACAATGTTCTGGTGTGATAAGGAGAGTGAGAGAGATAGACAGAGTATCAGAGAGATGAGATGCATAACTTACTTTCTTTCTTTCTTTGGCCATTTGTGATCGCCTAGTTTTCTTGCTTGTTGCTTCTTTCTATTTCTTCTCGCCATGTTGGATTCTATCTTGTTGTTGGTTCTTCATCTCTTGGCCGGTCTTCTAACTAATCCATGCATCAACCAACAACGCCATGTTACTTTTTTCAAACTTTATTCTTAACTAAGTTTCTTTACTAACTAACACAGTGCGCGCTGTTGAGTTCCAGCTAAGGCAACATACATCTCTTTCCACCAACATCCTGCCTGGAACTGAGCATCTAACTAGTTCTCTCGTGACTTCACGTGATTTATGGTTTTCCCGCCTCGGGTCAAAAGTTCCCCAACGGTCTGTAACTTTCCATTTTTGCTACACAGTGTTGTCAATAATCTATGTTACCATAGATTATGCAATAAAATAACCTACGAAGGTTGATATGCCATTAAACAAAGAAACCAAAGAAATGTTGATATTGAGGCTTAACATTGCGATGGAATCAATAAGGATCAAAAGAGTCGGATTAAAATAATCTGACAGCCAAGTTCAAGTAAAGGGGTTAATAAATTTTGCAAAAAAAAAAAAGAAGATTCTTTCACTTGCTTCCAAAAAAACATTTTACCGAAATTTAAATAAACAAAGTTTTGCAGGAATTCTTTAAGGGTGAGTTATTCAGAACACGAAGTGGGGGAATTCCTCAAGGAAACTGGCCATAAAGTAGAGCCTGGCTTTTTTTTTTTTTTCAAAAATATGGAGGGGTGAGGGATGGAGTCCCATGGCCTAGTGGTTAACATACTGGATCGCGAAATCGTTGCAAGCAAGTTGAAATTCTAGTTGTGCTATTTTGTTCCCTTTTGGATTAATACCCTTGCGAAAGGTAAGAAGATTCTCATCCCTCCAGCTATGGGTTAAATAGTACAACTACTGTTCTTCTACAAGGATGGATTAGTAATCCTTAACTTGTTCCTCGTAAATTCCTACCATAAAATAAACTGAACCCTCATTTTATGTCCGTGTTTTTGCAATAAATGTTTTATTTTTCTTGCACCCGTTATTTCACAATACTAAATAATTTTCTTCATTTATTTTAATATTCACGTCAATGTGTATATTCTAAAAAAAATTATTTTGTGAGAATGGTTAGTTTTAAAGTGGGGGCTCCTTTTGTTGTTATTTCTTTTCTTTTTTTTTTTTTGGCTTTGGTACTCTAAAATAAAAACGTCAGATTTTAATCATCGTCGATGAAAAAACAAAATTACGATCATAAAAGGAGGATCAAATTTATGACTAAATTGTAAAACAAGCCCTCACTTTAAAACTAACCATTCTCACAAAATAAAAACTTTTAGAATATACACATTGAAGTGAATATTAAAAAATTAAAATATATTTAGTATTGTAAAATAACGGATGCAAGAAAAATAAAAACATTTATTGCAAAAACACGCACATAAAATGAGGGTTCAGTTTATTTTATGGTAGGAATTTACGAGGAAATAATTAAGGATTACCGATTGATTTTGCATTAAATAACCCACAAAGGTTGATATGCCATTAAACAAAGACATCACACCATACCAAACTGATATCACAGACTTTGATGTCAGTTTTCATACCTAGCGCACGAGAAGAGCTATTACATTCACTTTCAGACTAATACCCTTGGGAAAGGTATGAATCCCCTTATCTATGGGTTAGATAGTACTACTATTTTTCTTCTAAAAGGATTGATTTTGCATTAAATCACCCACAAAGGTTGATATGCCATTAAACAAAGAAACCAAAGAAACCTGAACAATGTTAAAAAAAATAACAAAGTATTAAAAAAACAAGAGACTAGCAGAACCTGTGGATATACCATAGTATGATAATCTAATTATTACAATGTTTGATATATTACTTAAGAGCTATTACCAAACACTTCAATGTGTATAAAGTAAGTAAAGTAAAGTCGACGGGGCGGTCTAAAGTCGGTATCTGCCAGTCAGCGAGGGAGTCTATCCCCTTTTCAATAGCGCTAGACCAAGGAGATTATTTTTTAGCGTCTGAGGTGGAGCGCCACACCTACATCAGCTCCTTACTTTACCGCACAGATCCCTGTGCTACTCATACGCTGAGTTGGCGAGGACCGGAATCGAACTAGGAACCTTGTGGTTTCTAGCCGAACGCTCTACCGACTGAGCTAACCCGGCCCCTCAATGTGTATAAAGTATAATAATCTTGATTTAACTCTCTCTCACTCTTTCCGTTCTTTCCTTCTTTCCTTCTTTTCATCTTTTCATTATGTTCAATTGAAACAGATTAGCACTATCGCTTCCCTACGCTCATCCCCTCTCTCTATCTTTCCACCCTCTCTATCTCTCCCCTACTTTCTTGTCATATTTTTTCTGTGTAGAATTTCCTTTTTCTTATCTTTCTTTATATTAAAAACAGAATGTTCCATTATTTAGCTGAGGTGATGCCACTCATAAGAAATGAGAATTCGGTGATTAAGCAACACCGGATAATCAGAAGTTACATTTTTGCATTTTATCTTGGATGATTTGGTCAGTCTCATTTTTAACCAGAGGGTGTTGCAAGATGATAACATTCGGAAGTTTAAGGAACAAGTGTATTAATATATAGAATTTGGGGATATTTTGTCATTTTTTGTGAAAAAAAAAGGCATCATTTTTTCTCTTTCTTAATAGATAAACCGTACTTTGAAAAGCACACGGATAATCAGGATTTACATTTTTGCATTATATCTTGGATGATTTGGTCAGTCTCATTTCTAATTAGAGGGTGTTGCAAGATGAAAACATTCGGAAGTTTAAGGAACAAGTGTATAAATATATAGATTTTGGGTATATTTTGTCATTTTTTGTGAAAAAAAGGCATCATTTTTTCTCTTTCTTAAAAGATAAACCATACTTTGAAAAGCACACAGATAATCAGGATTTACATTTTTGCATTTCATCTTGGATGATTTGGTCAGTCTCATTTTTAACCAGAGGGTGTTGCAAGATGATAACATTCGGAAGTTTAAGGAACAAGTGTATTAATATATAGAATTTTGGGATATTTTGTCATTTTTTGTGAAAAAAAAAAGACATCATTTTTTCTCTTTCTTAATAGATAAACCGTACTTTGAAAAGCACACGGATAATCAGGATTTACATTTTGCATTTTATCTTGGATGATTTGGTCAGTCTCATTTCTAATCAGAGGTGTTGCAAGATGATAACATTCGGAAGTTTAAGGAACAAGTGTATTAATATATAGAATTTGGGATATTTTGTCATTTTTTGTGAAAAAAAGGCATCATTTTTCTCTTTCTTAATAGATAAACCGTACTTGAAAAGCACACGGATAATCAGGATTTACATTTTTGCATTTTATCTTGGATGATTTGGTCAGTCTCATTTCTAATCAGAGGGTGTTGCAAGATGATAACATTCGGAAGTTTAAGGAACAAGTGTATTAATATATAGAATTTGGGGATATTTTGTCATTTTTTGTGAAAAAAAAAGACATCATTTTTTCTCTTTCTTAATAGATAAACCGTACTTTGAAAAGCACACGGATAATCAGGATTTACATTTTTGCATTTTATCTTGAATGATTTGGTCAGTCTCATTTTTAACCAGAGGTTGTTGCAAGATGATAACATTCGGAAGTTTAAGGAACAAGTGTATTAATATATAGAATTTGGGTATATTTTTGTGATTTTCTTTGTGAAAAAGGTATCATTCTTTTCTCTTTCTTAGATTAACTCTGCTTTGAAAAGGCCAAATTTTTCTTCAATGTCATATCTTCCTTTTAGTTCTTAAGAAAGTCTCTTAATCATTCCACCAGACTTCTCTTACTGCACCCCCAACTCTCCAGCCCCCCCCAAACTCTCCAGTCCCCCTCCCCATCCAATTATCTTCCTCTTTGATCTTTGTTTTCTACTTACCAACATTTCAAGATGCACTAATATTCAAAGTCGACTTCTGTATTCTTCATAGAAATAAAAAGCATGAAAATGAGGGGCCCTTAGAATTAGGGGCACAAGGTTCTTGGTTCGATACCGGCCCTCGCCAACTCAGCGTATGAGTAGCACAGGGATCTGTGCGGTAAAGTGAGGAATCATTTATTAAACCCAGTTGTATTAAAGTCATTATGCAAATTATTCCCGCCATATACTATGTAAATCATTATTCTTACAGGCATATAACAGATATTTCAGGATTTTAAATGCATTAATAATATGGGCAGTTTTGAGGCAAATATAACTCAGTTGTACTTTAATAGAGACATCGTTAATTGATAAGATGCTAATTAAGATTAGCAGCGTCAACAAAGCACCGGCACATCAACATCTTCAGGGACAGCCTTCAAATGCACATCTGTGGTCGAGAATGTTTTTCAAACATCGGACTTCACTGTCATAGAGGCGCTGTAACACCAGGGGCACAAGAACTTTATTATAGTCTTCTGAGACTGAAATGTAAATTCATAAAATACAATTAAGATTAAATAATGACTATTTTATGAAATAGTTGAGAATATAACTTAAAAGACTAAGGACGTCAGTGGTGACATGGTTTTGGTTACAGATAAACAGTTACATAATCTCCATTATAATAAGATTATGATTCCATATCTGTTGTTTCAATATAATTTCAGAAGGTATTTCACTCTATTCCCCTTTATATTCCTCCATAACTGAGTTCATACTCTTACCTTCTTAATTAATTAATAGGACCTTGAGTCTGACCGGCATAAATGGATGTGTAGTAAATACCGCATTAACAATATGAGTATTTTGCGGTAAATCTGACTTTAAAAGCCAGACTTTAATAGAGACATAGTGGTTATTTCCTATAACTCTAACATAAACAAAGGGAACCACTCTTGACTGATAAATTGTTTATTTATTTATTGATCTACTAGGAAAAAAAAGAAGACGGGCTTAGGGTTAGGGTTAGGTTTTATTGTTAGGGTTAGGGTTTAGGGTTAGTTTAATGGGAAAATAAATAAATAATTTATCAGTCAAGAGTGGTTCCCTTTGTTTATTTTGGATTTATAGGAAATAACCGACATTGTTAATAAATCAGACGTTAAGATTGAATAACAACTTTTTCATAATTATTGAGAATATAACTTAAAAAAGACTAAGGACGTCAGTGGTGACATGGTTTTGGTTACAGACAAACAGTTACATAATCTCCATTATATAAATAGATTATGATTCCATATCTGTTGTTTCAATATCATTTCAGTGAAGGTATTTCACTCTTTTCTCCTTTTTATTCTTCCTCCATGACTGAGTTCATACTCTTACCTTCTGTTTTAGCATTTTTTTTGCACTCCAACTATCAGCTTGTTTCTCTCTTAGATTCCCAACAGTAATTATGTGGGATGTTATACATGCAGTTCTTGCAGGTGCAGAAACATGGGACTATGTGGGTGTGGGGCTTGAGCTCTGGGAGTGCAATTAAACTGAGGAACCCCCTGGGTGCTCCAAATCTCCCCCCCACCCACCCAATAACAAGGAAGCAAATTCTAAAATATTTTTATCTAAGGCAAATTCTAAATTTTTACCAAAAATCCGTCTAATTACAATTAAATTTTCAGTACAATATTTTTCAGTATTTATTAAGAATATTAAAATATTTTTATTAATACATTAAATGATATAGTAAAAAAAGTAAAGTCGTCGGGGCGGCCTAATGTCAGTATCAGCCAGACAGCGAGGGAGTCTATCCCCTTTTCAATAGCGCTAGACCAAGGAGATTATATTAGCATCTGAGGTGGAGCGCCACACCTACCATCAGCTCCTTACTTTACCGCACAGATCCCTGGGCTACTCATACACTGAGTTGGCGAGGGCCGGTATCGAACTAGGAACCTTGTGGTTTCTAGCCGAACGCTCTACCAACTGAGCTAACCCGGCCCATAATATTAATTATTAATACTAGCAAATATATGCACCCTTCAAGTGCAAGTATTTAAGTATTAATGTAATAACATATTATAATAAATTAGAAAAGCGAATGAAACTAAATAAGAATGCAGATAAAAAGATTTGAAACAGAGGGGGTATAATAAAAAATAGTTCAAATCCTAGACGTGCTAATTGCATTTCACTTAGCGCTAATACCCTTGGGAAAGGTATGAATCCTACTCTCCCTCCAGCTATGGATAAATAGTAGGGCAGACTGGGCTCTTTAACCTTGGTTAGGCAACCTGTCTGAAATCAAACCTGTTGAACTCCGCTTAAAAAATTGACATTGTGTCACATCCTGCTCGTGCGGAGGTGTTAGTAAATATATATAATAAAAAATAGAACAAATGAAACTTACTCTTTCTTTCATTGCTATTTTTAAAAATAATTTAACTATTTAGTTAAATTAGGAAGTCAAGAACAAAATTAGTTATTTCTTCTTTAATATAATAATGAAATTTATTGTGTACAGTACTCAGGTGTACCACAACTCATCAAAGTCTCATGTCAAGTACACAGAATAATGTATTAGTGTCAGGAACATGAACAGTTTACAGTAGTAATATGCATGTATGTGTGCGAGTGTGTGCATATATATGTGGAGAGCGGCATCAGATATAGTGTCAGCGGACTACAGGAAGCATGGAGTCTTTGAAAGACTCAGTGCTTCGGCAGACTACAACAGACGCGGGCAGTTTATTCCATGTCTCCGCAATTCTGAGCATGAAAAAATGTTTCCGAAAGTCACGTTAGCAGTGCTGTTTTCTGACTTTGTAGGCATGCCCACGTGTGTTGGAATGATGGAGATCAAAAAGGTGCTCAAGGTTGCTGTTGTTAAACGTTAATGGATTTCTTTTAAGATCATCTCCGAGTATTTTGCTATATTCATAAGATAAATCCAAAAATTTAGAAATGAATAATACTAAGAATATATCTATTTGAAATCAAAATTTTTTAATATCAAATATGCCAAACACCTTAGACAGCTCTCCCTTCCACACAAACCTGTAAAATCGCTATTTTCTTGGAATACCGAATAACTATAGACTACAACTAGTCGCGGCGAATCGATACTATTAAACAACCAGATATCACGCAATAACGATCACAAAAAAACTCAGCACCTCACATTTTGTAACCGACGTCAAGCGGAACAGTAGATGCTATCTCTAGCTTACCGGGCCCCCAGAGTCAGGACAAAACAATAAAGTGATACATAGTCTGAGTTTGAAATTTGTAATTTTGACTAGCGAGCAAACAATCAAAAAGCAGACTTGCCCACAATGAACGCCCCACTAAGGCATCCCAAGCCCTGTAATATGCACCACTACTACTCCTTCTTCTCGGCAAATGAGAGCGTAAATGAGTTTCCAGAAGCCTCAGTCAACCGAGTTTTCCCTCAGCCAAAAAGGCGCCCACACAAAAGAGCACAAAGGCGCGTGCAGCGCAAACGTACCACCATTTTCCCCGTGAAAATTTACCCCCCCCATAACTGTCCATATTTAAAACATACAGAATAAAATAAAACTGCATATAAGTCTAAATATTAAATAAACAATCTATA
>CM042157.1:68848918-68853918 GCA_023376005.1 Doryteuthis pealeii
AAACAGAGAGATCGAAAGGCTCTAGTTTTTGGATTTAATTTGTAATTTTGATGGTGGGGGAAAAACTTTTTTTTCCCACATCTTTTCGCCTTGGGAACACCTATCTATATTAATATATGGATCAGTCTTCAGCGACCTCTACTTTGTAAAACGTGCAACTAAACCTCTTGCACATTGTGTCAGATGGCTGTTGTATAACTACCTTGTGTTTTTTTTGTGTTTTTTTTGTGTGTTTTTTTTTGTGTGTTTTTTTTTTGTTGTGTTTTTTTTTGTGTGTTTTTTTTTGTCTTGTTTTTTGTTTTCGTTTCATTCATTTTGTGTTTACCAGAATCTACAGTGTTTGGTTTTGAAATGGCAATAAATATCCCTTAAAAAGTTTCTTCATCGTGGGTGGCTAGAATTTTAAGTTGTGGGGGGGGGGGGGGGAATAACAATCTTATCCTTCTTTGGTCTTTTTTTCCCCTGTTTTTATTCAATTATGCCAATTAAATCTTAAAGACTTTGAAAAAATATAAGAAAAATACAGTGTCAGACTTTTCTTTTATTTGTAACCCCCTCCCCGTGCCCTGCTTTGTTTTTGGAGGAGGTTCTTTCTTCTGACATGATAAACGAAGAAAATTTATAAGTTTTTTCTGCGGTGAATCAGTTTGGTAATCTTATTATAATAGAGATTGTGTATTTTTATGTCTGTAACCAAAACTATGTTACTATTGCATACCCTTCTCATTGCTTACTTCTTACTTCTATTCTTCTTCTGTTCTTCTAAAATCTTAAGTTCTTCTAGGTCTCTTCTAACGTCTGGAATTCTCTTGGGAAATTCGGGTCTGGTCTTCCATTGGGGATTTCTCTTTATCAGAAGCCCTGTGTCATTGTTAGTTTTTAGATAATAACACAAGACTTCGATTTACTTTGATCATATTTTATTCTCGAATCCCCACCAGACTACTTGCGCATATCGAGTCGGAGCGTGTTATAACACGACTCACCACCGTCGTGGTTTCTCACCGACTGACTAAAATCTATTTCTAATCTAAACCGGAAGAGGGTCTTCTCCACCGATTCTCATGGTATCCACCGAAAGGAAGGATCAGGACAGGTCAAGCCTTGTCATTCAAATCCTTCAGGCCACGGGCTGCAACTTATAACGACCATTCTGATTTCTACACTATTGCACATAAATATTAGGTTTCTAATAATTATGTAACATTACTACTTGTTATGTTTTCAATGTACAGATGAAATTATATGAAATAGGAATGATAAATGCAAGGCAAGGTTATTGGAAAATTAACAAAAACATTTGAGCATGCAATGTTAGACAGTCCTCATTGGTTTTTTAAACAAGTTTTAATAAATACATACCTGGTATTATCTATCTATATATAGTTTTTTATTTTAATATATATTTAAGTTATCAGAACTAAGTTTCCATTTCAATTTTTAAAATTTTTACTCCTTTAATAAATTTGTTCCATTTTTTACTCCTTTAATAAATTTGATGATTTTACTTTAATTATGATACAAACTCTCTGATATTAAATTTTCAACTCCCATCCCCTCAGGCAATATTGTTGCATACCCTTCTTCTTTACTCTTACTTCTATTGTTCTTCTGGGGTCTTTGACATCTTACGTCTTCTTCTAGGTCTCTTCTAACATCTCTTCTAGCGTCTTGATGATCGGTCGCACTTGGCTCATTTCTTCTTCCAATCAGTCCTCTTACCAAGACACCCATTAACCGTGTTATTTTTCTTATCCTTTTATTTACTTAACTATACATTTCATGTAACTAAATATCTGACTAACATAGCGCGCGTATGCAGAGTGAGTCACAGTTAAGGCAGGACATCCTCACTGCCCGACGTCCAACTGAAAACTGAGGACCCAACCAGGTCCCACGTGACTTCACGTATTTCGCGGCTTTCTGTAATATTCCATGGAAAGTCCCGCCCGTCATATGAAAAGGGCCATCCCTTTAGAATTACAGGGATTGACAATAATCTTATGCAACCGCATAGATTATGTAACAATATTTATCTTACGTCGCCCAGAGGGTGTTTTTTTATTTTGCTAGTAATGATAATAACAATATTGTGCATTGGAATTCAAAGTATTGCATTCTTGTTTTTCTTTTCCTTTTTAAAAGTTGGATGACAAAGGACGGCCAATTCTTTGACGACAGTTCTCAACCAAGAAGTTGACCGATTCAACAGACTTCTTCAAATAATCAAAGTAAGGAAATTTTTTTTTTGTTTATTTTCCCATATTCATTGCAAATAATTATAAACAAGTGAGAGGGATGACCTGCTGCTGTTAAGTGTCATACTCTATACTTGAATATTTCGGTCAGTTCTCCGTCCTGTAGGCTGGGTCGTTAGAATGTACCAACTGCACCTCTGCAGAGGGGTAAGATTCTCCCAAATGAGACCACCTGGGCTGAACTTGCACAAAGGTGTCAAAATTAGAGTGACCCAGAAAAAACAGAACCCATAAATTTTGTAATAAAACTGTTAATTCTAACTATGGGGTCTAGGGTTAGGGTTTAGGGTTAGGGTTAGGGTTAGGGTTGGGGTTTTGGGTTAGTTTAATGGGAAAATGAATAAATAATTTGGGTTTTGTTTTTTCTGGATCACCCTGTATATCGGTGACCCAGAAAAAACGGAACCCACAAATTTTGTAATAAAACTGTTAATTTTAACTGGGGGATTAGGGTTAGGGCTTAAGCTTAGGCTTAGGGATTAGGGTTAGTGTTGGGGTTTAAGGTTAGTTTAATTGGAAAATAAATAAATAATTTGGGTTCTGTTTTTTCTGGGTCACCCTAATTTTGACATCTTTGTGCAAGTTCAGCAGGAATTTATTATTTTATTTTTTTATTTTCCCATATTCATTGCAAATAATTATAAACAAGTGAGAGGGATGACCTGCTGCTGTTATGTGTCATACTCTATACTTGAATATTTCGGTCAGTTCTCCGCCCTGTCGGATGGGGCGTTAGAATGCACCGACTGCACCTCTACAGAGGGGTAAGATTCCCCCAAATAGGACCACTTGTTGGCCGTGGGTGGCGGCCCTGATGCTTAAGGACGGAGTCTTTTTGGATGAGCAGTCCATGACCTGCAACACTTAGAACCTTACTTAGGCTAGATGATCAATCGGCTGGTCACGTCAAGCCCTAGCACCTATATGATTGCCCCAACCCTATTGCTCTTATAGCAAGCCCAAACACTTTCTATCACATGGGTTCTAGAAGGCGGTGTCTGAGTGTCTACATGTCATGGGAGTGTTAAACTCTATCTGATGGTGAGATTTCAGTTTTGGAGGTTTGGGGAATGTGGAGCACCCCTTCATCACTATTGCTCTCTGGTCCACTCTGACCTGGAGTGGTAGTACCTGTTAGGATCCCATCTATGAGTTAAATAGTAAAATGTATTTATAAAAACATTGTATTATCCATTAAGAATGAATTTATCTTAAAACTTTATTGACATTAAATGACCCACTGAGGTTAATATGCCGTAAAACAAACCAAACCAAACCAAATTCGGTCAGTTCTCAGTCGGTAGAGTGTCCGCCAAGGAATTGTAAGGTTCTTGGTTCGATACCGGCCCTCGCCAACTCAGCGTATGAGTAGGCTAGCAGACCATTGTTAGAGAGTTTGATTCTCACTGGGTGCACCGTACATTAAAGTGCTGGTTTAGCTCAAACAGTAGACCACTTGTCTAGGAATCGCAAGGTTCTTGGTTCTATACCGGCCCTCGCCAACTCAGTGTATGAGTAGGCTAGCAGACCATTGTTAGAGAGTTTGATTCTCACTGGGTTCGCCGTACATTAAAGGGTATGAGTAGCACGGAGATCTGTGCAGTAAATTGTGGAGCTGATGGTAGGTGTGGCTCTTCACCTCAGATGCTAGAATATCTCCTTGGTCTAGCACTAGAGAAAAGAGAATTGACCTCCACAGTTTGGCTGATACCGACTTTAGGCCACCCCGCCAACGTTATTTTACTTACTTATGGGATGAACTATTATCTGCAGCAGGGTTTCTCAACCTTTTGGGCCATGACCCCCTTCAACCCAATGCGAGTTTTTTGTGGACCCTCCTCATGCCAACTTTAGTTTTTATCCCTGACTTCCCTTACATTCCATCAATTTAAAAAATAAAAATAAAACATATTCATCAGAAAAAATTCTTTAATGTATATGTTAGAATATTATAGGATATAAGGTGTGCTGAAGTCCAATACTTAAATGTATAGACTCTGCGTGGACGCGAGTATTCTGAAAAAAAAAAAACAAAAAACATTTCCTTCATTATTTTTTTTTCAGAATACAATGTCTGTCAAAGAAGTACCAAATTTAAAGCTGTATTTACCAAGACAGAATTGAACACTGAATGGAACGTTACATTTTTTCAGAATACGAGGTGTGTCAAAAAGTCCAAAAAATCCGGTACTTTTTGACACACCTTGTATATATATCTCGTGGGTCTTAAATTTTCTGTCCCCACCTCTTGGCCCCGTCTTTTTCAAATTTGACCTTGGGACCATATGACCTTTAGGCACCCCTTTTTCGATCTCGATTCGTAGGGACACTTTTCTCATTTTCACCGTCAAAATCCGGTTGCAAACAATTAGGGGTTAGGGTTAGGGGTTAGGGTTAGGGGTTAGTTTTATAATTAAAAGAACTCTAAAAATCGTCTGTTAACAATTAACCGGATTTTGACGTTGTAAATGGAAAAATGTCCCCACGAATCGAGATCGCAGAAGGGGGTGCCTAAAGGTCCTTACCTTGTCCCCCCACCAATCTCATGGCTGCCGAGTGGGCCATATGGCCCTCGTTGAGAAACCCTGATCTACAGCAATTAGAATAAACATAAATGTTATTAAATCGTGATATTACTATTAATTTAACAGGATTCCCTTGAGCAGCTGAAGAAAGCAATTAAAGGTTTTGTTGTGATGAGTGATGAACTTGAACGTGTCTATGTATCATTCCTTAACAATC
>CM042157.1:68856418-68866418 GCA_023376005.1 Doryteuthis pealeii
AGAGAGAGAGAGTGTGTGTGTCTAAGTAAAAGAAGGACTACTTGAATAAGAAGAAAGTTATCTTTCTTAGATGCCTTTGTGAGTAACTCTTCAGTTCTTACTGCCTTTTTTTTCTTCTTTGAATGGTTCATGTTGAAAATTTCAACAGTGAAAAAGAGTTACGCGTAATCTCCATTGCAATTAAGAGTCAAAAGAAAAGATCAAAGAACTTGATAATGTTACCGACCAATCGTAAGTGTTTGGTGGAAACCAAAACTCTGTTTAGTGGAACAAGAGACTTAAAAATATCAAGACCGACCCCCTCCCTCCCTCCCCAGAAAAAAAAGAAAGAAAGAAAAGAAATAATAAAAAAGAAAGAGAAAAGAAGAGAAACTTGAGAAGTTTATCAACAATGTTTAGGGCTGTGTTGAAAAGTTGACAATAGTTTCGGCGTTGAAACGTGTCAACGAAAGACTTCATTAGGTACCTCGGCATTGTTCTTTTACAAGTAAACATGTCTGGAAGTGCATCTCCCGGCATTCTCAACCCCCCCTACAACCAACCAACCAACCAACCACACCAAATACGACCTTGTTTTTTTTTTTTTTTTCTCTTTCTACATTCTTTGTAAAAATAAAGTACTTGTCTCCTCGTACTACTCTGTTCAAAAACAAAAAAAAGACAAAACAAATAAAAAAAAACTGACCCCCCCAAAAAAAAAAACCCCAACATCCCCCCCAAAAAACAAAAAAAAAAAAAAAATAAACAAAATGAAAAAAAAAACAAAAAAAAAACAAAATGAAAAAAAAAAAGAAAAAAAAGAAAAAACTAAAAAAAACCCCCAAAATAGCCCCCCCCTACAAAAAAACCCCAACAAAAAACAAAAAACAAAAAAAACAACACAAAACCAAACAAAAACTGTAGATTTTGTTTGTTTTTGAAGTGGGGTGGGTTTGGCAGTTATTAGCAGAAATGAATAATAATAGAGATTCCAAACTTTAGTTTTCACCATTAATTCTTGCTCAAAGGAAACTTTGCCCCAACAGACATTTTCAGGAATTACGTAAGCTAGTAAGAATATGCGCCCTCTATGTGTAAGTATTTAACTTTTAATGTAATGAAATATATTAGGCATACCTAATTTTTCGGCTGCTTTTCATTTTAAAAACGAATTAAAATTAATTAAATCGATTATTTAAGGTCAAATTTTTGTCTAAGTCGAAAAGTCGTAACATAATGAGCATCAGTAGAAAAGCAAAATAATATTACACATGTAATTTATTTTTAATACATTTAAAACTAGTCAATTTTTCTCAAATATGGCTGTAAATGCTGTCTAAAGATGGCGTAAAATCCGTGTTTACAAAATAAATTTAACCCTCGCGATTGAAGGAAATTTACCAAAAATCAGGGAATTATCCGATTTTAATAAAATTTTCAGTGTTGATTTATCAATGAATGGATTTTATAATGCATCTGTTATTTTATCAAATTTCGACAAATTGCGTATACCTAAAATATATTAAATTAGAAAGACTAATGAAATTAAGTAAAAGTGCATACAAAAAGATTACACTTATTTTGATTCATTGATTTCTATATAAAATTCATAGGGTTAATTTTAATACGTTGGAGAATAAAACAATAATATTAGTGATCAATAGCACCTGGCAGTTATTTATCAAACCCGGTTTTGTTAAAACCAGTATGAAAATTAACCTCATCATATATTATGTAAACCTTTATTTCTTAGTGATATATAAAAACATTACAGGATTTTAAATGCTTTGTTTGTTTGTTTGTTTGTTTGTTTGTTTTGTTTTACGGCATATCAACCTCAGTGGGTCATTTAATGCCGATAAAGTTTTGAAATAAATCAAACCAAACCTCCAAAACTGGAACCTCACCATCAAATAGAGTTTAACGTCATTCCCAGGACATGTAGACCCGCAGCCACCGCCTTCTAGCACCCATATGATAAAGAGAGGTTGGGGCTTGCCATAAGGGCAATAGAGTTGGGAAAATCATATAGGTGCTAGGGCTTGACTTGACCAGCCGATTGATCGGAGGGGGCCTCTCCTACCACCCGTCTAGCCCAAGATAGGGCCAAAGTGGAGTATTGCATGTCATGAACTGCTCATCCACCTGGGCTCTATCCTTAAGCATCACGGGTCGCCACCCACGGCCAACAGGTGGCCCCATTGGGGGAGTCTTACCCCTCTGCAGAGGTGCAGTCGGTGCATTCTAACGCCCCAGCCGACAGGGCGGGATTTTAAATGCACTTATAACATGGGCTTTTTGGAGTAAATCTAACTCAGATTTTCATAGAGACATCAATAATGAATAAGATTTATTATTCTATGTATTAATGATTTTGACTATAAATTAAATACCCATTGATAAACTTATGCAATTCCTGAGGATTTTGTGGTGAAAGCAGTGACGTAGTTTCTCTTATAAACACCGAATCTCCATTATAATAAGATATTCACACAAATCTGACCTGGTTCGTGTCATTGATGTTCATATATATGTTATAAGTACAAGGTGTGTCAAAAAGTATCAAGATTTTTTGTACATTTTGACACACCTTGTATTCTAAAAAAATAACGATCCATTCATTATTTTTTTCAGAATACAAGGTGTGTCAAAAAAGTACCAAGTTTAAAGCAGTATTTACCAAGATAGAAAGAAAGAATGAATGGAACGTTTTTTTTTTCAGAATACAAGGTGTGTCAATAAGTACAACAAATCTCGCGTACTTTTTTGACAGACCTGGTATATATATATATATATATATATATATATAATATATTGCGTCTTAGGGGAAAAAAAGGAATTCCAGTGCGTATATGAACCTGAAAATGTTCGTTTACGATAAACTAGGGTTTGTATATCCGAGTCGGTGCGCTCAACTAGGACATCAAGAAAAAGAAGACTATTGTTGAATTCAAATTCACATGTGAAAGTTAACGCAGGGTGGGGTTAGTTGATTACATGGAAGAAACGTCTGCTTTCTGATCTGGAGGAGAAAATTGCGAAAGTGTCGTCCATATATCGTTTGTAGAATTTTGGTTGTTTCGCAGTTTTAAATAAACGTTCTTCTTGAAATCCAACGAAAATATTAGCCAGGTTCTTTTCCCTTTCTTGTATACAAACCTCAATTTATCGTAAACCAACATTTTCAGGTTCATATACGCGCTGGAATTCATTTGCCCCTTAAGACGCAAAATTAATCTGATCAAAACACTAGTTCACCGTGCCTTATATATATATATATATATATATATATATATATATATATATATATATATATAAAGGGTGGCTTACCGGTGAATATGGGCACGAACGTTGGAGGTGCACAGGATCCAGGGGTTAAGTCCGTGATAAAAAAAATACAAAGTGCTCAATACAAAGTAGAGCAAATTTATTAAAGAAATGGATACACTAGAAACCTACTCGAGTTTCATCGTTAGAATCATCAGGGTTAAATCCACTGAATTAATGAACATACGTGTGATCAGCTGCAATTAATCGGTAACTCAATTAATTCAGTGGATTTAACCCTGATGATTCTAACGATGAAACTCGAGTAGGTTTCTATTGTATCCATTTCTTAATATATATATATATATATATATATAATGGATGGACGTCATATGAGGGAAAATGGGCAACAAACAGATAAAAATTATATGATACAAACACTCTAAAACTTGAATTTTTGGACGAAGTTACCTTTAAGCACCCCAGGGGCGACCTGGATTCAGAAGGACATGTTTCGCTTTGCACCGTCAACACACGGTTGTTTGTTACCAGACGATTTTTAGACGCCTTTTTTAAAATTATAAAACTAACTGCTAACCCTAACCCTATCCCCTAACCCCTAACCCTAACAAACAACCGGATGATGACGGTGCAAAGCGAAATATGTCCATCTGAATCCAGGTAGCCCCTGCGGTAACTTAGTTATACGGGATTATATATCCAGGTAACTTGGTCCGAATTTTTAACTCCGATCCTCTCAGACAATAATTTTTCAAAGTTCAAATTTTACACCGCCCGGAGGGTGTTTTTTTTTTTTTTTTTTTTTTTTTTTGTTTTGCTAGTTAGTATAATGAAAAATTCATGAAGACAAGAATTGGTTTTGGAATTGGGTTCTTTGACTGACAGAAATTAGAATAGAATAATTCTGTGAGTTCTTTCTGTGGTTCCTTTGTTTTCATGCTTGTGTAAGCACTGCCAACTGGTCTCTGTGTTCACAGGGCTTTGACTAAAAAAAAAAAATAAAAAAAAGAATAAGGTCTGAGAAGAAAGAGTATGGGGGAGGGGTTTTCTTAACGGTCGGTTGAGTAAATGCAGATGAGCGATGTTGGCGCACTTTTGCAAACAAAAGTTTGGTACGGTGAAAGAAACAAAGCCATGCTGTTACTCTGCTCGTAAAAGATGTAAACATGTGTGATGCGAAGACTGCTGTAGACATTCCTTGCTTTGTCAGTCCCATCTTACCGTTTCTTTGCCTGCCCGATGCCAGGGGCCAACATCAAAAGGAGATTGCATGACATTATATATAATTTTTATGACCAGCCAACCTTCGTCTCGTATGATATGGGGAAAATCCATCTTGTGCTTCAAAAGAAATTTATGAAGGGGGGGGGGGCTTGTACTTTTTCATGTCATTTATATTGTGGTTTCTTCTTCTTCTTCTTCTTCTTCTTCTTCTTCTTCTTCTTAATAATAATAATAATAATAATAATAATAATAATAATAATAAATAATAGACAAATATTTGGACCTTGCCAGAGAACTAAAAAAGTTATGGAATATGAAAGTGAAGGTGATACTAATTGTAGTTGGTGCACTTGGAACAGTCCCAAAAGGATTAGAAAAGGGTTTGGAAAGTTTGGATATCAGAGGAAGGATTGAAACCATTCAGAACACTGCACTGCTGCAATCTGCCAGAATACTCAGAAGAGTCCTGGAGACCTGAGGAGAATTGCTCTCACTCAGACTCCAGTGAAAGACCATCAGCTAACGCTGATGTGAAAACTCAAAAGGAGTAAATAATAATAATAATAATAATAATAATAATAATAATAATAATAATAATAAATCCTGGAGACCTGAGGAGACTTGCTGTCACTCAGACTCCAGTGAAAGACCATCAGCTAACGCTGATGTGAAAACTCAAAAGGAGTAAATGATAATAATAATAATAATAATAATAATAATAATAATAATAATAAATAATAATAAAGAATATGCGACCTTCTGGTGTAAGTATTCAAATTTTAATTCAATGAAATATATTAAATCAGAAAGACTAACAAAATTAAATAAGAACGCATATAAAAATATTACACTTATTTTAAATCATATTTCAATTGTTTTTTTTATTTAAATTTTTATTTAAAATCCTTCATTATTATTATTATTATTATTATTATTATTATTATTATTATTATTATTATCAACAGAAAATACCCTCCGGGCGTCGTAAAAATTATTTTTTGAAAGACATTACCTGAGAGGGTGGGAGTTAAAAATTCAATGTCAGAGGGTTTGTATCATAAGTAAGACAAATCCTCATATTTATTAAAGGAGTAAAAAAATGAATTAAGTAAAATAAAACAATTTGAAATGAAAACTGAGCCCCGTTCCTCTCAAATAAAATGTTGCATGCATATAATAATCAAACAATTATTTTGAATATTTTCCACAAAATCGTAGGTATTTATTTATTTGTAAACTTTTCAGTTAACTCCTTGTTACTGTAAAAAAAAAGGACGAGAGTAAAAAACAATTTTTAAAATTGCTTACTCAAATTTTGGGTGTGTATAGCACAAGAATATTGTGACGTAAGCTGTGACGTAGAGCTATGACGTAGTTTTTGTTACAGACAGAAATACAGACAATCTCCATTATTATTATTATTATTATTATTATTATTATTATTATAAAGAATATGCGCCCTTCTGGTGTAAGTTTTCAAATCTTAATGCAATGAAATATACTAAATTTGGACTAAAAAAATCAAATAAGCACACATATAAAAATATTACACTTATTTTAATCATATTTCAATTTGTTTTTATTCAAAATCATTCATAGGATTAATTTTAATACGTTAGAGAAAAAACAATGATATTAGAGATCAAAAACACCAAGTAATTATTTATTAAATCCGGTTTTGCTAAAACCAGTATGCAAATTAAATACACCATATATTAGGTAAACTTTTTATTTCTTATTGATATATAAGACACAGTGCATGATTTTAAACGCACCAAAACCCCGCTCTTCCTGGCGGGGTCCTATGGCTTTAGCCACTGGACCGGTGTTAGATTACCAGCGTGATCCCAGGGGCTATATGGAAATTTATTAGTCGTAATTTCAATGTTCGAACATTTCGGTTTATAACGAAACCTACTTCAGGATATGAAATTAGTCAATGAGAAAAAAGGTATTTATGTAGTTAAAAAGATGATGGATATTTTGAATGCGTAGAGTTTGGAGAATGTATAGAAAAGGTTTTTAACCGTTCGTTGATTATTGTCCCGAAGAAGGTTTCTTTATAAACCGAAATGTTCGAACATCGACACTACGACTAATAAATTTCCATCCATTGTAACATCCCGTGTTTGTTCTACATTTCTCCTCATACTGTTGGATTAATTTCCTCATTTTACTCCCATACTATCATATATATATATATATATATATATATATATATATATATATATATATATATGTGTGTGTGTGTGTGTGTGTGTGTGTGTGTTGACTTATATGTTTAAAATGAGCCTAACTCTTCCTGAAACACTGCAGTGTCGGCTCATTAAACATCACTTGTTTTATTTTTTTATTTTTTATAAAATTACATACTATCATATATAGTATTGAGGTGTATATAGAAATACCCTACTCAGGTTCCACCATAAAGGATCTTCAGGATTAATTGCATTATATTAATCAAGATATTGATTAAGTACAGACAATTGTGGAAGTGAATAATGCAATTATGACCATTGAAAACAGTTTCGCAGTGAAGCTGATCGCTATGTAGTTTATTGCGTCATTCAAAAGTTAAATGTCAAACACAATGTTGTTGAATGCCGAACGGGATTGTTAACGTGAAATATTAAACACAGTTGTTGTTAAATGTTGAACGTGATTGTTGACGTGGCTATTCCCAGTGTAAGTCATCTTGATCATGCTATCATATATATATATATATATATATATATATATATATATAATAATGTAATTTATTGTGTACAGTGCTCAGGTGCACCACAACTCATCAAAGTCTCATGTCAGGTACACAGAGTAATGTTGTGCCAGGAACATGAACAGTTCACAGTAGTAATATGGATGTATGTGTGTGCATGTGTATATGGAGAGTGGCATCAGGTATAGTGTTGGCGGACCACAGGAAGCATGGAGGCTTTGAAAGTTTCAGTGCTCCGGCAGCCTACAACAGATGTGGGCAGTTTATTCCATGTCTCCGCAATTCTGAGCGTGAAAAAATGTTTCCGAAAGTCACGTGAACAGTGCTGTTTTCTGACTTTGTAGGCATGCCCGCGTGTATTGGAGAGATGGAGATCAAAAAGGTGCTCAAGGTTGGTGTTGTTGAGATGATTAATGACCTTATGAGCATTTACCAGGTCAGCTGCCAGACGCCGAAGTTTCAACGAATCCATTCCCAGGGCTGCGAGACGTTCAGAGTATGGCTCTCTCTCTCTCTCTCTCTCTCTCTCTCTCTCTCTCTCTCTATATATATATATATATATATAATATATATATATATATTCATGTTGTATTTTAGGAGGTCTCCGTATGCTTCTCTCGGTATATATATATATATATATTTTAAGTTGGGCGTTATTACGAAGCATCTAAAAATAAATGAATGAACTCGATGTTATGGAGTATTGGATTCACTTATTTTTTTATTATTAGTTTTTATCATAAATTTTCGGGTTCGTTAGATACCCTTTATCAATGACTGTTGTTCCTGTTCAACGGATCTTTTATCTCTGTTGTTATTGACAGCAGCAGCGTCTGTAAAAAATTTATGATAACGGAGTATTCCGATGTCAGCGTTCAATCCTATATATATATATATATATATATATATATATATATATATATTAGGATGCACTAAATCAAATAGCTATTAGCATTACTGTATATATGTTGACGTATATGGTGTAAAACAAATCAGGAGCCGGAGTCCCTAAGGTGGCGTGGTGCTGAAATCCAGTGTTACCCATCAACTCCTGCGACACTACTGTTGCCAAACCCCATTGGTACCTTACTTTTCCTTTGGACCACAGCCTTAGTGTGGAGAGGAGGGAGTTGCTGCATGGGCAACAGCTTATCCTCCGTATTAACCCGCCCAGGCGAGATGAAAAAAAAATGAAAAAAAAAAGAAAAAAAAAATGGACACTACTCCATCGTCTCTCGTAGGCAGAAGGCTGCCAACAATAAATGTTGTAATTGAGCTTAACTTTTCTTTGTTTTACTTTCAGGGTTTTTAACGGGTATTTTGCAAAACCATTCCCGAAAATACCATTTGCCAATTGATCAACTGGCCTTCAGGTTTCATGTTCTACCAAACTTCCGTGATCAAAACGAATACATTAAATCCATGTCAGAACTGAGTTTTGGACAAAAAACAGAAATGGACAAAGAAGTGAGTAATGCATTTAATTGATATCACCTTAATTATAACATGTCTTTCATTTAAAGTTTTATAATTAAAAAAAAATAACAATATTTATCGTTAGTGCAAATTCAATTTTTCACATACACTAACAACATGAAATAACTAATTTTGGTTATTTCCTATTACCAATGTTTAGTAGTAGGAAAGCTCTAGAACTCGTTTTACAGACAAAAATAGGTTACAAAAAGTCACCATTTTTCTCAACCCCCCCTCAAATTTGGAGCGATAAAGATCAACATAACTTCGCCAATTTTTGGAATTGGAAGCTCAAATTTTGGGGATTGTCTAACTTTAACATAGTCCACACCTGGAAACAATTTTACTTTTTCCTGATGATTTGACATGGAATTATCCAATTGGATTTTTATTCTGATTAAATAAAAACTATTTTAATATAAAAACATGTCTTTCATTTAAAGTTTTATAATTAAAAAGAAAATAATAATATTTATCATTAGTGCTAAATTAATATATCACATATACTAACAACAAAAATAATTATTTTTTTCTTATTAAAATCAAAAACTATTTTATTTCAGTGAGGTTTAAACTCAATAATTAGTAGTAATAAATCTGCGAGACCAGCTTGCTAACCATTACAACACCGCCCTGTCGGCTGCGGCATTAGAATGCACCGACTGTACCTTTGCAGAGGGGTAAGACTCTCCCAAATGGGTCCACCTGTTGGCCTCGGGGAAACGACCCGTGGTGCTTGAGGACGGAGTCTTGGTGGATGAGCAGTCCATGACTTGCAACACTCCACTTAAACCCTTACTTAGGCTAGACGGGCGGTCGGAGAGACCCCCTCCGATCAATCGGCTGGTCATGTCAAGCCCTAGCACCTATATGATTGCCCTAACCCTATTGCCCTTATGGCAAGCCCCAACCCTCTTTATCATATGGGTGCTAGAAGGCTGCGGGTCTACATGTCCTGGGAATGACGTTAAACTCTATCTGATGGTGAGGTTCCAGTTTTGAAGGTTTGGGGAATGTAGAGCACCCCTTCATCACCATTGCTCCCTGGTCCACTCTGACTCGGAGTGATAATACCTGTTAGGGTCTCATCTATGGGTTAAATAAGTAAAGTTTGTCCAGGATTTAAACTGGATTCGTCGACCCGAGTTCAAATCCTGGATGAAGCTACAGTTCACATAGCGCTACTACACTTGGGAAAGGTACGAATTCAACTACTCTCACTCCAGGTTTGGGTAAATGGTAGAGCAGACTGGGCTCTTTAATCTTGGTTAGGCAGCCAGTCTAGGAGAAGAACACTCTGAATTGAAACCTGTT
>CM042157.1:68871418-68916418 GCA_023376005.1 Doryteuthis pealeii
TTATTAAGGTTATTTCCTATAAGTCTAACATAAACAAAGGGGAACCACTCTTGACTGATAAATTATTTATTGATTTATTGATTTACTAGGAAAAAAAGACGGGGTTAGGGTTAGGGTTTAGGTTTAACTTTAGGGTTAAAGTTTAGGGTTAGGGTTAGGATTAGGGTTAGTTTAATGGGAAAATAAATATTTTAGGAAATAAGCATTATTAATACATAGAAATATACTAGGTGTGTCATAAAAGTATCAAGATTGATGCTGTATTTACCAAGATAGAAATAAACAATGAAGGGAACGTTAATTTTTTCAGAATACAAGGTGTCAAAAAGTACAAAAAATCTTGATACTTTTTGACACAACTTGTATATTAAAATATATATTAGTATATATATTAAAATATTAAAATATTTTTATTAATATTTTAGATAATGTATTAAATAATATAAATTATCAATATATCAAAATATATATCAAAATTTATATTAAAATATATATTAAACTATTAAGATATTTTTATTAATATTAATCTTTCCTCAATATATTAAGATATTTGGACCATATGACCTTTAGGCACCCCTTTTGTGATCTCGTTTCATCAGGACATTTTTTTCATTGACACCGTCAAACTCCAGTTGTTTGTTAACAGACACTTTTTAGAGTTTTTTTTTTAAATTATAAAACTATCCCCTAACTCTAACCCTAACCCCTAACCCTAATCCCTAACAAACAAACGGATTTTTAAGGTGTAAATGAAAAAATATCCTTATGAAACGAGATCGCAAAAGGGGTGCCTAAAGGTCATATGGTCCAGACATTTTATTGATATATTAAAATATTTTATTAATACTAGTACAAAATAAAAAAAACACCCTCCGGATGATGTAAAAATAGATTTTTGAAACATATTGCCTGGGGCGTGGGAGTAAAAAATTCAATGTCAGCGAGTTTGTACCCTAAGTAAGTAAAATCATCAAATTCATTAAAGGATTAAAGAATAAAACAATTTGAAATGTAAACTTTGAATATGTATTAAAATAAAACAAACTATATATAGATATATAATACCAGTCATGTATTTATTAAAACTTGTTTTAAAAAAACAATGACGACTGTCTAATGTTGCATGTTCAAATTTTGAGTATATTTATTCTATGTTATGCCGATTTTGGGTAATGTGACGTAAGCAGTGACGTAGTTTTTGTTACAGAAAAAAACCGGAAGTGAATCTCCATTATTAATAGATATCAACATATATATAAAAATAATAAGGATATTAGTATTTGATAATTTGCTTTAGAAGCATTGCTAAGTAAAGTATATTATTATTTATAATTTTGAAGGCAATTACAATGCGCATATCGTATAGAATTTGATATTTATTGAAATAATCATGACAAACAGACTCGGCGAATAACGCGTGCGACGTGTGGAACACTGTACAGCTGCTTCAACCTTATTATGTCTCATCAGCAGTGTATAACTACGAACTCCCTCCGACAGAGATCGAACCGGAGAACCCAGAACGTAGAATATTTCAATTAATATATTTCCTCATATATCAAGATATTTTATTAATATATTATAATATTTTATTAATACTAGTACAAAATAAAAAAAACACACCCTCCGGGCGATGTAAAAATAAATTTTTGAAACATATTGCGTGAGGGGTGGGAGTAAAAAATTCAATGCCAGCTAGTTTGTACCCTAAGTAAGTAAAATCATAAAATTCATTAAAGGATTAAGAAAATAAAACAATTTGAAATGTAAACTTTAAATATGTATTAAAATAAAACAAACTATATATAGATATATAATACCAGTCATGTATTTATTAAAACTTGTTTTAAAAAACAATGACGACTGTCTAATGTTGCATGTTCAAATTTTGAGTTTATTTATTCTGTTATGACGATTTTGGGTAATGTGATGTAAGCAGTGACGTAGTTTTTGTTACAGACAAAAACTGGAAGCGAATTTCCATTATTAATAGATAGATATGAAAATGTTTTATTAATACATTAGAATGTTTAAATTACATTTTCAGTACTTATTTCAGTATGGGAGAACAATTAAATTAAAGAACCCCCTGTGTTTTTGTTTCAATTTGTTTTGTTTAGAAAAACAAAAGGTTTTATTTTTATTAATTATTATTATTTTCTTTTTCAGGTCATTCCACCAACTTCATTATAAGTGTTGACCTTCCATCCTCAAAACCGCCGGATTATTGGGTGGCAAAAGGAGCCGCTTTGATCTGTCAATTAAGTGAATGAAACAAACAAAAAAAAGAATTTGAAATCTTAAGATTTTATTTGGACAATAACTGAACTTCTCCTTTGCATTCCGTCTATTTTGGTTGATTCCTTCTTCGGCCTTCCGCGCGTGTATATAATCCGTCACTTTTTATGCTCACTGTCAAGTCACGTTGAAAGCACCAGTTCCTACTAGATACCCCAAAGTTAAGCAGAGTGTATAAAAGTTTTGTAATATTTTAGCATAATGTAAGGTACAATTCATAAAGGTGACAAACCACACTAGACTGTTGAATACTTAGTTGATGACCCTTAAGCAACAACAGGTACTGTAAGCAACACGAGTCCTTTGTTTAACAAAAATAATTTGATTTGGCATTAAATGAACCGAAAAGGGTTGATATGCCTTTTTTAGGCTTATGGTTAAATCAAGTTGAAAGCACCGCTTCTTGTAAGATACCCAAAGTTAAGCAGCGATTAACCTGTTCAATGCTTATTTGGGGGACCACGGAAGCAACAACAGGTACTGTAAGCAACCTGATACCTTTGTTTAACAAACATTACTTGGTTTGGTATTAAATGAATAAAAAGGTTGATATACCATAATACAAAACAACCAACAGAGAAGCAATTATAAATCTATCTATCTATCTATCTATCTATCTATCTATCTATCTATCTATCTATCTATCTCTTGATTACCGAAGTTAAGCAGCAATGGACTGTTCAATACTTAGTTGGGTGACTACTTAAGCAACAAAAGGTACTGTAAGCAATGTAAAGTATTTGTCTAACAAAAATAACTTGATTTGGCATTAAATGACCCAAAAGGGTTGGTATGCCATAAAACAAAATAACCAACAAGTCACGCCGATTACACAAGTTTCCACTAGATAATTGAAGTTAAGCAGTAATAAGCCTGTCCAATATTTAGATGAGTGACCACTTAAGCAATAGCAGGTACTGTAAGCAACCTGATGTCAAAATGTTTTGATTTGGCATGAGATGACCCGAAAAGGGTTGATATGCCATAATACAAAACAAATCTATCTATCTATCTATCTATCTATCTCAGTCTGTTTCTGTTTATGTCTCTAGGTCACCAAAGTTAAGCAGCGATGAATCTGTTGAATACTTAATTGGGTGACCACTTAAGCAACTACGGGTACTGTAAGCAACCTGGGTACTTTGTTTATCTAAATGCCTTCATTCAGCATTGAATGACCCAAAAAGGTTTGATGTGCCGTATAACAAAACACCAAAGGAGACCACTTTTTGTTGTTGTATACCCTTTTCTTACTTCTTACTTCTGGTCGTATTTTCTTCTGGCCGGCTTTGCTATTTCTTCATCTATCTTGGTCAGGTCTCTTCTAAGGCCTGGACTTTCTTGGGGACTTCGGGTCTGGTCTTCTATTGGGGATTTCTCCTTATCAGAAGCCCAGTGTCATTGTTAGTTTTTTAGGTAATAACACAGGACTTCGATTTACTTTGATCTTCCTTTATTTGTAAATCCCCAACCCAGACATCTGCGCATTGAGACTTACATCCTACGAGCTCGGCTCCTACCTTCTAACTGACTGAGACTTACTTACTATCTAAACCGGAAGAGAGGGTACTCTCTACCGGTTCTCACGGTATCCACCGGAAGGTTAGGACTGAGGTCAAGCCTTGTCACTCATCCTTCAAGGCCGTGGGCTGTAGCTTATAACGGCCATTTTGATTTCTACACTATTGCCATAAATATTAGGTATCTAATAATTATGTAACATTGTGTCACTCTTTTTTACCCCCCCCCCAAGTTTTCCTTTTTTTATTCATCTGGTGAAGGCTGAAGAAGAGATCAGCCAAATATAGTCACAACATCAAGAATGCAAAGGAAGAGTTCAGTCCCCTGAATTTGGAATGTCTGTGTCTCTTCTCCGTAGACAACAACGCACAGCAATTCTATGTTTAAAATTTTTATACAGTGAAAAATAATTATATTATTTCTACAAGCAAAGACGCACTCCGGGCAGTGTAAAAATTGATTTTTGAAAGATATTGCCTGAGGGAGTGGGAGTTAAAAATTCAATGTCGAGGGTTTGTATCATAAGTAAGCAAAATCTTCAAATTCATTAAAGGAGTAAAAAACAAAAACAAAACAAAAAAAACAAACAAACATTTGAAATGGAAACTCAGTCCTTCACCCTCAAATAATATGTTGTGTGCATCTACTAATTATTAATTAATTATTTTGAATATTTGACACATGAATTTTACACAAAATCGTCGGTATTTATTTATTTGTAAACTTTTTAGTTAACTTCTAGTTACCGAAAAAAAGGTGAGAGTAAAAAAATAATTATAAAAATTAATTTCTCAAATTTTTAGTGTATATAACACAGGGTTGTTCTTTATTCTATATATTAACGTTTTTGACTATAAATTAAATACTCATTAATAGAGAATATTGAGAATACTGTGACGTAGGCTGTGATGTAGTTTTGGTTACAGACAGAAATACACCCAATCTCCATTATTATCTCTATAATTAATTACAGAGGTTTTGTTTGTTTCTCATTATGTATGGTTAGAGTGTTTGATGTAGAATAACCAAATTTGGATCTTATGATAAACTAGAAGTGGCTACCCAGCGTTGACTGTGTAGGTGGGGGATAAAATTTAGTCTCGCAGATCCATTGATTGTTTTGGTCTTCCATAATTGATTTGTATATGTTTTAACCATGGACACCACCAATGACTTTCCCTTCTCTTACTATACAAATTCTAATTTTTAAATACCTTCACGAATATAAATAAAATCTTCATTATTTTTGCACAAAACGCAAGCTCTGGTGATAGTGAGTGTGTATATACATTTACTTTGTCATTAATTGTTTTAGTCTCATAGTTTACTCCGGACATACATACAATTGTTATATATATATATATATATATATATATATATATATATATAGTAAATGAAGAAAAACCTCTAAACTTGCTTCATTACAATAATTTATTTCAACCATATTAATACGGTATCTTCAGGTAATCACAAGAACATGACTCTTACTGAGAATTTCCCAAAGTAACATCTCTTTTAAATCTATCAATTACTTTGGGAAATTCTCAGTAAGAGTCATGTTCTTGTGATTACCTGAAGATGCCGTATTAATACGGTTGAAATAAATTATTGTAATGAAGCAAGTTTAGAGGTTTTTCTTCGTTTACTAAATATCTTGCTCTGGCTTTTTACTCACTGGTATTAGGCACATTGAGTTCCCCCTGTGGTCTACCTGCATCAGCTTGGTTAAACCATACATGGAAAGATCCTAACTACGGAAAAAACTATATATATAATATATATATATATATATATATATATATATATATATATGAGTGGATATTGTTGAATGAGGGTTTATATAGGTCCAGTCCAAACCAACCCTCTCAACATCTCCTCCTGGATCCAGTATCAAGGACAGAAAATTTAAAAGAAAATTACCAATTATACTTCTGCTTGTATTATGACACAGCTCTAGTCACTGGCATGCCACAATGCTTTATGGAGAAGCATATTCATACATTCCATATTTAATGGCTTATAACCCTACCCCACCATGTCCTGGGTATGACGTTAAACTGCATCTAATGGTGAAGTTCCAATTCTGGAGCTCTGGGGAGTGTGGAGTACCCCTTCGTTGTCATTACTCCCAGGTACACTTGACCAGGAGTGATAGTACCTGTTAGTGTCCCATCTATGGGTTAAATAGAAAAGAATGAGTTTGAAAAAAAACGTGTTTAAAAAAAACTGAATTTAAAAAAATTGAATACTTATCAAGAATGAATAAAACAATGTCTTCGGCATAAAATAACCCAATAAGGGTTGGCGTGCCGTAGCATCCAACTAATCAGCCAACATATCCCACCATAAAACCCAGGAGATATTTTTAGTCACGTTATCTGGTTGGCTAATGTAACCAAAAATGCTATATAACACTATTACTTCTGCTGGACCGCCCATACTCGCGACCTTGTGTCACATCCTACCCATGGCGGACGGGTTGGGTAAATAGTGCATCTAATCATGGTGTAATGATTTGCAAGCTAGTCTCACAGATCCGTTAATACAGCAATAACGAATTCAACCCTCGCCTAATGTCCCATACTTGCGACCTTGAGTCACATCCCATCCGTGACAAACGAGTTGGGTAAATAAGGCGTCTAATCGTGGTGCAATGCTTTGCAAGCTTGTCTCGCAGATCCATTACGACAGCAATAACGAATTCAATCCACTCTGGATCTTCCATATTTGCGACCTTGTGTCACATCACGCCCGTGACAGACGGGTTGGGTAAATAGGGCTTCTTCTAATATGTTAATAGTAATAGGTTAACATATCGTGGGATGGTAGCAGAAAAAAACATGAGTAAGGCTACCATCACAAAGTACGATGATGAGGATGAGGATGAATATTGCTCAGAAGGAACGGCAATTGCATTTGGGTTGAATGGGACCAGACCCACCTCTCAACATCTCCTTCTTGGTCTAGTAGCAAGGTGTGGTCCAGAACAACTGGTGTAGGAACAGTTGCAATAAATAGCTAGACGAAGCTTCGATTAAAATGGTGCCTAAAATGTTCTTCCTGTCACGCCTATGCAAGTTAGCCACTGATAGGTCTTATTTGCTGTATTCCCCGGCAGCCACCCTCCTCATCACATAAGTTTAGTGGGGGACCTTGTTTATTTGACAGATAGCACTGGGTTACATGTTACCAATAACACTCTTAAGTCGGAAACCTGACCGAATTAATACGGTAATATTAAAATGGTGGAAGACATTTATTACAATATATTTGTATATTACTGATTTAAAATTTTGTGACAAAACGTGAAATACGTCGAAAATTGACATTTTTTGAAGCCGAGGCTATAGCGTTCAGTTTTATTTAAACCATGAAAGGGCTATTAGTCATTAACCATACTAGCAAATATATTTACCCTCCGGGTGCAAGTATTTAACTTTCGATCTAATGAAATATTATATTATATTATAAAACACTATTAAATCTAAATAAAATGCAGATAAAATGATTAGAAACAGAGGGGGTATAATCGAAAATGAGAACAACTTTGAAACTAACTCTTCCATCATTTTCCGTAACTCCCCTTTTTCATTGTTAATTTTTCTAATTTAACTATTTAGTTAAATTAGGAAGTAATGAATAAAATTAAAATTATTTCTTCTTGTTAATGGATTTCTTTTAAGATTTATCCCCAAGATTTTGCTCATATTCATTAAGATAAAACCAAACAATTAGAAATCAATAATATTAAACACATATTTATTAAAATAAAATTTTAAATATCAATATGCAAATTAGCCTTCCCATTCACACTGTAAACAACTATTTGTTGTATATATAAATACAATTGGATGTTATTAGTATGTGGATAAGGCCAATAATATAAATAATGTAAAATAATTTTATTAATAATTAAGATTCAAATAAAAAATAAAATCATGGAGAACTAAGAGAATTGTGACTTGAATAGTAATCGTTTCGGTTACAGATAGACAAACACACAATATCTATTATAATAAGATAAAAGGAAAACTGTGGACAAACAAAAACTTGTGAGCCTTTGTTTATGGTGTTTAAATGCCTTTGTCGATACTGGAAATGTAATGAAAGATGCAAACCAAAACGCATCATCACGATTTATTTCTTGATATTATTGATTGTAATTAATTCTTTTCAAATGAATGTTTATCAATCTTATATATAAAAAAAATTGCTCAATATATTTATGCTTAAAATGTTTTGAATAAATAAAATTATAAAATCTTTGTTATTTGAGTTAATTTGAAAAAAAAGATTTTAGGAAAAATGTTAACGATTTTTGTTGTATGTATTATTTGAATTATTCGGACAACTGTCCTCATATTTATTATTATCTACACAACGTTTCGGATGATGTGCCCTCCGGCCTTCTTCAGGTATTTGTTGTCGAATTCGGGAACCGTCTCAGACCTTTTTTTTTGGACTCGGGAACTTTTTTTTCGAACTCGGGAACCTACTTGCGTAATTCGTAATCGGGAGCGATCACGGAACTTTGAATCTAACCTTTATTCAATCCACGGGGTATCCTGTTCTCATTCTGCTAACCATAGCTGGGGTAGAGGCGTTAAGCTGTATTAATCATTATTCTATGTTACTGCACCCTTGACCAGGATAGAACTTGCAGTCTAGAGATAACTGTTACCTGTTACTTAGAACTGTCTTAACCTAACTCCTTTATCCACTAGGTCATGTGTCCAATAGTCCGAATAACACAGATAATACTAATCATCAAGCCTCATTTCAGAGATACAGATGCAATATTTTTTCATATAGACATGACAACATATACATTTCTGTACCTGTTTCCCATGCAAACATCCAAATGGTTTACCTCATGTTAAAATGTTAATACTATCACGCCTTCACTCCTGACCAGCCCTTTTCCTTTTGAAGGCATAGGCACTGTGTCTAGTTGCGTGTAGGTAAACTCCCTTGAACAATGAAGACTCTGAAAAATATTATGGATACAAGACAGGTTTATTCACCATATGAAGGTGTAAAAGCTTCAGGTCCGAATAGAGACTAAGTGGGCAGAGACAAGAATCTTCGTTTTTCTCGGATGAGGTCAGCATGAGAAAAGAAAGAATTACAGACAGGCGGTGAAGAGGGAGCAAAAACGGTGACTTTAGGGATTTTGTCCCATTGGTAAAAATAGACCGCTAAGGAAGGTAACCCTAAGGGTTATTCATCTAAATGCGTAGCATGACAAATACGGTTGATCAACGTGTATCTTATGTATTAACAAATCAAATTTATCAATCATAGGTAGACATAGATTAATAACTACTAATATGACCAATTTTAAGCCTTTTTTTAATTTACCAAATATATATATACAAGGTGTGTCAAAAAAGTACCGAAATGTTTTTGTACTTTTTGACAGACCTTGTATTCTGGAAAAAATTAACGTTCCATTCATTGTTCATTTCTATCTTGGTAAATGCAGCTTCAAACCGATACTTTTTGACACACCTTGTATATATATTCTTTCAGGTGAGTGAACAGACAGAGTAGATATGCTTACTAATTTACTCAACAACCCTATCAATCCTTCTTACTTCCTCTTACCTCCTCCCACTCTCTAAGCCATCTGATTTTCCCTTCATCCAAAAATCACACACACACACACACTCACACTCACTCACTCACTCACTCACACACACACACATGAAAAATAGTAAAAAAGCAAGTTTGAATTAATAACTGTCCAGTATTATTCATTTGAAATTCAATTGCTTTATTGGAAATATCTGGATCTTCTTAAGAAATCAAGTCGTCGGGGCGGACTAATGTCGATATCGGCCATGCTGCAAGGGAGTCTATCCCTTTTCACTAGCGCTAGACCAAGGAGATTGTTAGCGTCTGAGGTGGAGCGCACACCTACCATCAGCTCCTTACTTTACCGCACAGATCCCTGTGCTACCCATACGCTGAGTTGGCGAGGGCGGGTATCGAACTAGGAACCTTGTGGTTTCTAGCCGAACGCTCTACCGACTGAGCTATGCTGCAGAAATTCCTATCTGGTTTCTGCTGTTCAAATCGAATAATTAATCTCTAAAATATAGTTATTTACTAAGCGTAGCTTAGAACAAGGCCAGAAGTATGGGGCGCCCAGTGAGAATCGAACTCACTAACAATGGTCTGCTAATCTAGCTTGCTAATTATAACAGCTATAAAAGACAGATTGGTCGCCCCCAGCCGCAATTCAAGGATGTCTGCAAGAATGATCTCAGGTGCTTTGGCATTGCCCCTTCCAGCTGGGAAAATTTGGCTCAGGACCACCCTCAGTGGCGGCAGACTCACCGTAGAGAACTGTTCATGTCAGAAGTCACTCTGAAGCAACATCATGAAGCTAAGAGGTCTAGAAGAAAGCAGCGACAACAAAACACCGGCACATCAACATCTTCAGGGACAGCCTTCACATGCGACATCTGTGGTCAAGAATGTTTTTCAAACATTGGCCTTCACAGTCACAGGAGGCGCTGTAACTTCAGGGGGCACAAAAACTTTATTATAGTCTTCCGAGACTGAAATGCCAATACAATAACAGCTAATTCATATAAAAAAAAAACAAATTAAAATATAAAAAAAAAAAAATTGATATTTGTTGTAGCAGAAAGGATGCTGATTAAAGTGGAGACGATCATAATAGTGACAAACAAAAATATATATTCACCGGGATTCTCTGAGGGTCGCTTCTGGCGTTACGGTTATCATCATGAAAATGGACATGGCGAGCTAAGCTCAAATTCTCAACAAAGCTGGTTGGCAGAGACCCGACTATTACCTTGCTCTGTTCCTGATTTTTCTGTGCAATATATATATATATATATATATATATATATGTGTGTGTGTGTGTGTGTGTGTGTGTGTGTGTGTGTATTCTGAAATTATTAACAGGTGTATAATCCAAAATCAAGAGGAGCGAAGAGAAAATGTATCTATCTATCTATCTCTATCTATCTAGATCAGGGGTTCTCAACTGGGGTCCATGTGGACCCCTGGGGACTATATAACATTTTTTGGGGGGCCCAGGCAAGCAAAATGTATTTAACTATAAAATTACAATGGTATTTTTAAACATCGAATGGCTATAGGGGTCCACCAGAGTAAAATAGGGTTAAAAGGGGTCCATGGGTAAAAAAAGGTTGATAACCATTGGTCTAGATAGATAGATAGATAGATAGATACATTTATTCCCACTGCTACAGAGTACCTTTAAGAACATTTCTAGTGGAATATATGAATAGAATAGCAGAAGTTCTTCGTTAAAATATCTTAGCTAAAATACATTAAAAAACGTGGCTTATTTATTATTTGGTCTCTATGGGCTTCGAGCCCCCGGGCAATGCTCGCTTGCCTGACCACTCTATCCAAGCATTAGTATTACATTAGTACTTAATGGGTTTTGTACACGACCTCCCCTCCCATTTATTTCCTGCTATCCCTTAGGGGACTCGTTCTTTAATGGGTTTTCGCCATTCAATTAGCCGTGATGCTTAAGGGTGGAACTGTTGGTTGAGAAATCCATGACATGCAACATTCCACCTTGGCTCTTATTTAGGCTAGATGGACGGTGAGAGAGGCTCCTTCCGATCAATAGGCTGGCCACGTCAAGCCCTAGTAACTAAATTATTGTTCCAAGCCTGTTGCCCTTATGACAAACGTCCAATCATTTTCATCATATATGTGCTAGAAGGAGGTGGCCGGGGGGTCTTATTGTCCTCTGTATGACGTTAAGGTTATTTCCTATAACTCCAACCTAAAAAAAGGGGAACCACTCGGAATTCATTTTATACATTATTTATTTATTTATTGATCAACTAGGAAAAAAAGAAGACGGGGTTAGGGTTAAGGCTAGGGTTTCGGGTTAGTTTAATGGGAAAATAATGGGTAGATTAATTAGCAGATAAATTAATTAAGAGTGGTTCCGTTTTTTAGGTTGGAGTTATAGGAAATAACCGACGTTAAACTCTATTTGATGATGTTCCAGTTTTGCAGCCCAAGGAATATAAGCATCACGGGTCGCCACCCACGGCCAAAAAGTGACCCCATTGGGGGGGGGGGGGGTTGATGTATTCTAAAATCCCGGCCGACACGGCTCGTACTTATATGAACTCAGTAGATACATTTTATTCGTTCAGCTTTTGTCACATACGTTATTAATAAATTATTGACAAATTGTATTTTTTTATAAATACTAGTAAAACAATAAAACATCCTCCGGGAGGTGTAAAAAGAATATTTTTTGAAAGATATTGCCTGGGTCTGGGAGTTAAAAATTCAATGATATTTTAAAACTTTTTAGTTAATTTCTTGTTACTGAAAAAAAGGGGCGAGAGTATAAAATAAAAATAAAAATTAATAAATATATAGTATAATATATATTAATAGATATATAATATAATATAATATAATGTAATAAATATATAAAATAATAATACAAATATAATAATTATTTTGGACTCTCTCGTCGATTTTCGACGCATGAGGGTTCACACACACAATGAACACCCACACAGTGATTTGTTTATAGTGGTGAAGGCTTGTGTTGGACCATCCACACTTTTTGGCACAGTCGATAGGAAAGAATTGGTGCATCAAGGGTTGCCACAAATCCAATCAACGACTGACCTCAGGAATTTTGAATTCAGACTTATTCCTCTCCTAGACTGGTTCTACCCAAGGCTGAAGGGCTCAGTCTGCCCTACTATTTAACCCATAGCTGGAGGGAATTTTTGAATTCAGAGTTATCCTCTCCTAGACTGGTTAGGCTGAAGGGCCCAGTCTGCCCTACTATTTAACTCATAGATGGAAGGAGATTATAAGGATTCATACCTTTCCCAAGGGTATTAGAGCTATGTGAAATGTCAACAGCTTCGTCTAGGAATTGAACACGAACCGACGAGTCCATTTCCCACGACTCTAACCACTAGCCCACGCGCCTCCATATAAATATATGATAATATGAATATAAATATAAATATAATATAACAATATAATAAAATATGATATAATAAAATATGATATAATATAAATATATAATATAATATAATATTAAAACTTGTTTTAAAAAAACAATGTGGGCCATTTAATGTTGCATATTTAAATTCTACGTATTAAGAATTTTGAATATAAATTAAATACTCATTGATAAACTTACACAATTCCGAGGGTTTGTGACGTAAGCAGTGACATAGTTTCGGTTACTGAGAGACAACAATTCTCGATTATTTATAGATTAGAATACTGATCTTAATATTTGAAGTGAGTGCTCTCATGCTCTCTCTCCAAATCTTTTTATTGATTTTAAAGAAAAATGAGTGTACATTCACCACTCGGCATAGAGCCGCAGGTTTTGTTGGAGGGGAGGGGGTGCCAAAAACTGGTCATACCACTATATGAGTCTGTTTAGCTAGGTTCATTCGCTGACCGATCCATACCAAAATAAACTCTAGCATTCTCTCCTTGCTCAGCCTACTTACACCAAAATACCTCTTTTGCTCTGTGACTTTATTCTACTTAATTTTGTCACACTGTCGAATAAATGATTATGATTAAGTACAAAGAATACTCGTCTTATGTTGGTGTTCTTCTTCAAATTGTCTCATATTCTATTGTTGCCATAGTTACACAAGCTTTACGCACTTTTGTCATTTTTTTTATTCTAAAAAACAAAAACAAAAAACAAAAAAAACGCCAAATACGTTCGCTACGCGTGCAAATTTGAATCCCGCGTTCCCATTCTCAGTTCATACTTTCAGATCAACTGAAAAATAAAACAAATAAGCATTCAAATAAACATTTATTTTAAAAAAATACTGTATAACTCTCTGGACTACTACTTCTTGGAAAACTTGCGGACATTTATTTGAAAAAAGAAAGAAAATCATCTAATCATTCAAGCAAGAGAATTAACAAACTTTTCCTACTTTTCAAAGTGGCGTTAACTGCATACCATTTTAAAGATTACTCACTTCTCCACCATACCAAACTTAAAACTCTGTCTAACTGACAAAGAGTTCACACACACACACACACACAACAACACACACACACACATACATATATATATATATATATATATATATATATATATATATATATATATATATATATATACACACACACACATTTGTTTTCTACCTAACTATCGCTCCGAATTTATTTCAAAACTTTGTCGGCATTAAATGGCCCACCGAGGTTGATACGCCGTAAAATAAAACAAAAAATTGACTAAACTTTTCAGTTTTCTTCAAAAGTTGAACCAACCTCCTTTCTACGGCGTAGTGTGGCCTTTCTCCCATTTTGACCGAAAACAACAAACACTCAATAATCCGTCTTATTTCAGTACTAGCAGGACCTGTGGGTATAGTACAACAACACTCATAAGAAATAAGAATTCGACCGATAAACAACACCAGATAATCAGGATTTACATGTTCGTATTTCATCTTGGACGATTTGGACGGTCTCATTTTTAACGAGAGGCTGTGGCAAGATGATAACGGTCGGAAGATAAAGGAAAATAGTATTAATTTATCGAAGCTAATAAGAAAAGTTTTATTCTTAAAATCAGTTATTTGAACTAGAAAATCTATCTCTTTATTTACTAATCGTTGCTAAGTCTGGCACAAGATCATTACCTACCTAAAGTACCCTTTTCTCGATTTAGGTACTGACCAAGTTCGACGTTGGAAAGTTCTTTCATTGTTTTTCTCCTCATAAAAGACAAAGCATTTTACATTTCAAAGCCAGGAGAGGGTAAAAAAAAAAACATCAGTCTCGTTTTGGATTTATAAAAAAACAAAAAAACAAAAATATTTTCACTAAGATTTATTGAAAAGCTGCCTCTGCGAAATAAGGTATAAAGAAAATTCAAATTAATGCTTTAACGATCTATAAGAAGAATTCTTTAATTTTCTGGTATAATCTACGAAGATCTGTATCATTTTCCTCAACGGCCAAAAAAAACAAAAACATTAAAAGAAAATGACGACATGCAAGGCATTTTTTTGGTAATGTCAAGCTTGGCACCTCTGCTGACCAAGTTCGGAATCTTTTTAAGAAACATGGTAAGGTACTAGTCTGCAAAGTCTCTGGGAAATATGCTTACATTCTTCTTGAACTGCGGACTTCGGAGGCAGCAGCAGCCGCGGAATTTGGAATTTTGACTGGCTTATATTCATAACGGTAGCTGCAGCCGTCGCTGCCGCTGCTACTGTCAACTGAACGTTTTCAATGGATACCCTCCCCCATTCCGCGCATTCTTTTTTTATTTTTTTTAAGATGGCGCATTCTTCAATATGCATTTTTTTTTTTTTTATTCAAAGTTTTTTTATCATTATAAAAAATATATTAATACATAACCGAAATGAATTTTAACATTAAAGATTTTCCACGCCTTGAATATTTGACTTCGAGAAAATTTTATTCGAATTTACAGAACTCTTTATATTATCGCTTCACGTGGTTTAGTGCAAGCTAGACTCGCAGACCTTTGTTAGTGAGTCCGATTCTCATTGGGTGCCCCATAATTTAGCCTTGTGTCACAGCTAAGCTTAGTAAATAACTATATTACCACATTCTACCCATCTCCTAACTTAAAAGGTTACGGAGTAATTGTTACCGTTTACATAATGCGAGTTTTCATGTCAAAATAACCAGAGACTTCTCCGCAAAATACTTCCGTCTGTAAAATACGTACCAACACATAAAACTGAGTTTGGTTGGATTTTACGGCATGTCAACCCTTGTTGGGTTATTTTATGCCGAAAACGTTTTGTACTATTAATGCTTGATTGTATTTCTTTTAACTATTTTTTTTCTTTTTAACCCATAGATAGGACAGGTACTACCACTCCGGGTCAAAGTGGACCTGGGAGTAATGGTGATGAAGGGGCATTCTCCATACTTCTAACTTCACAATTAGAGTTTAACCTCATACACAGGACAATAAGACCACCAGCGTTGTTAATTTAAGGGAATTGAGATTAAACTTGTCAAGCCCTATACTGAAATAAACCTAAAATTACTGTTCGCCGAGTATTTAACGATATTGTTTCTAATACAGAATAGTGCTTAAGTGATAAAAGCATTAGAATCCATTTTACGTATAAAAATCATTAGATGACGGAAAGGCCCGAAGTTAGAGAGACGCTATGATTTATTTTTACAAAAGAACGCTACGAAAACGGTCTTAAAAAATTCTCGAGTTGGTATTTAGAAGACGATGGTTTATTTCCACACATTACACAATATAAACATGTTACACGCACACAGAAACGTAATGTTGGTTGTTGTAATGTGTGGAGGTCACTAATCAGGACTTAACCTATTCTAGTAGTGACCACCTCAATTTTTTTTTTTTTTTTTTTTTTTTTTTTTTTACATAGTTTGAAAGTTGATAATTAATTTTACTTGTACGTATTAAAAATTTATTTTGGTGAAATCAATGTTTGGAATTTTTTTTTTTTTTTTTTTTTTTGTCTATTCCAATCGTTGATACAGGAACCTGTGATAGACTTAAGGCCATAGTTTTTAGTATTGGCAAATGGTTTGAAGAGTTCACCTGCAGTTGATCCCCTCGTAGAAAGAGTTTTTAATTTTTTTTTAGGATGAATAGTTTTTGAACGTTAAGGGTAATGTACCAGTCATTTGTCCATGGGCTAGCAGACAATTCATTACGTAGACATGGTCTTTTATTTTAAGGATTTTATAATATATGTACAAAGGTTCTGCACGGCATGGAAATCTGAAAAGGAGAGAATATTTTAAAGTTTCGTCTTCCGAAGATGGGTGTATTATTAAATTTTTTTTATAAAGAGAGTGGTCTTCTGCGGAAATAACGAAATCTTTTCTTCGAGAGGTCGAAATTGGAATTGCAGCAAATTTTAAAATTTGTGGTCCTACGAAATGGCCAGTTGTTAGTGTTATATATAGAGTGAGTTCCGGATTTCGTCACAGTAACTGACTCGAAGAATTTTATCAGGGACGTCTGCGGCAAAATTTCAAACAACTTTTATCACTTGCGCGCTATTCCGCATTAGTGCCGTTTACTTAAGAGTTATTGTTTATTTCCTATAAGTCTAACATAAACAAAGGGGAACCACCCTTGACTGATAAACTATTTATTTATTGATCTACTAGGAAAACAGAAGACGGGGTTAGGATTAGTTTAATGGGAAAATAAATAATTTATCAGTCAAGAGTGGTTCCCTTTGTTTATGTTAGACTTGTAGGAAATAACCGAGTTATTGTTAAATAGTTCAATATGTAAAAAGTATAATAATCTTGATTTAAATTTATCTTGTTCTTTTTTCTTTCTTTACTTGTTTTCATTAGGTTCGATTGAAACATAAACGTTATGGCCCCCCTCCCTCTCTCTCTATCGTTCCCATACTCTCTTCCTTTATTTCTTTTTTTTTTTCCTATTTAGCATGCCCTTTTCTTTCCTTTGATTTCTTTCTTTACTAGCAGCGACTACCCGGCGTCGCCTGGGTAGAGGGTATTTTTTAAAGTTAGTCCCACGGATCCATTATTACTGAATCGGGAGTTGAATCCTCGTGGGATGCCCCATTTAAATCCCTATGTAAAAAAAAAAACCTTGCCTTGATCCAGCTACTCTGAAAAAAAAATGTCAATGTCTACTATCTAAAATATTAAATGAAAAAAAAATCCATGCTGTTATTAACTAAATTTTATTTTTTAATTATCTTCACAAATATAAATTAAAATCTCTATTATTTTGCTTAAAAAACCAAGCCGTGGTGATATTTAATGTGTATATATATTTACTTTGTTGTTAATTGTTTTATTTTCGAAGTTTCCTCCGGACATACATACACACACAACTGCCCTTTATATATGTGTAGATAATACAAACGGAACGGTCCATTATTTTAGCTGAGGTGTAGATATCCATAAGAAATAAGAATTCTATGGATAAGCAATACCATATACTCAGGATTTACATTTTGAATTTTATCTTGCTTAAAATTCAGACCGTCCAAATTGTCCAAGATGAAATGCAAAATGTATATCCTGATAGTCTGGTGTTGCTTATCCACCTAATTTATGAGTGTCGTCACCTCAGCTAAATAATGGACCGTTCCATTTTTATTAAAAAAAAAGAAAAATATAAGAAAAAAGTAGGTGAAATATAGAGGGGTTAAGCGCGCGGTAGCGATAACGCTATTCTGTTTCATTCGAGCATAAGGAAGGAGGAGAGAGAGTAAAATCCAGATTATTATACTTTTTTTACATATTGTACTATTTAGCAAAAGCTCTTAAGTAAGCATATCAAACGTTGTAATAATTAAATTATCATCCTGTGGTATATCCACAGGTCTTACTAGTTAAGAACCGGGATTATTTCCTATCAGTCTAACATAAACAAAGGGGAACTCATGACTGATAATTTATTATTTATTTATTTATTGATCTACTAGGAATAATGAAGACGGGTTTAGGGTTAGTTTAATGGGAAAATAAATAAATTTTATCAGTCAAGAGTGGTTCCCCTTTGTTTATGTTAGAATTATAAGAAAAACCAGAACCATAATTCTAAAACATAACATTCAAAATGCAAAGATTATTCTACCCCTTTTCGATCTCGATAGGGAGAAGTGGAACTTACCAATTAACAAGACTGTTCAGATTGTAATAGATGAAATATTTTGGTTTTGCGCGAATGAAATTTAAATTAGTTTCTTTTTAACTTTTTTTGACGACATTTTCAAAATTTCAATTTATGTCTTAAATGTCTCAGTTTCCACCAAGGAAAAAGTCATTTCCTTCTTTCCTGTTACATAATCTATGCGGTTGCATAAGATTATTGTCAATCCCCTGTAATTCTGAGGGGATGACCCCTTTCATACCATGGCCGGGTCCTTCTATGGAAAATTACAGAAGCCCGCCAAATATGTGAAGTCACGTGGGACCTTTTTCAGAGTCTCCAGTTTGCAGTTATACGTCAGGCAGAGCAGCGGCCATTTTATGCTCTGCCTAAAACTGGAACTCACGCGCGCTATGTTATGTCTGGGATGGGTATTTACCGAATAAAGAACATTAAAAGAAAATCGAAGTCTTGTGTTTACTAAAAACTAACAATGACACAGGGCTTCTGATAAGGAGAAATCCCTCGCATGGAAAACCAGACCAAGTCCCCAAGACAACTCCAGACGCAAGATGTTAGAAGATTGAACCAAAGCCGGCCAGAGGAGAAGACGACTAGAGTAAGAAGTAAGAAAAGGGTATACAACATTATATGATTTGGTACTGTGAAAACCTCAGTATGCAACATTCCTACCTTACGTAAGAATCGAGTAAATGCTATTCCGGCACCCCCATTATCAATTAAATAAACAAAAACCTGTAATATAAACGGTTGAGTATTTTGTCTAACTTTTACCACTAGGTGGTCCAGGAAGAGTTTTTTTTTTAGAAATACAAGCAAATATATGCACCCCCCCGGGTGCAAGTATTTAAGTTTTAATATAATAAGTTTGTTTTGTTTTACGGCATATCAACCTCAGTGGGTCATTTAATGCCGATAAAGTTTTGAAATAAATCAATTCTTAATGGATAATACAATTTTTTTACAAATACATTTTTCTATTTAACCCATAGATGGGACCTTAACAGGTACTACCACTCCGGGTCAGAGTGGACCAGGGAGCAATGGTGATGAATGGGGTGCTCCACATTCCCCAAACCTCACCATCAGATAGAGTTTAACGTCATTCCCAGGACATGTAGACCCGCAGCCACCGCCTTCTAGCACCCATATGATAAAAAGGGGTTGGGGCTTGCCATGAAGGCAATAGGGTTGGGAAAATCATATAGGCTAGGGCTTGACATGACCAGCCGATTGATCGGAGGGGGCCTCTCCGACTGCCCGTCTAGATAGGGCCAAAGTGGAGTATTGCATGTCATGAACTGCTCATCCACCTGGGCTCTATCCTTAAGCATCACGGGTCGCCACCCACGGCAACAGGTGACCCCATTGGGGGAGTCTTACCCCTCTGCAGAGGTGCATTCTAACGCCCCACCCGACAGGGCGGTAATATGATAAGATATCCTATTAAATTAGAAAGGCTAATGAAATTAAATAAGAATGCAGATAGAAAGATTTGAAACAGAGAAAAATAGAACAACTGAAACTTACTCTTCTATCACTCCCGCCCTTCATTGCTAAAATTTCCTAATTTAACTATTTAGTTAAAATATGAAGTAAATGATAAAATAAGTTATTTTTCTTGTTAATGGATTTCTTTTAAGATTTACCCCAGAGATCTTTGCTCATATTCATTAAGATTTATTAAGAATGGATTACGTGAATTATCTTAATGAATGTGTATGAAACCTTTGAGATTGTTGCACCGGAAATCGTGTTTTTTAGAACCGGAAGCAGATGACAGCATTTTGAAATTGGATATTTGCAACATAACTATTAAATTGCTTATTTATGTTTGGATTCTGTATCCGGATGTCTCAGAGGCCGATTTCAAAATATTCCTTCATTTTCCCACGATATCTATCTATCTATCTATCTATCTATCTAAGTCTTTTCCTACATCTCACTGTTTCCATGTCTCTTTGTCTGTCTGTCTGTCTGTCTGTCTGTCTCTCTCTCTATACATATATGTGTGTGTGTGTGTGTCTGTTCCTATCTATCTATCTATCTATCTATCTATCTATCTATTTAAGTCTTATCTATCTAAGTTTGTTTCTATATATCTATCTGTCTATCTAAGTTTGTTTCTATCTATCTAAGTTTGTTTCTATCTATCTATATATTTAAGTTTGTTTCTATCTATCTATATATCTATATATCTAAGTTTGTTTATATCTATCTAAGTTTGTTTACATCTATCTATCTCTCTCTCTCTCTCTATCTAAGTTTGTTTCTATCTATCTAAGTTTTTTTCTATCTATCTATCTCTAAGTTTGTTTTTATCTATCTCTCTCTCTCTCTATCTAAGTTTGTTTCTATCTATCTATCTATCTATCTATCTATCTATCTATGTTTGTTTCTATCTATCTATCTATCTATCTAAGTTTGTTCCTATCTATCTATCTCTCTATCTATCTATCTAAGTTTGTTCTATCTATCTATCTATCTATCTATCTATCTATCTATCTATCTATCTATCTATCTAGTCTATCTATCTATCTATCTATCTATCTATCTATCTAAGTCTATCTATCTATCTATCTATCTATCTATCTATCTATCTATCTATCTATCTATCTATCTATCTATCTATCTATCTATCTATCTATCTATCTATCTATCTATCTATCTGTCTATCTATGTATCTATCTGTCTCTCTGACGTACTTAAACTGCATCTGCGGCAAACAAGGGAATATCTTTCCGCTGACCGGGATATGCATGTGGGGTTTGGGAACCGGTTGTAAATTTCCCATTTCTTTGTTACTCTTTTCCATCAATTCACCACAGGTGAATCTATTGGTTAGAGCAGCCCAACTGACCCAGGGTGAATGTAGTCACAGAAACAGAAACAGAAGAAACAATTTTGGGCGAATTAAAAAAAAACGGTGCTTTAGCAGGGGATCTGACCAATGTGCCTACACAATTTTAAAGTTGATATATGTATTTCAATAAACTTATTGTTGTTGGGACATTTTTCTCATTTGTGCCATTTTTACCGGTGCCATTCTTACCTAAATTCCATGAGAGTTAGGTCTGTTTGGGGGAGATGACTCCCCTTTAAAAATTTGAGGGTAAGTATAATTTTTTTTTCCAGAATACACTTGGATGTTAGACGATTATCTGTACCACATTTGGGGAAAATCAGTTGAATGGTTTTCGTATCCACACACACACACACACACACGTACACACACACACACACACACACAGAGAGAGAGAGAGAGAGAGAGAGAGAGAGAGAGAGAGAGAGAGAGAGAGAGAGAGAGAGAGAGTTAAATCAAGATTATTATACATTTTACATATTGAAGTAAATTCGCAATAGCTCTTAAATAAACATATCAAACGTTGTAATAATTGAATTATTATATTGTGGTATATCCACAGGTCCCGCTAATTATTATTATTTACCCCTTTTGAGTTTTCACATCAGCATTAGCTGATGATCTTTCACTGGAGTCTGAGTGACAGCAAGTCTCCTCAGGTCTCCAGGACTCTTCTGAGTATTCTGGCAGATTGCAGCAGTGCAGTGTTCTGAATGGTTTCAATCCTTCCTCTGAATCCCAAATTTTCCAGACCCTTTTCCAATCCTTTTGGGACTGTTCCAAGTGCACCAACTACAATTGGTATCACTTTCATTTTCATATTCCATAACTTTTTCAGTTCTATGGCAAGGTCCAGATATTTGTCCATTTTTTCATTTTCCTTTAGCTTCACCCTGTGATCTGCTGGCACTGCAAAATCCACCAGTTGACAAGTTCTTTATTTTTTGTTTATCAACACTAGGTCTGGTCTTCTTGCTGGGATAAGGTGATCCATTTTTATTTCAAAGTCCCAGAGAATGTTATGTGTTTCGTTCTCAAGAACAGATTCTGGTTTATGCATATACCATTTTATTGTATGGTCAAAATTAATTTTTTGCATAATTCCCAGTGGATCACCTTCCCAACCCAGTCGTGTCTAGTCTTGTACTCCCGTTGTGCTAGTTTACTATATTCGCAGAGTAGATTGTTTACAGTCTCATCTCTATTACTGCAAAGTCAACATTTAATTATTATTATTATTATTATTATTATTATTATTTTATGGGTTTTCACAAACGCCGTAGCCGGTGGTTCACTGGCGGCAGAATCATCATCCTCACCATCACACCACCACCACCACCACCATCATCTCATCATCATCATCAGAAGAAGAAATATAGTACAGATAAACACACTAACAAGCACTGATATTCAGATAAGAAACCCCAAGGAAATAATATACAGACAAGATTTAAGTAAATAGACACCATTATCTATCAATTTATCTTTTCAGCATCCTGATATTGTCATTTGGTCTGTTAACCAAAAGAAAGTTTTTATCGTTGAATTAACAGTTCCATTTGAAGAAAATCTTGACTGGGCACATCAGTGTAAGTTGGAAAAATATGAAGATGTACGAGAACAATGCGTCAGAAACGGATGGATAACGGATATATTTCCTATCGAAGTCGGATGCTGGGGATTTATTACCAACTCAACCATGGCATTTTTGTCTAAACTTGGACTTTCTCCACCAGACAAGAGGAAATACATAAAAAAAGATCCAGGATAAAGCTCTAACGTGGATATGGCAATCCTACAATGTGACATCGAACCGACAAAGTCTGGTGGTATCATGAAATACTGCTGGGGCGCTCGGAGTTAGTGATAATGATGCTTCGGCCCCGAAACCATGCCTGAACCCAGAGTCATCATCTGATGAAGGCTTTGTTGGTTGCAATGCTACTGTGTAAATAGCAGTCATTGTATGAATATTATCTATCTATCTCTCTATGTGGAGAAAATGTAGAAAACAAACACAGGATATTATGATGGATAGAAAATTTATTGTCGATACTCTATTATTTCGGTTTTATAGTGGCAACCTTCTTCAGGACAAAGAATTTGTGTGGATAGAAGATGAATATGCGTTGAATTAGAAAGATGTGTGGAAAAAGGTTATTTACCGTTAGTTGCGGGGCGTTTGTAGTTGAAAATTGATGACGTGATTACTGCATGTGAAAGCGAAAATTAATGACCAGAATACTTGAAAAGCCGAACGTGAATGGCCCACGAGTAGAAGTTAAAAAGGTGTGACGTAATCCATATGAATATTAATGTATAAAAACGAGAGAAGTATTAATATCTATCTATCTATCTATCTATGCGTAAAACGAATAAATAAATGTGAAAGTGAAGAGGAATATTTATTGATATTTGAAAATTATTGTCGAGGTTTAAACGTTTCACTTACCAAATACATATCAAATATATATCTATAATAAGATAGACTAGCAAGAATATGTGCCCTCCAGGCGTAAGTACTTAAGTTTTAATGTGATCTGGAACGAGGAAACATGAATAGCATGCCCGGCATTATCTGCGAATTTTAAAAAAATCTAAAAATCGTCTGTTAAAAAACCCGGATATTGACGGTGAAAATGAAAAATATGTCTTTTCTTAATCGAGATCAAAAAGGGGTGCCTAAAGGTCATATGCTCCAAATATTATATTAAATCAGAAAGGCTAATAAAACTAAACATGAATGTAGATTAAAAAATTTGAAATAGAGGGAGCATAATCGACAAATAGAACAACTGAAACTCCCGCCGTTCATTGCTAAACTTCCTAATTTAACTATTTAGTTAAAATAAGAAGTAAAGAATGAAATTGCAGTTATTTCTTCTTGTTAATGGATTTCTTTTAAGATTTATCCCTGAGATTTTTCTTCATGTTCATTCAGATAAAACCAAATAATTAGAAATCAATAATACTAAGTACATATTTATTAAAATCAAATTTTTAATATCAATATGCCAATTAACCTTTCCATCCACACTGTAAACTGCTATTTTGTTGTATATATAAATACAATTGCATGTTAGATATGATCGCCAGTATTAATAATGTAAAATAATTGTTATTAATAATTGAGGTTCAAATAAAAATAAAATTATGAAGAATGTGACATAAAGGATGTGTGACTTGAGTAGTGAGATAGTTTCGGTTACAGACAGACAAAAACACGATCTCTATTATAATAAGAGATAATAGTGGCCAACTTTTTCTAGAGAGATGTATACTCAGAGGATAGATTTCCTTATTGCTATCCAACAGTCTTGGGACTCTTTTGCCCACATTATTCAAATAAGGAATTCTTTTAGAATGGAGATTTTGGAGTGAAGTATTTGGCTCAGACCGTACTTATGCATTCGCTCAGAGGTACAACGCTAATCAGTACGGAATTTATTTCGGAAACCATCTATGGATTAAATAGATAAAAAGTCAGTTTAAAAATGTAAAAAAAAAAAATTGAATACCCAACAATAATGAATAAAACAAAATGTATTTGGCATTAAATAACACAGGAGTTGACATGCCGTAAAACCCAACCAATCAAGCAAAAAGAGGTCACAAAAATACTTCTTCTTCTTCTTCTTCTTCTTCTTCTTCTTCTGATGATGATGATGATGATGATGATGATGATGATGTACAGGGTTAATCAGTACGGAATTTATTTCGGAAACTATCTATGGATTGAATACATAAAAAGTGAGTTTAAAAATGTCAAAAAAAAAAAAAAAAAAGAAGAAAAAAAAAAGATTTATCCCCGAGATTTTTGCTCATATTCATTAAGATAAAACCAAACAATCAGAAATCAATAATAATAAGCACATATTCATTAAAGTCAAATTTTTGATATTATGCAAATTAACCTTCGTTTTCACACTGTAAACAGCTATTTTGTTGTATATATAAATACAATTGTATGATATTAGTATGTAGCTCCGGCCCACGCCGGGGGTCCAGTGGCTTCGGCCCTGGATCTTTACAAGTTAATAGCGTCGATCCCAGGGGGCCATCCCCCCAGGCAACACCTGCCCCCTTGATTTAAAGGGGCAGGGCTGGGTTTATTGCCCAGTGCCTGAGGCGCCCCCCTTGAGGGGGAATGCCGACGGGATCGACGCAATTTTTCACCTGCCACCCCATGAGTCTCGGCTTGTGGGTGGTCCCACATGAATAGGGCCTTGTGCCTGACCCGTACAAGTGGGGTACGTAGAAAATATCATGTAGATATGGTCAACAGTGGCTTCAGCCTCTGGACCATTGATATAATTAACGGCGTCGATCCCAGGGGGCCATCCCCCCAGGCAACACCTGCCCCCTTGATTTAAAGGGGCAGGGCTGGGTTTATTGCCCAGCGCCTGAGGCACCCCCTTGAGGAGGAATGCCGACGGGATCGACGCAATTTTTCACTCGCCACCCATGAGCTTCGGTTTGTGGGTGGTCCCACGTTAATAAGGCCTTGTGCCTAACCCGTACAAGTGGGGTGCTAGGTAAATAAAATGTAGATCTGGCCAACGCCGGGGGTCCAGTGGTTTCGGCCCTGGATCTTTACAAGTTAATAGCATCGATCCCAGGGGGCTATCCCCCAGGCAATACCCGCCCCCTTGATTTAAAGGGGCAGGGCTGGGTTTATTCCTCAGTGCCTGAGGTGCCCCCCTTGAGGGGGAATGCCGAAGGGATCAACGCAATTTTTCACCCGTCACCTATGAGCTTCGGTTTGTGGGTGGTCCCACGTTAATAAGGCCTTGTACCTAACCCGTACAAGTGGGGTGCGAGGTAAATAAAATGTAGAGCTGGCCAACCCCGGGGGTCCAGTGGCTTCGGTCCTGGATCTTTACAAGTTAATAGCGTCGATCCCAGGGGGCTATCCCCCAGGTAATACCCGCCCCTTGATTTAAAGGGGCATGGCTGGGTTTATTACTCAGTGCCTGAGGCGCCCACCATTGAGAGGGAATGCCGAAGGGATCAACGCAATTCTTCACCCGCCATCCATGAGCTTCAGTTTGTGCGTGGTCCCACAATAATAGGGCCTTGTGCCTAATCCGTACAAGTGGGATACGAGGTAAATACCATGTAGATATGGCCAACAGTATTAATAATGTAAAATATTTTTTATTAATAATTGGGGTTTAAATAAAAATAAAATCACGGAGAATGTGACACAGATAACAAAGGGGATTGTGACTTGAAGAGTCATATAGTTTCGGTTATAGAGAGACAAACACACAATATCCATTATAATAAGATATTCCGCAACAACTTATAGAACAACAACAAAAAACAGTGTTCCTGTTTGAAAAACGGTACGTGATTGGTATATGATATATACAATTAATATATATATATATATATATATATATATATATATATATATATATATATATATGAAGAAAGGAAGTGAATCCGACGGTATGTAGTATATTAGGAAAAATGAAAAAACACAGGTTTAAATGGGTTAAGTTTTTTAAACTGAATAACACATAACTACCACTCGCTTTTCTCGTTATTCTGTGATAAATAATTTATTATCACCTTCCACATACCAACAAATGCCCTGAAGATGATCTAATAAATAGATCGAAACACTGCAGCGTCGGCCAATAAACTCGCCACTTAACCCATTTAAATCTGTGTTTTTTCATTTTTCCTAATATATATATATATATATATATATTATATATTATATATATTATATTAATGTTGTTCTGGTTCCAACGGGAGAAAATTTAATATTTCATAAAAAAGAAGAAGGTCCGCAAAATGTATTATGTTCTCAGAAAAAATGTTTTATTCTTTTTATCTTACATACGCGACACGTGTTTCTGATCTGTTGTCTTCTTCAGGCATTGAGTTATTAATTTGGCAGAGTATGTCCGATATTTGATAGGTTGTGTATATTTCTGCAATTTTTCTGTTATGGCTGTTTAATAACGGTTGAACGCTACGTTATTTTTTTTCAATCCTTGCGCACGCAATTAAAAAGTTGCAGAAACACACACAACCTATCAAATATCGGACATATTCTGCCAAATAATAACTCAATGCCTGAAGAAGACAACAGATCAGAAACACGTGTCGCATATATATATATATATATATATATATATATATATATATATGATAAAAAGGGTTTGGTGAGATCAAGATGGATAAAAGAAAATAAATCTACATAAAATGTTTATAAGCATTTTGGTGAAGTGATTTCTGTTGTATTTGAATGCTTTTTTAACCGTACTATTTTTTTCTGCCATAGGGGCGTTTCTCGTTGACAGCGGTCGTTATTGGAGCCCTGGGCGTGATTCTTATAAAGTTGAAACTACTTGTAAGACATATTGTCGACAAGTTGAGCTTTCACCTTCTCTCGTTTTCAAAAGCATCGCTCTCGTAGATTTTCTATCACTTGTTTCCGGTACTATAATCTCTCTCTCTCCCTCTCACTCTCTCTCTCTCTCCTCCCCTCTCTCTCTCTATCTCTTTCTCTCTATCTCTTTTCTCTCTCTCTTCCCCTCTCTCTATCTCTTTCTCTCTCTCTTTCTCTCTCCCCTCTCTCTCTCCTCTCTCTCTCTCTTTCTCTCTCTCCCCTCTCTCTCTCTCTTTCTCTCTCTCCTCTCTCTCTCTCTCTCTCTCTCCCTCTCTCTCGTTCTCTCACTCTCTCTCTCCTCTCTCTCTCTCTCTCGTTCTCTCACTCTCTTGAAAAAAATAAAAATAAAAATAAATGAAATAAAAGAATAAATAAAATAAAAAAAATAAATAGAATAAAGAATAAATAAAATAAAAACAAACCAGACCAAACCAATAAATAAAATAAATAAAAATAAAATAAAATAAAAAAATAAAATGAATAAATAGATAAAATAAAAACAAACCAAAATAAAAATAAAAAGATAAAATAAAAACAAAAAAAATAAGAAAAAATACCAAAACAAAAATATACAAAAAATACACAAAAAACCCCCAAAAAAACTCCCGAAAAAATAAACAAAAAATTAATAAAAACACAATATACAAAAACAAAAAAAAAAACCCAACAAAACAAACAAACCAAAAAACGCCAACCCGTTTAAGGCGTCTCTATTATTCGTATTCGTTATTCTAAATACAACAAAAATGTCCTAATTTCCAAACTTAAAAAATTTGGTCACCAGATGTTGCGATTAAACTCATCCAACAGGGCGGGATATGAAGCGAGGGCCTCATAAATCGAATGTACCCATAAACTAGGTCCATGCTATTTAACAGGGATACGATGACGCGTCTGACCAGTCGGACAGATAAGAGTCATCTTTGTTGCTGGGTTTGGGAAGACCGGAACCATTTAGTAAGTGTCCTTTACAAAAACATTAGCTCATCCCTCTCACAGAATAAACAGACAATCTTATCAAAAGACATATGTTTATCTGATGAGGGAACAAGAGACCCTTTTTTTTGACGCTGATCGTCCCCCAAATGCTATTTAGTTTGAGCGTAAACTGATTTCTTGTAAGGGTCCGTGGGGACAATATTGACTTACCCTGGCAATGGTATCTTCGCAAAAAAGGGAACAACATTTTTCAAAAGAAAATGAAACGTTCATTTAAAAAAAAACAGAAAAAAAGATAAATCAAACTGATTTATTATAGAAGAAGAAGAAGAAGAAGAAGAAGAAGAAGAAGAAGAAGAAGGAATAGAAGTAAGTAAGAAAAGAGAAGAAGAAGAAGAGAGAAGAAGAGAAGAAGAAGAAGAAGAAGAAGAAGAAGAAGAAGAAGAAAAAATAAAAAAGGAATAGAAGAAGAAGAAAAGAAGAAGAAGAAGGAGAAGAAAGTAAAGAAGAAGAAGAGAAGAAGAGAAGAAGAAGAAAGTGACGATGATGATGATGAAGAAGAAGAAGAAGAAGAAAATAAAAAAGGAATAGAAGAAAAAGAATAATGATAATAATAATAATAATAATAATAATTGGAAGCGGACAATATCATGCAAGCAGAAATGAAAGGAAAAGTTAAAAAAGAATATCTCAGGAGAACTAGAAAACTTCTAGAAACGAAACTTAACAGCAGAAATCTGATCAAAGGAATTAATACCTGGGCTGTCCCCATTATAAGATACTCAGGACCATTCTTAAAATGGACCAAAGAAGAACTCAGACAGATAGACCAAAGGACGAGAAAATTAATGACCATGCACAAGGCTCTCCACCCTAGAGATGATAGAGATAGATTGTATGTGTCAAGAAAGGAAGGGGGAAGAGGTCTTGCCAACATATAGGAATGCGTAGAAACCACAATCCAACAACTTGAAGATTACACAAGGAAGAGCAAAGACAAATTACTTATGGCGACCAAACAATAGTAGAAACGGCAGATGGACAAACAGAAAAAACGACAAAGACTAGAAAACAAAAATGGGAAGAAAAACAATTATATGGACGCTTCAAACGACAAATAGATGAGGTTGCACATGGAAAGACTTGGACATGGTTAAGAAAGGGAAACCTCAAAAGAGAAACAGAATCACTTATAATTGCTGCACAAAATAATGCCATAAGGACAAACTACATCAAAGCGAAAATTGATAAAGACCCAACAAAATAGTAAATGTAGACTTTGCGGTAATAGAGATGAGACTGTTAACCATATACTCTGCGAATGTCGCAAACTAGCACAACGAGAATACAAAACTAGACACGACTGGGTTGGGAAGGTGATCCACTGGGAATTATGCAAGAAATTAAATTTTGACCACACAACAAAATGGTATATGCATAAACCAGAATCTGTTCTTGAGAACGAAACGCACAAAATTCTCTGGGACTTTGAAATTAGAACGGATCACCTTATCCCAGCAAGAAGACCAGACCTAGTGTTGATTAACAAAAAGAAAGAACTTGTCAACTGGTGGATTTTGCAGTGCCAGCGGATCACAGGGTGAAGTTAAAGGAAAATGAAAAATTTGACAAATATCTGGACCTTGCCAGAGAACTGAAAAAGTTATGGAATATGAAAGTGAGTTATACCAATTGTAGTTGGTGCACTTGGAACAGTCCCAAAAGGATTAGAAAAGGGTTTGGAAAGTTTGGATATCAGAGGAAGGATTGAAACCATTCAGAACACTGCACTGCTGCAATCTGCCAGAATACTCAGAAGAGTCCTGGAGACCTGAGGAGACTTGCTGTCACTCAGACTCCAGTGAAAGACCATCAGCTAACACTGATGTGAAAACTCAAATAATAATAATAATAATAATAATAAGAAGAAGAAGAAGAAGAAGAAGAAGATGAAGAAGAAGAAAGTGAAGAAGAAAATGAAAAAGGAATAGAAGAAGAAGAAGAAAAAGAAGAAGAAAAAAAGAAGAAGAAAGCAAAGAAGAAGAAAAGAAGAAGAAAGTAAAGATGAAGAAGAAAGTGAAGAAAGTGAAGTAGAAAATAAAAAGGAATAGAAGAAGAAGAAGAAGAAGAAGAAGAAGAAGAAGAAGAAGAAGAAGAAGAAGAAGAAATTGAGGAAGAAAACTCGTGGACGGGAGAAAAAATGAAATTTGAGGAATGAGAAATTTAAGTAGATATTGAAGAAGAAATTAAGAAAGAAAGATTGATGAAGATATTGAAGAAAAAGAAATAGAGGCTGAAAAAAAGAAAACAATCAACAAAGAAATCGATAGAAAAGTTTGAAGAAGAAATTGATGAAGTGAAAAAAAAAGTGAAAAAAGAAGAGACCATATGACTTTTAGGCACCCCTTTTGCGATCTCGATTCATAAGAACATTTTTTTTCATTTACACCGTCAATAGCCGATTGTTTGTTAACAGACAATTTTTAGAGATTTAAAAAAAATTATAAAACTAACCTCTAACCCCAACCCCTAACCCTAACCCCTAACCATAACCCTAACCCTAACCCCTAACAAACAACCGGATTTTGACGGTGTAAATGAAAAAAATGTCCTTATGAAACGAGATCGCAAAAGGGGTGCCTAAAGATCATATGGTCCGATTTCGTGAAGAACTTGGCAGAAAATCAGTTGAAAATTATTAAAGTAGAAAAAATGAAGCGATTTAATTTTTTTATCTCGGTATTAAATAACCCACAAGGAGTTGATATGCCGTTGAAAAATTGTCATTTTATTAGATTTCTTTATCTTATGCTGACAAACCTTCCGATCGTAAAAAAAAGTACAAAAACGTTTATTGTCTAGTTTTACAGTATATCAACCCTTTTCGGGTTATTTAATGCCGAATCGAGCCATTTTTGATAAACAAAGGACTCAGCTTCCATATAGTATTTACTGTTGCTTAAGTGGTCACCCATTAAGTATTGAACATGATCATCGCTGCTTTCTTAATATCCTATACCGCCTCATTCCGCCGGCTGGATGTCACATTCGTTTTCCTTATCTGCCCCAAATGATAGACTTTTAATAAATGATAACTTTTAAATGTAATATTAAACATATTTAGAAATCTTTGATTTAAGGGAAATAACAGGTAACTTTAAATGAAAAGGACATTTTGGGCATTTTTTGATAAATCCTTATAGGAATGCGGCTCTGGACTTCTAAAATTCTCAACAGGATGTTAAGAATTAATTTCGGTGATCTAGCGGTAACCGGTGCTTTCAGCGTGACTTGACCGTATTAGAAAAAAGATGAAGGTTGGTTATTTTGTTTTACGGCATATCAATCCCTTTCGGGTCATTTAATGCCAAATCAAGCCATTTTTGATAAACAAATGACTGATTGCTTACAATACCGGCTTTGGCTTAAGTGGTCACCCAATTAAATAGTAGAACAGGCTCATTTCTGCTTAACTTCAGGTGATCTAGCAGTAAAAATTAAAAAGTAAAGTCGTCGGGGTGGCCTAAAGTCAGTATCAGCCAATCAGCGAGGGAGTCTATCCCCTTTTAAAAGCGTAAAATTAGAATAAAGAAGTAGCTTGCAACAAGAATAAAACCATCTCATATTTCAGGAGCTCGTCATACTTGAACGACGCTTTAACCCGTTTGTTTATAGAAGCTTCATGCTTCACGCTGTACAGTTGTTAATTTTTTTAAACTCGTGTTTGATAATTAATTACACGCCTTTCGCAGAACTCATAAAAAATGGTTAGTTTCCGATTTCAAGGGCTATGGTAAACGAGTTGGTTCGATTTTACGGCATGTCAACCCTTGTTGTGTTATCTTATGCCGAAGACGTTTTGTTTTATTTATTCTTCATGGGCACTCAATTTTTAAAAACCTCAATTCTTTAAAAGCCCCCTTTTTATCTATTTAACCCATAGATGGGAAACTAACAGGTACTCCGAGTCAGGGTGAACCGGGGAGCAATCATGATGAAGAGGTACTCCACATTCCCCAGAGCTCCAGTATTTGAACTTCACCATCAGATAGAGTGTAACGTGATACCAAGGACATTAACTAAGACTCTCAGTCACCGCCTTCTAGCACATATATTGATTTACTAAACGTAGCGTAGATGCAGTACAAGGCCAGAAGTATGGGGCACCCAGTGAGTATTGAACTCATTAACAATGATCTGGTAATCTAGCTTGCTTACTATTACATCACAAGGTAAGAAGTATGGGGCACCCAGTGAGTATCGAACTCACTAACAATGGTCTGCTGATCTAGCTTGCTAACCAGTACACTACACGAGGATCCTTCCAGCAAATATAGGATAAAATAGGTTGGGTTTTTTTTTCATGAGGGCAAATGGAGTCGGGACACAAGCAGGACGTAATACAAGATCAATTTTTAAGTGGAGCTTAACACGCGTCGCGGTCTCGGCTAATTTCGGTCGGATGCTTAAATGATTACCTTTTCATTTAATTGATTTGTTTTGTTTTTCGGCATATCAACCTCAGTGGGTCATTTAATGCCATAAAGTTATGAAATAAAGTCATTCTTAATGGATACTCAATTTTTTTAATAAATAACCACAAGGTTCCTAGTTCGATACCTGTTCTCGCCAACTCAGCATATGAGTAGCACAGCGATCTGTGCGGTAAAGTAAGGAGCTGATGGTAGGTGTGGCGCTCCATCTCAGATGCTAAAACAATCTCCTTGGTCTAGCGCTAGTGAAAAAGGGATAAACTCCCTCGCTGACTGGCTGATACCGACTTTAGGCCGCCCCGTCGACTTTACTTTTATTTAACCCATAGATCGGACCCTAACATGTATTACCACTCCGGGTCAGAGGGGACCAGGGAGCAATGGTGATGAAGGGGTGCTCCACATTCCCCAGACCTCCAAAACTGGAACCTCACCATCAGATAAAGTTTGTCATTCCCAGGACATGTAGACCCGCAGCCACCGCCTTCTAGCCCATATATGATAAAAAGGGTTGGGGCTTGCCATAAGGGCAATAGGGTTGAGGCAATCATATAGGTGCTCGGGCTTGACGTGACCAGCCGATTGATCGGAGGGGGCCTCTCCGACTGCTCGTTTAGCCTAAGTAATGTTCTAAGTGGAGTGTTGCAGGTCATGGACTGCTCACCTACCAAGTCTCCGTCCTTAAGCATCACGGGTCGCCACCCATGGCCAACAGGTGGCCCCATTGGGGGAGTCTTACCCCTCTACAGAGGTGTAGTCGGTGCATTTTTACGCCCCAGCCGACAGGGCGACCTTTTCATTTGAATATTCAAAAACCAGTTAATCTACTGATAATTTTACCAAATAAATAAAAGGATAGAGAAATAATTTTTTTGTTAAGGCTGAACTGAAAGTACGAGAGTGAATCAAAAAGTAATGCCATTTTGTTTAGGACAGGTATAATTACCAACACAGGAACATGTATCATACATCAAAATGTAGCTGGTTTTCTGTGGATCACATCTCTTCTTCCCCACATAGTCAACGTTTCTCTCAATAGAAATATTTTACCTTCGAATGAGAGCATGTATCTCTGTCCCGTAGGTTAAGTTTTTATGGGCCATCTCCAGCAGAAATCCTTTGGTAATCCTCTGGTAAAGAATCCTTCGTCAATGGTCGCAAGTATACTGTGAAAAAAATCAGTGTTTAAGTAGTTAATCAGTCGAACATTCTGGCTGCTGATTGGCAAAGGAATAGACCACGTGACCTCGCCTAGTCTCTACATTTAGGCGGGGAATTGTAGCACACCTTATACTCCAGCACCGTAAAATTCTGTTGACTGTTCTTTGAGCCACTTTTTCACTACAGATTTCACTTCTTCGTCACTGGAATAATGTTTGCCTCTCAAACCCTCTTTCATGGGACCGAAGAGATAATAGTCTAAGAGCGCTAAATCTGATAAGCATGGAAGATGCAGTAAAGTTGTCCACCCAAATGAGGCGATTTTCCCCCTTGTCCTGATGATTGTGTGTGGTAGAGCATTGTCATGCAGAAGGAGGACATTGTAGATTGGCAAGTTGGGTCTTACTTTTCGGATTCTTGCTCTGAGCCTCGTCAGGGCCTCAGTGTAGGCCTGAGGTTTATAGGAAAAACTTCACATGAAATAAAGAAAATGGCATTACTTTTTGACTCACCCTCGTAAATTAAAACAAAAAGAGTGTCTTATCTTATTGCGCGAATAAATAGATGCGTTTGGTTGTTTGAGATACGCCTGGGTGGCGTCGTTAGTTATGTTATTACTGGTTCATTGGAAGGGTTTCGGTTCTTTCAACATAATACCCCCACCTCGCAAGTTAGACCCCACTAGGAACCATCACCTCCTAGTGCGTCACCCATCTAATTCAACGCTAGTAGCTAAACTGACACACACACACACACACACACACACACACACACACACATAAATATATATATAATATATATAAGAGAGTTTTATAATTTGCTTGAAGCATTGTATATATATTGGTTTGAAGGTTGATTTTGAAGGCTATCACAATGCAGGTGTAAAGAATAAGGTAACAATGGTGTTGTGTGTTAACCTGTATTTTATTCTTGAATTTTCGAGATAAAATCTCTTTTTCAGAAGATCACTGGAACTGAAGTCGTCTTGTTATAGCATTTCTAGTTAAAAAAAACAAACTAGAAATGCTATAACAAGACGACTTCAGTTCCAGTGATCTTCTGAAAAAGAGATTTTATCTCGAAAATTCAAGAATAAAATACAGGTTAACACACAACACCATTGTTACCTTATTCTTTACACCTGCATTGTGATAGCCTTCAAAAGTCAACCTCCAAACCAATATATATATATATATATATAGATAGATAGATAGATAGATAGATAGATAGAAAGATAGATAGATAGTCTGTTGCGAAATATATTTTCTAGACGATGGGTTCCCATTATAATGGGGGTCCATGATCATAAATAAAAGTGTATAAATAAAAGGTTTGGTATTTTTTAAATTATCATTGGAACAATTGTTGCCACCGTTCGGTTTCTTGCTCTGTGGCAGTCGTCAGGCAAACGAGATTGTTTTTGAAAATGAACGCTGGCAACAATTGTTCCAATGATAATAAAAAAGCTAAACCTTGTATTTATTTATCTATTAACGCCTCTATCACAGATATTGAGCACTCTTCTAATAACTTTACGTTGGATTACTAACGCTTTTTCAAGTATGATAATGCCACACACACACACACACACACACACATATATATATATATATATATATATATATATATATATATATCAACTCCTCCACACGAGCGGGATGTGACACAGGTCAATTTCTTAAGCGGAATTCAACAGGTTTGAATTCAGAGTTTTCCTTCTCCTATTCTGGTTGTCTAGCCATGGTTAAAGAGCCCAGTCTGTCCTGTTATTTACCCATAGCTGGAGGGAGAATTGGATTCATACCTTTCCCAAGTGTATTAACGAAATGCGAAATGCAAACAGCTTCATTCAGGAATTGAACTCGGGTTGACGAGTCCATTTCCCACGACTCTAACCATTACAGTACGCGCCCACACTGGTTTATATAGAGTTTTGCCAACGTAGACCTTGGTTTCTTTGCACCCGATTGGTTAAGGCTAGAGCCAATCAGAGTTCAGAGTGGGTGTTATAAACAGGTCTACGTAGCGTCGACACTTTTTTAATTCATTGGAGTGTTGGAAATAGCGGCAACTAGAAAATTTATTTTTAACAAACTAAATAATAAATAGGCGTGTCTAATAAAATGGGTGTGTCTAATAAAATGGGCGTGTTTAATAAATAGACGTGTCTAATAAAACCTTAATCGATTCATTATGAAAGTAACCGCGAAATTATTCTGAAATTCTGCACTGTTGATATTAATATCATGTGATAACCTCAAATTAACTTGACTGACCGCAAAGGAAAAAGGACATTTTTTTTGTTCTTTGATCTGAAATTACTTTTTAATGAAAGGAGATTATTAGTAATTTTGATCGAGGGCGCCTCGCGTGGTTTTTATGGTTTGCTAGTTAGATAATCAGACCATAGTTAATGAGTTCAATTCTCACTGAGTGCTTCATATTTTTGACCTTTTTTTCCCCACTACGGTTGTCTGTTAGGAAATATAATATTTTTCTAGACGACCCGTAAACACAACAGGTTTCCGTTATAATGGCAGTCCCTGATGATATTGATGTTTCTATTTAGAAAATGAACTACATAAGCAGACCATAGTTATTAAGTTCGATTCTCACTGAGTGCCTCATGCTTTTGGTCAAGCTTACTACTAATTATGACCGGTATTCACTCTAGTCTGTTAGGAAATATATTTTCTAGACGACTCGTAAACACGACGGGTTCCCATTATAATGGTGGTCCATGATCATATTGATGCTTCTCTTTAGAAAATAAGCCATATAAGTAGACCATACTTATTGAGTTCGATTCTCACTGAGTGCCTCATGTGTTTGGCCTTGTGCCGAACTAGGACAAGCTTGCTCGGTTTAGCTCAGTTGGTAGAGCATCCGCCTAGGAATCACAAAGAACTGGGCTCGATGCCGGCCCTCGCCAACTCAGCGCATGAGTAGCATAATTTGGATCTGTATGGTAAAGTGGGGAACTGATGGTAGGTGTGGTGCTCCACCTAAGACACGAAAAACAATCTCCCTGTTTTAGTGTTAGTAAAAAGGGGATAGGCTCCTTTGCTGCCCGGTTGATAGTGACAATAGGCCACTCCACCGACTTTACTACCAATTCTGATTCGGCCGGTTTAGCTCAGTCGGTAGAGTGTCTGGCTGGGAACCTCAAGTCTCATGGTTCAATACCGGCCTTCGCCATCTCGGCGTATGAGTAGCACAGGAATATGTGTGGTAAAGTGAGGAGTTGATGGTAGCTTTGGCGCTTCGCCTCAGACGCTGAAAAACAATCTCCTTGATCTAGCACTAGTGAACAGGGGATAGACTCCCTCGCTGTCTGGCTGATACCGACTTTAGGCCACCACGACGACTTTCTTTTTTACTTATTCAGTAGCAATGGATTCACGAGACTAGCTTGCTATTACACTACTTTGGGACACTCAGGTAGTGCATGAAAACCTAAGTAAGTAATAATAATCTCTGTTCTGTCGGTGGGGCATTAGAATGCACCAACTGCACCTCTGCAGAGGAGTAAGACTCTCCCAAATGGGGTTACCTGTTGTCCGTGGGTGGCGACCCGTGATGCTTAAAGATAGAACCCAGGTGGTTGAACAGTCCATGACTTGCAATACTCCACTTTGGTCCTTTCTTAGGCTAGACGGGCGGTCAGAGAGGCCCCTCCGATCTTTCGGCTGGTCACGTCAAGCCCTAACACCTATATGATTGCCCCAACCCTATTACCTTTATGGCAAGCCCCAACCCTTTTTGTCATATATGTGTTAGAAGGTGGTGGCTGAGGGTCTTCATGTCCTGGGAATGACATTAAACTCTATCTGATGGCGAGATTCCAATTTTGGATGTTTGGGGAATGTGGAGCACCCCATTCATCACCATTGCTCCCGGGTCCACTCTGACCCAAATTGGTAGTACTTTTTAGGGTTCCATCTATGGGTTAAATAGAAAAAATGTGTTTATAAAAAATTGTGTATCCATTAAGAATGAATTTATTTCAAAACTTTATCGGCATTAAATGATCCACTGAGGTTTTATATGCCGTACAACAAACCAAACTAAACCAAACCATTCTTCCATGCAACTCTTCTTCAAATTATAGATATTCTTTGGGCTCTTTGGGTTTTCAACGTTCTCCTTAAATTCTCAATTGGATTGAGATCTGGAGACTGACTTGGCCACAGTAGAACACCAACTATTTTTTTGCTAACCACCCCTGGATGCTTTTTGATGAATGCTTTATATTGTGACCCTCTTGTAATAGTCATCCTTTTTTAAGTTTAAGCATCTTCACAGAAACAAATAGATTTTCCTTCAAAATCTCGAACCATATGACCTTTAGGCACCCCTTTCATAAGGACATTTTTTTCATTTACACCGTCAAATTCCGGTTGTTTGTTAGAGGGTAGGGTTAGTTTTAGAATTTTTAAAAAATTCTAAAAATCGTCGGTTAACAAACAACCGGATTTTGACGGTGTAAATGAAAAAATGTCCTTATGAAATGAGATTGCAAAAAGAGTGCCTATAGGTCATATGGTCCAAAATCTCTTGATACAAATTGAGATTGAAAAAAGAGAAGGAGATTTTGGTTCTGCCATTGGTGCAGACTTAGCCAATCAAATCATATCAACCTTGTGTTTCTTTCTTTTTTGTGACAGAACAATGCAACCGTTCAATGACTGTTATACTCCCACTTTTGACAGCAACAAATAATATATCATGGCTTTCTATCAAGATCTTAGATCAGCCATAACCTCGGGAAGATAAATAACAGGAAAGAGGGGAAATGAAAGAGAATACAGAAGAGAAGGAAAAAAAGACAGGAAAGGAGAAGAGAAGTAAAGAGAAGATAAATGATTTCCAATTCACCCAAACTCTTTTCCAGGGCGTTGGGGGGGACCGTTCCAAGATCCCTAATTATGATTGGTACGAACTTCTGAGTTTCCTCAGTTCTCTGGCAAGGTCCACGTATTTGTCTACCTTTTCGCTTTCTTCGGGGAGATAGACTCAAGGAGAGGACAACACGTCTACGCTTCCTGAAAGCTAGGTCGCACCTGCTTAACTAACAAACTATTCTCACGTTTTTGTACCGGAGGTCGGTTGGGGTCATCTAAAATGTCAATCATAACCCCAACGGTTATGGAAAATTACCCACATCAGGTTTTAAATCTAACGTAACTTTATTTAAAACTTACAGGTACGTTTACAATTCATGACTTTTCTATCAAGATCTTAGATCAGCCATAACCTCGAAAAGATAGATGGCAGGAAAGAGTGGAAATGAAAGAGAATACAGAAGAAGAGAAGGAAGACAGGAAAGGAGAAGAGAGGCAAAGAGAAGATAAATGAAATAGAAAGAGAAAAGGAGAGAAGGCAAGATCGGAGTGGACCTGGAAGTAATGCCAATGAAAAAGTACTCCACACTCCCCCGAGCTCTGTTACGATTTTTGTGGTCATTTTTAGGCTTCAAGTGAGAGCACTATACAGTGGAAATCCCTTGTGTTAAACAGAGGCTAAATCTTGGTGAAGAAACCTTTCTCTTTAATTTTGCTCCTGTTACGATTTCTGTGGCCATTTTTAGGCTTCAAGTGAGAGCACTATACAGTGGAGCTGTTAGCACCGTTCAGCAACTGAACCAACTACTTTTATTTCTTTCCGAATTCAGCATTTTTCCCGCGATTAAGTTTAGCCCAACAGCAAAAAAAGAAATCAAATTTCTGTTGATCTTTTTTCAGAAGTAAACGCCGTTTTGCCCTCGTGGGATAATTTTATTTCGTGTCAGAGGAAATTGACGAGAGAAAAAGAAAATAACAGAGACGAGTATAAAAACATAAAATAAAAAAAAATAACGGAAGATAAAACAAAAATAAAGCTGAAAAACAACAAAAAAAAATTAAAAATTAAATAAAACACCCCACCTTCCACAATAAACAAACAAACAAAAAACGTAATTTGATGCAAAAAAAACAAATAAAACAAAATAAAAAAAAATAACAAAAACAAAATAACAACAGAAAAAAAAACATTGCGCACTTTGAATAAATCTGCAATGTTTAATTTCTTTTGAATTGACGCAGGCAGCAACGTATTCATTCTTTCTCCGCAATGCGACAATTTACAAAAAAAAAAAAAAAAAAAAAAATGGCGGGGAATTTCTTTTGTTGGAACAAGTGAGCGTGAAGGGTCCATTTATAAAATTTCATAAAACATTTTGCAAATAATTATGGTTGTCTTCAATTCAGAAAAAAAAAAACTCCTTTAATCAGGAAATTTGTCAGATTTTTGAAATTGATAAATTTAAAAAAAAGAAAGAATGAAAACAGAATTAGACAATGGCCTGTTTACAACATAAATAAGTAAAGTTCGCAGAGTGATCTATTGTCGGTATCAGCCGAACAACGAAGGAGTCTATTCCCTTTTCGCTAGCAAACATTAGCAAAAGATTAAGAAGATTAATCGTTTAAATGTTTCAAAATTATGGGGCCTGGACATCACCGGCTGTAGATTATAAATCAGAACTTTAGAATACATGATTGGTTGTTTGATGGGTTTTAACGGCACATCAACCCAGCTGGGATTATTTTGTGCCTAGAAGTTAGGAAATACTTGTTCGTCTATATTTATATTTTTGTAGTTAATAGTTTTAACAATATGTTAGCATCGCGGGGGGTCGTGTTGAGGGGTTATTTTTGTATGGTATTGATCAGGTTTATGTTTATATTTTTGGGTATAATTTTGTTTCTCTAAAAATAAAAGTTGTTAGTTTTTTTTCTAGTGTGTTGCGATTTTTGAAAGTTTCTCAGATATGAAATGCACACACCCACACACACACATATATATATAAGTATATATACATATCAATATATCAATATATATATATATATATATATATATATATATATATATATATATATATATAATACATATATATATATATTAAAAATTCTTTTATATATAATATAATATATAATTTTAAATATATATATATATATATAATATATATATATATATATATATATATATATATATATTAAAATAGATTGACCGACAAAGCAAAAGACTCTCACAGTTTTCTAATTCTCTGTGATAAATTTATTTTTCCTCAAATTAACAAAAGCCCTGATGAAGATCTATTGAAACAGATCGAAACACTGCAGCATAGGCGAAATAAACATTACTCGTTTTATGAACTTGTGTTTTTTCAATTTTTCACTATATTACATACGGTCGGATTCACTTCCATTTTCTCTTCACACAAAACACACACACACACACACACACACACACACACAAATATATATATATATATATATATATATATATATATATATCTGTATGTGTGTGTGTTTGCGGTTCATAAGTGGTTTAAGTATTTTATTAATTTTTAGTATACCTTACACTTCACCCCGACAAGCCCGACCCCGCTACCCAACCGTCCTGAAAATGTCTCCCTGAAACCATCAAACAATGCTTTGACAATGCTCAAGGGAATGGTACCGCCATCATTTTTCTGAAATTCCCGCATTTTTTACCTTCTTCTTCTTCTTCTTCTTCTTCTTCTTCTTCTTCTTCTTCTTCTTCTTCTTCTTCTTCTTCTTCTTCTTCTTCTTCTTCTTCTTCTTCTTCTTCTTCTTCTTCTTCTTCTTCTTCTTCTTCTTCTTCTTCTTCTTCTTCTTCTTTCTTCTTCTTCTTCTTCTTCTTCTTCTTCTTCTTCTTCTTCTTCTTCTTCTTCTTCTTCAAAGGTGCGTTCTTCTTCTTCTTCTTCTTCTTCTTCTTCTTCTTTCTTGGTGCGTTCTTCTTCTTCTTCTTCTTCTTCTTCTTCTTCAACGGTGCGTTCTTCTTCTTCTTCTTCTTCTTCTTCTTCTTCTTCTTCTTCTTCTTCACCCCCCACAATCCGTCTAACCGTGCCAATTCTCTCCCTCTGCCGTTACAAAATTTGACATTTTATGTCTCTCTAAATCAGTCACTCGTACCATTCTCGACGAATTTTCCAGATTTTCACCGATCCTCTTCACTTGCTTTTCAGGGTGGAGGACAACATTCAACATTGTAAAAAAAACCCCAAAAAAAACCCAAAAAACAAAACATGGGTTTTTATCCTTTTTTTTTTTTACAAAATGAAAACGAAAATTGAGAGGAATTTCAAAACAATGTTATTACCCATTTGTGTTTCAAGAAAATTGTCTTCATTTTCTTTTTTCTTTTTGGCTTTGTACTAATATAAAGAAAAAAAAAAGGCGATGGTGACTTGGTTGTTAAAATGTTAATATGACATTGCAAAAATGAAAGATATTTTCTTTATTATATCTGGCACTCCGACAATTACAGAAAGCATAAATATGTGATTTGTGACCGTAACAGAAAGACAGGGACAAAGAGACAAAGAGACAAAGAGAGAGGGGGTAATAGAGGTAAATAGACATGATAGGAACAGATTGAGATAGATAGATTGATAGATAGATACATACATACATACATACATACATACGGTTATTTCCTAGTTGAGTAACATGATATAACCCAGAAAAAACAGAACCCAAATCATTTATTTATTTTCCCATTAAACTAACCTTAACCATCAACCCTAACCCTAAGCCTAACCCTAACGCTAACCCTAACTCTTGTTGGACTTAAAAATTAAAATTAACAGTTTTATTACAAAATTTGTGGGTTCTGTTTTTTCTGGGTCACCCTGTAATATTATGTTAATCAATTAGGGTTGGGGTTTAGGGTTAGTTTAATGGGAAAATAAATAATTTGGGTTCTGTTTTTTTGGGGTCACCCTGTAATATTATGTTACTCAACTAAGGGGGTTAGGGTTAGGGTTTAGGGTTAGATTTTAGAGTTAGAGTTAGGGTTATGATTTAGGGTTAGTTTAATGGGAAAATAAAAATTTGGGTTCTGTTTTTTCTGGGTCACCTTGTAATAGGGCGAGGGTTTAGGGTTAGGGATAGGGTTTAGAGTTAGGGTTAGGATTAAGGTTAGGGTTGGGGTTTAGGGTTATTTTAATGGGAAAATAAATAATTTGGGTTCTGTTTTTTCTGGGTTTCCCTGTAATATCATGTTACTTAACTAGGGGGGTAGGGTGAGGGTTTAGGGTTAGGGATAGGGTTTAGGTTAGGGTTAGGGTTAGGATTAAGGTTAGGGTTGGGGTTTAGGATTATTTTAATTGGAAAATAAATAATTTGGGTTCTGTTTTTTTCTGGGTCACCCTGTAATATCATGTTACGCAACTAGGAAATAACCAATATATACATACATAGGAACAGAATTGGACATATTAAAATTCCAGGTTCAATACCGGTCCCCACCAACTCAGCGCACGAGTAGCACAGATTTGGTAATTTGATCTGTGAGGTAACGTTGGGAGCTGATGGTAAGTTTGACGCTGCACCTCAGCAAAAACAATCTCTCTAGTCTTGTGCTAGCGAAAAGGGGATAGACACCGTTTTTGGTTACAAATTCTGGTTTATAACAGATAGAAAGATTGATACCAGAATATGTAGACATATTTGCCTATACAGTTTAATCAAATATGTCTGAATGAATAAATGCTGCCAATTGCATACACACACACACACACACACACACACACACACACACATACATACATATATATATAATTATATGGTACAATATATAGTATATATATATATATATATATATAACACCATTTCGATAATTTATATATATATGGTACAATGAATTTAAGGTGCGATTGTTACCATTGGTTTCAAAGCTGCGTATTAGCCACCTATCATCAAGACAACGCGCCCGTTATAAGTGGGTAACTCGCTGCATTGAAACCTAGAGTAATAATCACACCTAAATGTATTGTACCATATAATAAATAAATAAATTTCGACCGTAATCAAGCACTTTATTTTCAATTATCCAATACTAGAAAAAAATTATATATATATATATAGGCGCGTGGGATAGTGGTTAGAGTCGTGGGAAATGGACTCGTCGATTCGAGTTCAAATTCTAGACGAAGCTGTTGGCATTTCACATAGCGCTAATACCCTTGGGAAAGGTATGAATCCATATATTCTCCCTCAAGCTATGGGTTAAATAGTAGGGCAGACTGGACCCTTCAGCCTTGGGTGGGTAACCCTCTAGGAGAGGGATAACTCTGAATTCAAAATTCTCTCCAGCTATGGGTTAAATAGTAGGGCAGTCTGGGCCCTTCAACCTTGGGTAGGTAACCAGTCTAGGATAGGGATAACTCTGAATTCAAAATTCCTCAAGTCGGTCGTTGATTGATTCGTGGCAACCCTTGATGCACCAATTATTTCCTATCGACTGTGCCAAAAAGTGTGGATAGTCCAACACAAGCCTTCACCACTATAAACAAATCACTGTGTGGGTGTTCATTGTGTGTGTGAACCCTCATGCGTCGAAAATCGACGAGAGAGTCCATGGTTATATATAAGGTATCCAAAACTGGTAGTAAGGGATGATTCTACTTGGGATCTTCCAAATTTCACTGTATAATTATATTCTTAATCATTTAAAACCTTTTTTATAAATATAGTCTAGACAAATTTTTATTCTATTTTTATATATTAAAATCATACATATACATTTTTTTGAATATTTCAGTTTAAAAAGGAAATTAAGGATACCTTGT
>CM042157.1:68918918-68933918 GCA_023376005.1 Doryteuthis pealeii
GGTATTTGATGTTACAGTACACAGAGGGAATGTGTTTAAGACATTGATACATAACACCCGGAAATATGCCTACAACACACACACACACACACAAGACACACAGACATATATATTATATATATATATATATATATATATATATATATATATTTATCAAAGGTTACTACCGATGTAATCTTGTAGTAGCAATAAGTAGTAATTCAAAGGGCTCAATATATCTTGAAAAATATAGAGCATTAATAGTTGTAGAAAAGTTATTTTCCGAACCAGTTTCAGTGGTTCTTTAGTACAGTCCGCTTCAGGGAACTAAAGAAATTATGTCATATGTCGCATAGATTTCTCTTATATCCCCTGAAACACGGTGATAAAACACCTTGGAGGTGAAACTTTCAAACTATTTCACCCTGCTAAAAATTCTTACATCTGCTTATTGGTCACGGTTGAATGAAAAGTTACCGGTCAAATAGGCGTTCCCTTTTTTATTTTTATATATAATCTTTTTCTTGATCCACTTAGTTTAAATTTAATTCATTCTTCTCTCTCTCTCCTCTATATATATATATATAATATATATATATTATATAAGGGTGGCTTACCGGTGAATATGGGCACGATAGTTGAGGCACAGATCAGGGGTTAAGATCCCGTGAATAAAACAATACAAATTGCTACATAACAAATAGAGACAAATTTATTGAAGAAAATGATACAATAGAAACCTATACCTTATCAATGAACATACGTGTTGACACTGCAATATAATCGGTTAACTCGATTAATTCAGTGGATTAACCCGATTATTCTAGGAATGAAACTCGAGTAGGTTTCTATTGTAATCATTTCTTCATCATATCAATACAATATGATATATTATATAATATAGGTTGTGTGGTTGTGTGTGTGTGTGTGTGTGTGTGTGTGTGCTTATTGATATATATGTAAGCATATAAACACGAAAAGAAAAAAACAAGGTGTTTGCTTTTACATTTTTAGTATACTTACATACTGTCGGATTCATTTTATTTTCCTGATATATATATATTAATATTATATATATATATTATAATATATAATGATTGTATGGAATAAGTCGCTACTTTAGTTTAATTAACTCGTCTATCGCAAATATTGAGCTCTTTCTTAATAAGTACTGTATGTTGGCTCACTATGCCTGTTCAAAGTGTAATCAGTGGCAACCATATCACATATATATATATATATATTATATATATATACTAATATAGTATTGCCACTTCTTCGCAGAATAAGCCATTTCTATAAGTAGTCTCGGATGTCTGAGCACGCCGAGGTCCCTGATCAAATTTGTTTGTTTCCTGTCACACATAACCCCTTCTTGGTTCCACTCGCATGCGACCGTAGTGACTGTGAAAGCCTAACCTCGACAGACAGCGCCGCGCCACATGGTCACATATGTGGTCAGTCTTAGATGTAGGAAATGTGTCTCATGCCCGTCCGTTATGTTGTCCGCTTACGCAGGAGGCCGCTTTAGGATGCGGGCTCGAGCTTCCTTTCCTCAAAATCCATACAACTACCATGGAGCCGCTTTAAAAAGAATGTGTACCGGACCCACTTCTGTCATGTCTTCCCGCTGAAGCGGGGCTCCCGACAAGCTCAAGATATATCTGCCCCAATCGGATTCTTTGCCCAGAAGCCAGTCATTGTTCAGGTTTCGGTATATATAAATATATATATATATATTATATATATTATATATAATTGTTCAATGAAGAAATCCAAAACAAATAAAAAGTTTTTGCTTTATGTATTTAAATTACATGGAACAGTATTACAACCACCGGTTTCCTTGCGAAAAGCATTCATCGGGTAAGACGAAAGTTCCCTTTGAAAATAGGTCCCACCAACACATTAATATATATATACTATATATATATATATATATATATTTATATATATATATAAGTCGATCAACAGACACCATGTTCGACATTTTAACGTCTATCAGTGTGGGCTAGACACAACAAACTAACTCCGACCAAAGCAGACCCACACTTTACGGACTGTCCATCGCGTTAACCTACTCTAGACCATTAGCCAGTGCCATTATTAAGAGCAATGTTTCAAACTGTTTTTAAACACATTACGTCGTGTGTATATACTTTACGGATCACCAGAGAGAATCAATCTGAAACAGATTTATCATTGCGTTATACTGGCCGATGAAAGTTATTAAAGCGCTCACTAAAGACTTTCTACAGGGTTACGTGGGAGGCAATAATAAGTCATACCCACACGGACACACAACAACACACAACACACACACACACACAATTAAATATATAATATATATATATATACATATATTTACATATATTGAACAAGATGTTTCAAATCGCATTGGTCATAGGGGATGTGCACGTCGGCCTTCCTCACGGTTTTATTTACGGCCTAGAAGGCCCGAAACGTTTGCATCCTGAATAGCGCGTACATCCTTGTTGTCATAACACTCAATTACAACGTAAGTCCTTTTCTAAAATAATTTGCAAATACATATAGGGACATGTGATAACAGTATTTAGTCTAAATGAGATTCGTTTTGACTGTACACGATCCCTTTCCACGATTCTAACTATTACACCGCGCATTCATTCATCATATACTAGGTGCAAATACGCTGCCTGGACACGACAGTTGCGTCTGTTTTTGTATTTCTGCATACGTATGTGGCCATATGTAAGTGTGGCAGCCGCTCCAGCACACTCTGTCGTGAAGTATAAGGGTGTTTGTCACTTATAAACCAACCAAACTGCTGAATTAGAGTTGTTGAATGAATGTCATCTGAGAAATTTGGTCTGACCTACCACCTGCCTTCCGCTTTTGATTGTTTATATATATATATGTGTGTGTAAAAGAAATGGAGTTGAATCCCGTCGGTATGTTGAAAAGAGAGAAATAAAGGAAATTAAAGTATTTGATATGGATAAAATAGGAATATTGGGTAATTAATTTAACTTACGTTTCGGTCAGGAAGTTTATCCATGTGCTAATTATTCAATCTATTATTATTTTTAAATACAAAATGAATGAAATAGTGTGCGGAACATTTCAATATTTTTAATCATTATTTTAGTTATTTCATTCATTTTTTATTTAATAATAAATAATAATAATAATATATAATTATATAATAAATAATATATATATAATATATATATATATTATATATTGGTGATGATTAGGCTGGATGCTAACTATAAAGTAAATGAATAATTGAATTTATCGATTATCACATTTTAATTTGGAGTATATCGATATCGTGGATTAGAATCAATTTATGCTTATTATTAATTCTTTTATTATCATATATATCTCATATCTGTGAATCAAAATTCAAACTCGTTGTATTTCAATAATAATTATATATTTTTATTATATATTTAATATTAGTTGTTAGTCCGTATGTCTAAAATTTATTTGTTTTGTTTTGAAATATATCGAATGATTGTTAGCTAAAGTTTTAATATAATATTGACTGGAATAAAAGTTTTTGTTCTTATTTAGTGTTAGTGAATTTTGATGAATTTCTCCCTTCTTCATGACTCTTGTGAGAACAATGGTGATTTCTAGCTGCAGGTTGTCTTTCTATGAGGGGGTTTGGCTGGGGATGCTGGATTGGTTAATTGTTGAATTAATCACCCTACTACTAAATAAAAGAAACTAAAAAAACAAAACAAAAAACAAACTATTTTCTGATAATTTTATTCACAAGATAAATTATATGGATACATATCATTAAATAGATAGCACATTAATGCTTCACACTAATGCCCAACCTGTATAATATGTAATTCCAAAACGAGATACAGATCAAAAATATTATCCAAATAAATAATATATATAATATAATATATATATATATATATATATATATATGGCAAATCTCGCTCCCATTACCTCAAAAGATTACTTACTACTGAAATGAATGATTGAAATGGAACTCTGTATTATCTGCGTTATTCTGACTATTGTACTCAGTCTTCATTGTTATTGTAAAAGCGTTTCGTCGATGTGGCCCGCGGCCTTCTTCAGGCTTTTCTGTGATCAGGAACCTCTAACTCGGTGAAACCTCTAACGACTCGGCAACTCTGTCGTGGGAACACTTCTTGTCGTATCGGGAGCCATCACGAATTTGAACCTAACCCTTTATTCAGTCCAGGACTCTCTCGCGATTTTGACGCACGAGGGTTCACTCGAATAAACGCCTACCAAGTTTTGTTTACAGTGGTGAAGCTTGTGTTGACCATTCCGCATTTTTTGGCACAAGTCGATAGAAATGATGGTGCACACGGAATGTCCACAAACCTAATCGGCGATGACCTCATTTTCTTTCAAATTCAGAGATTTTTTTTCCTTCTCCTAAAAACTGTTACCTATCTAAGGTTAAAGGCCTAAGTCTCTACTATTTTACCATAGCTGGAGGAATATATGATCATACCTTTCCCAAGAGTATAGCGCTATGAAATGCAAAACGTTGGTATTACTACTACTGTTACTGTTTGGAATTGGCACCCTGGGTGGTGAAGCCGGTCCACGCAACGAATTTCCACCGATCTGAATGAAAAAACAGACCATGTCCGGCAGTTCCAACGAAAATTGACGTGTAATAGCGTAAGCCAGTTTGCGGTTCCATCGGACAAACGCCATAAAGGCGCTGCAACAGATCAGCTCAGAATCTTGCCTTAACTGTTTTTTGAGTCAGTTTTCAGTTGAACCCCTTGCTTTCGATCCATCCTGAGATGATGACTGGGTACTAATTAAATTAGGAAAATGTTAGTTATGAAAGGCGGAGTGGATGAAGAGTAAGTTTTCAGTTGGTTCCTATTTTTCTTATACTCGCCTCTATTTCAAATCGATCTTTTATCTGTACTCTTATTTTAGATTCATTAGCCTTTCTAATCTACATATTAACATTATAAAGGGCATTGTGTGTATATGTATGCCGGGGGAAACTTCGAAAATAAAACAATCACGACCAAAGTGAAATATATATACACACTAAAATATCACCAGGCTAGGTTTTTGAGCAAAAAATACATAGAGATTTGATTATATTCGTGAAGAAGATGATGAAAAATAAAATTCAAATGAATAACGCTGGATTTTTAATTGCATATATTTATAGATATAGACCTATTACCATTTCTTTCAGATACTGGATCAATGCAACGTCTATTTTTTTACATAGGGATTTAAATGGGAGCTCTCACAAGGTTCAACTCACGATTCAAGAATAATGATCTGCGCGACTAATTTTAAAATCCCTCTCTACCCAGCGACGCCGGTAGCTGTTGCTAGTTTAAATATAATATTTTATTACAATTGAAACTTAAATACATCAGCCCGTGTGGTGCGAAATATTGCTAGTTCAGTAAAAGATATTTAAGCAATCTGTTTTGAAATTACATTACATATTAACATGACTTGGCTTTGGTAAACAAAGATTTTTAGAATTTGATGCATGTTTATTATACCACCAAAATTGGTCACGTGTCAAGTTTAGGCCATATTGAAGGAAGAAACGTAAATATTTTTTTACTTTTTAAAAATCTCGCAAAGATAAATAACGAACGAAATAAGAGTTGTTACAAGAAAAAACAGTTAATTCAAAGATCAATTCATCCGATTGGGGAAAAATTACTCACACGTTATCTTGAAAATAAGTACAACATCGTATTTTTACAACTAGGGTCATGATTCTTTTATTGATATTTTAGCAGAATCTTATTCATGTTCTTTTACTAAAAATCTTCTCGCCATTGAAACTTTATAAAAATCTTCTTGATTCATAATTAATTTGACTCTTATTTTATAGAAAAAAGTAAAAATTCGTTTTTTATCGGTCATTTCATTTCATAAAAAGTAAAATGCATGTGTGTGCCTGTTGTGAGGGGGTTTAGACCATAAAATATTTCCCCTAATAATTTAGGAAAAACTATTTTCAGAACATTTATCATAAAAGGTAAGCAATTATATGACATTTTGTGTGAAAATCAGACATAAGATTTTTAATTGATAAAAAAGCCTTAGTCATAACTTGTTTTTTGGAGCTATGTTAAATTCAGTTTGATTTAACGTACGAAAATGTAACATTGTTTTTCGTTCATAATTTTCATTATTTCCAGTAAGCTGAAAAAAATTAAAAGAATCATCAGGAGTTTTTTTTCATTGTTTCTTCTTCGAAATGAAAAAAACATTTTCAAGAGAATTATTAAACCTTTTATGGCAAGTTTTTCATTGTGTTAAATATAGAGTAGCGGGGGTAAATTTCACAGGGAAAATTGGTGTATCTAATGTTTATTAAAATTACTTAGAGTGGAACTTATCAATCCATCTATATATTAAATGGTTGTTCCTAAATCTCCCGTCCGTTATCACAACTGCAGCATTCCTCTGGTAAAAAGAAACCGTCACAAATTGTTCAAGATATGCAAATGTATCGCTTTTGCAGTCGTTCAGATTTTCTTATTTGTCTCAATCTTTTCACATTTGAAAATGAAACATTCAAATGGTCTTGCGTCGCTTTAATGCCCCGAAAAATAAATACGAAAAATACGTTTGTTTGAATTAAGGAACGTTAATATATTTAATTTACGTTATGTTCTAGCTACCTGCTCCAGAGAATTTTGCACCAACTTAGATATTTCTCGAGTCGTGTATTTGTCACTTTTTTGTCGGGCAAATTAATGTAGATTAAATCGCCCCTCCCACACAAGTCGAGTCAGGATAGTGACACAAGAAGTCAGTTTTCTAGAGTTTAACCAGTTTGCTACACTCAGTTTTCCTTTCCCAGACTGGTTACCAGCAAGAGTTAAAGAGCCCCCAGGTCTCCCTTATGTCAATATTTAGGCCATAGTTAGGAGGGTAGAGTAGCTTATGCATACCTTCTCCAAGTGGTAGTAGCGCTAATGGAAAATTTTATTCATGGTATCTTTACTAAATAAAAAACGTATAGAAACTTATAAAAATTCTGTGATAAATCATACAGGACTGCTGTATCTTTATAGTTAAAAAAATTAAAAAATCGTTTTTTATCGGTTCTTTTTCATATTTCATAAAAACAATGGGATGAATAGACGCTCGTAAAATCTTCCTTAATATATTTTAGAAAAAAAAACTAATTTCAAATATATTTCAATCAAACGTAAATAGAATTTTCTTGAAAATCGGACCATTAATGTTGATTTTTCTATTTTATAAAGCTCTGTCGTAATTTGTTTTTGGTACGTTTAACTTTCAATTGATTAACTGTGGCGAAAATGCTAAAACAATTCATAATTTTCATAATATTTCCTTAAAGCTGAAATTTTTTTTCAAAATCATCAGGAATTTTTATAATGTTTCTTCTTTTGGAATGGACAAAAATTTATCAAAATAATATAACTTTAGCATGTTTATTGTAGGTTAAATATAAGGGCAAATTGATGGTACCTAGTCTTGTTTACTTGCATTTTTTTTCTTTAACCCCCAATACGCGTGCGTCCTTCGTTCTTGTTGGTTCGTCATTCTGAACAGGAATAAGAGAGGAAAGAAGACAAAAGACCAAGAGATATTTTTTCAAGGCTCAACTTATTTCCCAGTGTTCACAGTATTTCCTTAGAGAGAATTTTTTCCCGACCAGTAATAGTCGTGTTTCCATCACGGTCTTAAAAAACTGCCCCGGAGGTCTTTTTGGCACCAGGAAGCCTTTTTTTTCTAAGCATATCCCGAATGCATGGCTTCCCTGACAGAGGGCCTCCTAGGAGGACTGTTGATTTTATTTCGATTATTTTAGTTGTTTCATTCGTTAATTTATTTTATTTGGCTTTGTTTTAATTATCAATCCGCCACATATCCATTTTTCATGTTAAACTTAATTTGTTTAAAAAATCTTGGACGAGTTGTAACTATGTCTCGAGATTGGACGTTTGTGTCCTGTTTTTAATCGAGAAACACGAGGAACAAACCCCTTTTCCTATCTGGAACCGAAAGAGCCACATGGCTTCCATTCCAAATACTTTATCAATATCTCCAAGGAACCTGTTTCCAATTATTATTCTTCGTTTTCATTGCTTGCTTATTCCTATTCGCATCGTTCGCAATGCATAGTTCGGAGATGTGCAGTGTTGCTTTGCCATCTCTTTGATTTTCATTATGTTGAACTTTCTTTGTAGAAATTCGGGAATCCTTGCATATTGCCACCTGCTTCTTGAAATTAATGTACCGTTTGCCTTTTCGTCGCTTCCTTCGACTCTCTCGATTGTTGCTAGTGTCTTCTGGTGAGAATGGCACACGGTGAAAATGGATCAGGAAAAAAGGAGAGAGGTGGAGGTTGGACGAGAAGAGAAGAGAGAGAGAGAGAGAGAGAGAAGAGAGAGAGAGAGGTTGTGAGCTGGGGTTTAAAACGAAATATAAAGCAAAGAAGAGCGATGAGAGAAGAGAGAGAGAAGAGAGGAGAGAGAAGAGAGAGAAGAAACAACAGACAAACAGACAGACAGACAGAGAAATAGAGAGACAGAGGGAAGGAGGTGAGTAAGAGATGTGAGAGTGGGTGTTAAAAACGCAAAATATAAAGCAGAAAAGAGAGAGAGAGAGAGAGAGAGAGAGAGAGAGAGAGATGAGAGAGAGAGAGAAGAGAAGAGCTGGGTTTGAGCGTGGGTTTAAACGAAATTATAAAGCAGAGATAGAATAGATAGAATAGATAATAAGAGAGAGAGAGAGAGAGAGAGAGAGAGAGAGAGGGCGGAGGATAAAAACATGGAGTGAAGAGAATAAGATGAAGAGAGTTAAAAATAGATAATAAGCGAGAGGCAAGCATAAAAAAATTAAAAGCGGGAATATGAATTGAAACGTATTTTTTCCAGACTACAAGGTGGTCAAAATTTACCAACTTTAAAACTGTATTTACCAAGAATAAAATGAAGAATGAGTGAAAACTTTTTTTTTTCCAGAATTACAAGGTGTGTCAAAAAAGTACAAAAAATCTCAAACTTTTTTGACCACCATGTACATAAATATATATATAATTATATATATATATATATATATATATATATATATGTGTTGTTGTGCGTGTTGTGACTGTGTGTGTGTGACCGTGTGGTAAGTAACACCGCGTGTGTTTGTGTATGTTCATTTTATTTAATAAGATAAACACAAACACACACACACGCGCGTGCGCACGCGCGACTCACTACACACACATCACACAGACACACAACACCCAAATGCAGAACGATTAATTACTCACATTTCCATACACTCTCTCTCCTTCCTCACAACACACACACACACACACACACACATACACACACACATACACACACACACACTCACAAACGTAAAGAGAAGTTCGATTATTGTCATCCTTCAAAAACCGGTTTCTATTCCCAGACGTCATAAATTTCGAACCTATTCTAAGAGCGCCAATTTTCCATTCAAAACATTTTTAAACAAACTGATCAACAAAAAACATCGCAGTCTCCTCGTTATTCTTGATATACTATTTTACTTTCCTTATATCATCAAAAGCCCTGAAAGAAAGATCTACTAAAACAGATTGAAAACACTGCAGCGTCCTAATAAATATCACTCCATTTATTTGAAACCTGTGTTTTTGAAATTTTTCACTCTCATTACATTACCTCGGATTCACTTCCATTTATCTTTCACACACACAACACACACACAACACACACACACACACACAATATATTATATATATAAATGTGTGTTGTGTGTTTGTGTTTTGGTGTGGTCTGTGTGCGTGCTGTGTGTATGTGCATAATATTCAACTTAACAAGGAACAAACATACCAACATGCACAATACAGACACATACAAAAAAACGGTAGACAACGAAGAGAGAGAGAGAAGAGAGAAGAGAGAGAGAGAGAGAAGAGAGGCGCGGGTTGCGGGGATGGATAGAAAGTATATATATATAATATATATAGTATTATATATGTTGTGTGTGTTGGTGTGTGTGATTTATATAAAAAACTGACTACCGGTTTGAAAATTGTCACAATGTTAGTGATGCAGTTTCACCAGATAATAGACGGCGATATAACAAATATAAAGGGCTCAATACGAAGATCAGAGCAAATTTATTATATATGGTGTAAACACAGAATAACCTACTCGAGTTTCACCGTAAGGATCTTCAGTTAAATCACTGAATTAATCAAATAGTTGATTATGTTTTTGTACACGTAGCAGGTTGTATTTTGCAATTGTCAAAAAAATACACACCGTGCATTCAGCTTAATAATCAATATCTTGATTTAGTCAGCGGATTTAACCCTGAAGACCTTACGTCTGAAACTCGAGATAGGTTATCTACTGTGTACCATTATAAATATATATATATATTATATATATTATATATTATATAATTATGTGTATCCTGTGTGCATATAGAAAAATAGCGTTAAACAGGAGAGATATGCCAATAAACACGCACACACGCTATTAGCTGCAGCATCTTTCAGTATGTCTCTGTATGTTTCGTCTGTCTGTCTGTATGTAAATATGTACGTGTATTTGTGCAAATGGCATATTCTGCTTTTTTTTTCATGTCTGCAGTACTCTCATATATTGTTTTCCGTTAGCGTTCACCGAAAGTGTCCCATTTTTTATCAGCTTGACCCTATATCAGCTGAACGAGATATCCATCTTCAGACCATCAGAGTGAAACTAAAAAGATGAACGTCTCCATTTAAATAAGAATTGGTCTCGACAGGTAAACCAAATACTTCGTTTACTCAACAATGAAGAGCCCCGATTCGCAATTTTGGTCAACCGAATTCCTGTAGAAATGAAACGAAAAACTGTATCCAACTTTTGTTTTTTTTTTTTATCTGGATCTTAGCGAAGATATTGGGGAATATTGTGCCATCGAGTGGATTACGGTTGATATATGAAGAAAATCTTGTTCTTTTCTTTCCTTTTCTACTTTTCATTGTACACTTTCTTTCTTTCTTTCTTTCTTTCTTCTGTCTTCTTTCCTTTATTCTTTCGCTATCTGTCTCGTTTTGTTTATTTAATTCTTTCTTTCTTTTTTTCTATCTCTCTTTCTTTTCTTGTCGTCTTTCTTTTTCTTCTTTTTCTTTCTTTCTTTTTTCTTTCTTTCTTTTCTATCTCCTTTCTTTCATATCTCTCTTTCTTGTCTGTCTCTCTTTTTTTTTTCTTTTTCTTTGTTTCTTTTTATCTTTCTTTCTTTTTCTATCCTCTTTCTTTTCTTTCTTTCTTTTCTTTTTCTTTTCTTTTCTTTTTCTTTTTCTTTCTTTCTAATCTCTCTTCTTTCTTTCTTTCTTTTCTTTTTTCTTTTTTCTTGTTTCTTTTCTTTGTTTCTTTTCTATCTTCTTTCTTTCTTTCTTCTTTCTATTGTTATCTTTTTCTTTTCGTTTCTTTCTTTCTATCTCTCTCTCTCTTTCTTTTCTTTCTTTTTTCTTCTTTCTTGCTTTCTCCTTCTTTCAATCCTTCCATTTATACACTTTATTTTCCTGTGTGTCTCATTCATTTCTGTTATATTTACCATACATTCTTTGTCATTTATTTCTGCATCCAATTCTTCTTTCTTCTTTCTGTCCATTTAATATATCTACTATTTCTTTTTTCTTTGTTATATTAAACATTCACCTTTTAAATTTTTCATTTTTATTAATTCTTATTCATTCTTTCTTTCGTTCTTCCTTTCTTCTATCCAGTTCAATTTCTAAATCTTTACCTCCTCTGCTCTTTCATTCTTTCTTTCTTTTTTCGTTCGTTTAACTAATTCTTTCTTCTTCTTCTTTTCTTTCTTCTCTTTCTTTCTTTCATTCAATCTTCTATTTAACACTTTATTTTTTCCTTTCCTTAATTTCATTTTCTGTTATATTACATTTACATTCTTTGTCATTTATTTCTGTCCGAAATTCTTCTTTCTTTCTTTCTTTCTTTTCTTTCTTCGTTTTTTCCGTTTGTATTCATTTTTTTTCATTTCATGTATCATTCTCTTTCTTTCTTCATTCTTTATTTCATTGTTTTATTTCTTTGTTGTACTTTCTCCTACTTTCTTCCATTTATATATCTTTTTCTTTTATTTTTTATTTCTTTTTTCTTACACACACACACAACACACACCACACACACACACATCATGATATATATATATATATATAATATATTATATATATATAATATACATTCGTTACAATTTCATTCACATATGTCATATTTCATTTCTTTCTCTTTTTTTAACTTTTTCTTTTTTTTGTTTATTGATTTATTCCGATTCATTTTAATTGACTCTGTTTTTCTTTTTTCTTTCTTTCTTTCATTAATACAAGGACTGTGTCAAAAAATATAAAAAATCTTTTGTACTTTTGACATCCTTTTATCTAGAAAAAACACTACATCATTCTTCATATCTATCTTGGTAATTACAGCTGTAAACAGTACTTTTGAATAAACCTATATATTCTAAAAAAATAATCAAAATGAACGTTATTTTTTCAGAATAAAAGGCTGTATCAAAAAGTACTCAGAGTCCAGATTTTAGCCCCGAAGAGCTTTATGCGAAACTAATAGTAATTCGTCTGACTCAGTAGATTACTTATTACTGCTCTACTAAGATCAGCAACCTTTTTACAGATTAGCTTCTCTAGCGTATATGAATATATATAATATCTTATATACATAATATATACATATAAAAATGTGTTTTTCTTTGCCAAATACTCATACCAATTAGATATTTTGTTCGTACGAATAATCTTGTCTTTTCTTTTTTTCCAAAATTATTTTTCTTCCTGTTTGCATGTTTGTAGTATATTTTACAATCAAACCATCTGCGGGGTTCTCCCGCAGGATCTACCACACGCTTGTATATTATATATATATATTATTATATATATTCAGACGCAAAAAAAAATAAACAGTCGCCTTTGGTCTAACGCTAGTGGAAAAGGGGATATACTCCCTCGCTGTCTATCTGATACCGACTTTAGGCCACACGATGACTTTACTTTTACTTACTTTCTTGAAAGCACCGCTTTTCGTTAGATCGCCGAAGTTTAAGCAGCAATGAGCCTGTTCAATACTTAATTGAGTCACCACTTAAGCAACAGCGGTACTGAAAGCAACGTATGCTCTTGCTTTGGCATTAAATGAACCGAAAGTGGGTTGGTACGTCGCAAAAGAAAACAACCAAACAACATCAAATGTTATACAATTACGAGGGAGAGTCATAAAGTAATGCCATTTTCTTTATTTTATGTGAATTTTTTTAAAAACTCTGAGGCCTACATTGAGACCCTAACGAGGCTCAGAGCAAGAACCTGACGAGTAAGACCCAACTTGCCAAGCGACAATGTCCTCATTCTGCATGACATTGCTCGACTACACACAGGCATCGGGACAAGGAAGAAAATCACCTCATTCGGGTGGACAACTTTACCGCATCTCCATACTCACCAGATTTAGGTCCCATGAAAGAGGGTTTGAGAGACAAGCATTATTCTAGTGATGAAGAAGTGAAATCTGTAGTAAAGAAGTGGTTCAAAGAAGAGTCAACAGAATTTAACGTGTCATTGTTGATCCATGGGTCTAATTAAGAGCTCCTTGCAGGAGCTGGCTTAAAAGCCGTACGATAGAGCGGCTTTTAAGCTATCGAAAAATGGCGACGTTTTGTAATCTATTTTTGTCTGTAAAGTGAGTTCTAGAGCTTCCCACTCCTAAAAATTGGTTTATAAAAGCATTTTAGCCCAAGGAATAAAAAATGACTATAGAAAGTCTTAAAGTCAACCAATTTTAAGTTATTAATGATTTTTAATTTACAAAATTTTAATGTTGAAGTAATTTTACTTTTTTCTGGATTATTTGACATGAAATTATACATTCTTTCAAATGTCTCTCTCTTTATCCGCTCTGTCAACTGGGGCAGTACAATACACCGACTGCACCTCTGCAGAGGGGTACAATCCCGCAATCGGGCTACCTATTGGCCGTAGGTGGCGACCTGAGGTTCTTAAGGACGAGATCCTGGTGACTGGGGAGTCTATGACATACAACCCCCCACTAAATTGTAGGGCAGACTGGGCTCTTTAACTTTGGTATTGCAAGCGGTCTAGGATAAGTAAAAACCCTTAATTCGAACCTGTTAGAATGACCTTGTGTCACATCCTGCTCGTGCGGAGCGGTTACGTGAATTAATACAGATACAGGTGGGAGAATTTGAAATTCCTTATCAGATCAGCCCTGTCGACTGGAATTTTAGAATACACTGACTGCACGTAAGGGGTAAGACTCCCGCAATGTGGTAACTTGTTGATCGTGATGCTTAAGGGTAAACCCCAGGTGGCTGAGCAATCCATGATATGCAACACTCCACTTTGGTCTTTACTTAGGCTAGACGGGCAGTCGGAGAGGTCCCTCTGATCAATCGGCTGGTCATTAGCACCTATGTGATTGTCACAGTCCTATTGCCCTTATGGCAAGTCCCAAACCTTTTTATCATTATGTGCTAGAAGGTGTTGACTGAGGGTCTCAATGTCTATAACATTAAACTATCTGATGGTGGAGTTCCAATTCTAGAGGTCTGGGAAATGTGGAGTACCCCATCATTATCATTTTCAGGTCCACTTTGAGTGGTAGTACCTGTTAGTCGGTGGCATTACAGGGGAAAACTGACTAAGATAGCGAATTACTGTATTTGACGGCATATAGAACGCACTTTTTTTTACAAAATTTTGGCTAAAAAATTGCCCTGTATCTTATACATCGTAGGCTAATCTTCTCTATGATGCTCACTAACCCAGCTTACGCTCAGTACTTTACCTACCCTAAAATTGCCAAATTCTTTTTATATAAGTATGTTTCTGCTTGTGTAATGCACAGCTAGACTGCAAAAATGTGTTTACAAAAAAAAATTAGCAAGCTATATTAGCAATATATTTCAGACCATTGTTAGTGAGTCAATACTCACTGGGTGCCCCATAGTTCTGCC
>CM042157.1:68941418-68953602 GCA_023376005.1 Doryteuthis pealeii
TTCTTTCTTTCTGTTTCTTTCTTTCATTATTTCTTTCTTTCGTTTTAATTACCGCTCTTTTCTTTCTTTCACATTCTTTTCTTTTTGTTTCTTTATTTTTTCTTTCCTCTTTTCTTTCCACTTTTCTTTCTTTCTTTCTGTTTCTTTCTTTCTTTCTTTCTTTCTTTCTTTCTTTCTTAACTCGCCTACGCTCTTTCTGTTTATACTTGTATACATTTACATAAAGGTACTTATGCATCGAATAAGGATACTTATGTTTTCAACAGCCGTACTTAAAACTTGAAATAACCCTTTATTATATGAGAGAAACTCATTTCTCAAAATATAACCGCAAAGTTCATTTCTCAATTACCACAAGACCGACATCATCCAGTCTGTGGATAGATCTCATAAACGTACACACAGTTATATAATTGATAAACAACTCTTTACTAATATGGACCAACGGAAGCGTACATTCATTCGTTAAGTAAACAGTATTATAGTCTCTCTAGCAATGATAAACGAGAAAGATATTTATTTCAAGCGAATGGCAAGTTTAGTTTGATAAAAGTCTAAAAAGCTATTTATTGTAACGAGCTGGCATTTTTTTCTTTTTTTTTTCTACTGTTGAGCTTAAATGTTATGATAATTTTGATTTATGGAACAAGTTATGGTGTGAATAATTCGCATACCGATTTCAACAAAACCGTGTTTAATAAATAATTACTTGGTGTTATTGATTTCTAATATCATTGTTTTATTCTCAGACATATTCAAAGCAATCCTATGTATATAAAAATATACATTGAAATCAATTAGAATAAAGTAAAAATAAGTTTTTGGTTCATTCATTCATCTTTGTATCGTATCCCAATAAAAGATGGTTCTTTCTTCTTGTGGGCTGGTCTGCTGAAATGGAATTTAAGGAACGTAAAAGGAACGAGACAAAGGCAGGAGGTAGTTTTATAACTTAGGCTTTATTGAATGGGGCATAGTTGTCTGTAGCGCGGGAACATGACCCTGGCTAGGAAACGACCACAAACAGTTGCGGCCTCAGTTCGAATGGCCGAGGTATCCTTTTGGGGATAGGGAGTCAGTCTTTTTTGTCGGACATGCGCAAAGGGGTTCTTCCGATTAAGACCCCATGGGAGTTGTTATTCTTTTTATTTTATTTTTATTTTCGTTTATTTTTAAATTTTATTTTCGTTTTTTTTTTAAATCCCCACCGATTCACGCATAAGGTTCCAAATATTCAAAGTATAATTTATTTACCTATACTCATATGTTGAAAGGATAAATACATAAAGTAAAGAAAATGTTGAATGGATAAAATTAGTTTAATGAATTACCAACACGTGTTTCGGCCGGGAGTTTGTTCATGTACACATTGTATTCTATTTATTATTATTTTAAATATGAAATAAAATATTATTGTCGGATTCATTTCCATTTTTCAACTTATATTTATATGTACCAGCAAATAATGTATTTAGAGTTAGCTTGAAATGGTGAGGGAAGAAAAAAGAAAAACAATGGGAAGCATGGATAAGATTTTACTGCGTCATTTTAGATTTTTTGCGTCAGGGACGCAGGACGCGTAACTATTAGCATCTCAACACATGTATTTAAGTTTTAATCTTCTTATTATAATGGAGATTTTGTCTATAACCGAAACTATATCGTCACTTAAGTCACAATTCCCTTAGTTATTTCTCCATGATTTTATTTTCATTTAAACATCGTTTATTAATAAAAATTGTTTTACATTATTAATACTGTTTGCCTTATCCACATATTAATAACATGCAATTGTACTCATATATACAACAAAATAGCGGTTTACAGTGTGAACTGGAAGGCTAATTTGCATATTGATATTAAAAATTTGATTTTTAATAAATATATACTTAGTGTTATTGATTTCTATTTGTTTGGTTTTATCTTAATGAATACGAGCAAAAATCTGGGGGATAAATCTTGAAAAGAAATCCATTAACAAGAAGAAATAACTGTAATTTTATTCATTATTTACTATTTTAAGTAAATAGTTAAATTAGGAAAAATTAGCAATGAAAGACATGGTGAATGGTAGAGTTTCACTTGTTCTATTTTTAGATTATAATCCCCTCTTTTTAAAACATTTTTATCTGCATTTTTATTAAGTTTCTTTGGCCATTCTAATTTAATATAATATTTTATGACATTAAGACTTAAATACTTGCACCCGGAGGGCGCATATACTTGCTAGTATAATTGAATATTTTATTGAATTAGAAAGACTAATGAAATGAGATACGAACACAAAAAGATTCCTCTTATTTTTACCTTATTCTAATTGATTTCAATATAAAATTATACATAGGATTTAAAATTATACATAGGATTGCTTTTAATATGTCTGAGAATAAAACAATGATATTAGAAATCAATAACACGAAGTAATTATTTATTAAACACGGTTTTGTTTAAATCGGTATGCAAATTATTCACATAATATACTATGTAAACCTTTATTTTCTTAATTATATATATTACTAAAAATGAAACCGTTAAAATCGTTCAAGATGAAATGGAAAAATGTAAATCCTGATTATCTGGTGCTGCTTTTCCGACGAATTCTTATTCCTCATGAGTACCGTTACCTCAGCTAAATAATGGACCATCCAGTTTTTATTATAAAGAAAGAAAGGGAAGGAATAGGACATGCTATACAGAAAATATAATAAAAAGAAAGAAAGATATGCATGATTTTAGACACACTAATAACGTAGACTGTTTTGAGGCAAATCTATCTCGTCTAGACCTTAATATGATGCTAATTAAGATCAAATAATGATTATTTAAAACCATTGAGAATATAACGTAATTAACTAAGGGAATTATGACGTTGGTGGTAATGTAGCTTCGGTTACAGACAGACAGACACACAATCTTCTTTATAATAAGTTTCCCTTGTTAATCCTTCCCTGAATTCACCACAAGTGAAATCGTTGGATGGAGCCGACACAACCGCCTCAGGGTAAATGTCGTATTTTGATATTTCGGACTGTTGTCCTCATCTTTATTGCGTATAAACATAGCGTTCAGGCAACAGTAACCTTGAGCACTGTTTAGATTTTTTTTTTAATTACCTTTAAACAGGTCACTTTCAGACGATTTCCCAAGAATTCAAGCTCCGAAACCACGTTTGAATTCTTAGAAAATCTTTTGCTTTTCTCTGCCTTCTTCAACCTATTATGAAGATATTGTCAACAGTATTAATAATGTAAAACAATTTTATTAATAATTGAGGTTTAAATAAAGATAAAATCATGGAGAATGTGACGTAAATAACTAAGGGAATTGTGACTTGAGTAGTGATATAGTTCCGGTTCAAATAAACACACTATTTCTAATATAAGATTACTGGTGCACATCAGTAATATGTAGACATATTTTGATATATACTAGCAAGAATATGCGCCCTCCGGTCGTAAGTATTTAAGTTCTAATGTAAGTAAATATATTAAATTGGAAAGACTAACGAAATTAAATAAAAACGCATATAAAAGATTATACTTATCTTAATTATATTTTAATTGGTTTCTATATAAAATCATTCATGCGATTGATTTTAATACGTTAGAAAATAAAACAATGACATTAAAGATCAATAACACCGAGTGATTATTTATTAAACCCGGTATTGTTAAAACTAGTATGTAAATTAACCACACCATATATTAAGTAAACTTTTATTTCTTAGTGATATATAAGACACATTGCAGGATTTTAAACACGCTAATAACATGGGCCTTCGGGTCGGTGGTCCAGTGTGCTTCGACCACTGGACCTGTGTGTTAAATTAACAGCGTCGATCCCAGGGGGCTATCCCTCCAGGCAACACCTGCCCCCTCGATTTAAAGGGGCAGGGCTGGGTTTATTGCCCAGCGCTTGAGGCGCCCCCTTGAGGGAGAATTCCGACGGGATCGACACATTTTTTGTATCTACCACCCATGAGCTTCGGTTTGTGGGTGGGCCCACATAAAAATGTCCTTGTGTCATGCCCTCATAAGTGGGATGAGAGGCAAATACCATAGCATGTGCTGTTTTGAGGCAAATCTACTTCAGATTTTCATAGACACCGTTAATTTTGTTTTTAATCCCCCTATCCGATTAAGCATCAGGGATAGAAATCCAGTGCGTGCTAACAATATTTTTCGTGATAGATCTCATCCAGCTGCTATAAAACAATCATGGCTTTTACTGTCCTTCATCATTGTCTAGGAATTGTGTTGGATAACTACTCAATTACCGACAGAGTAAGATGACCTCGTTTCTCAAGCCGTTCGATGAAAACCATTCCTTTCAGTGCCTCCGTCACCATCATCCAATTGTCTTGAATCACCATTTGATAGATTACTCTTGGCAACCTCCCCCCTAAAAACAAAAAAGCAACCCCTAAAAAAAAAAAAAACAAAAAAAACAAAAAAAACAACCCCTAAAAACAATAAAAAAGCACCCTCTAAAAACAGTAACACGTCACTCGATAAGTCCCGGGCCCGACACATAATAAAAAAATCCATATAATTTTTTTTATAAAGTACTAACCTTTAAATGGCACGTGTCAAAATTTGAGCCCAATCAGTTTATTAGTTTAAAAATTACAGAAACCAGAAGGTTCCTTGTTCGATACCGGCCCTCGCCAATTCAGCGTATGAGTAGCACAGAGATATGTGTGGTAAAGTAAGGAGTTGATGGTAGGTGTGGCACTCTACCTCAGACGCTAAAATAATCTCCTTGGTCTAGCGCTAGTGAAAAGGGGATAGACTCCCTCGCTGATTGGCTGATACCGACTTTAGGCCACCCCGACGACTTTACTGTTGTAAATTTTCAAAACAATGGAACAATCTGAATTTCGTGTGTTGATAAAACATTGATTTCTGGTGGGAAAAATACTGTTCAAGCAAAGCAATGGCTTGATAAGTCTTATTGGGATTCTGCTCCGTCGGAAACAATGGTTAAGAGGTGCTATGCTGAATTTAAACGCGGTCGTACAGACACAATTGATGCTGAACGCTCAGGTCGCCCAAATTCGGCAGTTGTCCCGGAAAACACCAAATGAGTAACTTGCTGCGATGGTTTGGTTTGGTTGGTTGTTTTGTTTTATGGCATACCAACCCTCATTGGGTCATTTAAAGCCGAATGAAATCATTTCGAAATCAGGTTGCTTCCAGTACCTGTTGTTTGTTATATAGGTTAGATTTCATTGGTTGGTTGGATTTTATGGCACATCAACCCATTGGGTTATTTCATGCCGGAGACACTTTTGTTTTATTCATTCTTGATGGGTACTCATTTTTTTTTCAAACAAATTTGTTTCCATTTAACCTTAATTGTATTACCACTACGGGTCAGAGTGGATCTGGGAGCAATGGTGATGAAGGGGTGCTCCACATTCCCCAGACCTCAAAAACTGGAACCTCACCATCGGATAGAGTTTAACGTCATTCGCAGGACATGAAGACCCTCAGACACGGCCTTCTAGCATATATATGATAAAAAGGGTTGGGGCTTGTCATAAGGGCTATAGGGTTGGGACAATCATATAGGTGCTAGAGTTTTACGTAACAAGCAGATTGATTGGAGGGGGCCTCTCCGACCGTCCGTCTAGCCCGATGGTTTGGCTTGGTTTCTTTGTTATTGGCACATCAATCTTTGTGGGTTATTTAATGTTAAACTTATCCTTGTAGAAGAACATAAGTGGTACTATTTAACCGATGGTTGGGAGATGAAGGGATTCATACCTTTCCCAAGGGTATTACTCCGAAAGTGAACGTAATAGCACGACTGGAGTCCGAACAAGCATACTACGATGTCACAGTCCAGGACGTTAGCTACTACGCCACGGATATTCCCCAAGTAGCAATGGAGTGGCAAAGGCTGTAGCTGGTGTCGCTAAGGTTGTTCAACCTCATTCTAGTAAATCAGGTTGCAAATTATTTAAGAAATAAATGTTTATATAATATATGGTGTGAAGAACTATATACCGGTTTTAAAGCGTGTGGTTAAAGTCATGGGAAATGGACCCGTCGCCCCGAGTTCAAATCCTGGACGTGGTAATTGCATTTCACTTAGCACTAATACTATTGGGAAAAGGTATGAATCCTACTTTCCCTCCAGCTATGGGTAAATAGTAGGGCAGACTGGGCACTTTAACCTAGGTTAGGCAATCGGACTAGGAAAATGAAAACTCTGAATTCAAACCAGTTGAACTCCGCTTATGAAATTGACCTTGTGTCACATCCTGCTTGTGCGGAGGGGTTGGTAAATATATATATATCCAAAACAATCTTATTATAATGGAGATTGTATGTTTGTTTGTTTGTAACCGAGACTATATCCCTACTCTAGTCACAAATTTAAACCTCAGTTATTAATATCATTGTTTAACATCATTAATACTGTTGACCATATCTACGTGCTAATAACATGCAATTCTATTTATATAAACAAGAAAATAGCGGTTTGCAATGTGAACGGGAAGGCTAATTTGCATATTGATGTAAAAAATTTGATTTTCATAAATATCTGCTTAGGATTATTGATTTCTAATTGTTTGGTTTCATCATAATGCATATGAGCCAAAATCTCGGGGATAAATCTTAAAAGAAATCCATTAACAAAAAGAAATAGCTGTCATTTTATTCTTTACTTCCTATTTTAAGTAGACAGTTAAATTAGGAAGATTTAGCAATGAAAGACAGGAGTGGTGGAAGAGTAAGTTTCAGTTCTATTTTTCGATTTCAAATTTTTTATCTACATTCTTATTTAGTTTCATTAGTCTTTTTTAATTCAATATAATTTTTTATTACAGTAAAACTTAAATAATTGCACCTAGTGGGTGCATATACCTGCTAGTATATACAACGATAACCATTCCAAGTGTATTAGTGCTATGTGAAATGCGCTGATGTCTTTATTGTATAAGCCACTACCTGTCTAATTTCTGAATTGAATGTTTGGAAAACAATGTTAAAAATTTCTTCTACCCGATTTTCTCAAAGACAATAATAGAATTAAGAAAGTGAGAGAGTGAGAGATTCTTTCAAAATGTTTATTTACTTACGGCTGATGTGCTGAAAACTAAGCAAATCCTTTCATTAAATCTGTTAATACGAACGGAAGTTATTTTCTGGTTTAAGGTCAGCGGGATTTTTCTTTCTTTCTTTACTTTTTTGTTTTCGTAATTCACAATTCTATTTCTGTGTTCTCTGGTGTTCTGTTGATATTGGCCAACATCGACATTTTTATTAACAACATGAATAAGAGAACGCCTTTAGTAGTCTTCCTAACTTTTATTGGCTGACTTCTGATTTAGGTCGGAAAATTAAAACGGAAAGTTTTTTGGTGGTACCCAATGACAGTTTAACTACAGTCTATGAATTAACATTTTGCGAATTGGATTACGGTTTAGGGGAATAAGGTTTTTTAATTACGTATTGCTTTAAAAAAAAAACAACAAAAAACCCAAATTACTATACATTTAATGTTGAAAAATATTTTTTTTAAATTAAGGTTAATTGAAATTATACATTGCAATACGAACACAAATAACAGTCTCAATAATAGATCCAATAATTAATTTCAATGGTTAATTAAATGTATTGTAATTTGGCCATTTTTAGTGAGAGCACTTTACAGTGGAGATCCCTTGTGTTAAGCAGAGGGTGGAGAAACCTTTGGTTGTTTCCCTTAGTGTTGGGTAGAATCCTTTGTTTGGGTAGAATCCAACATCTTTGTTTATTTTAGAAGCAGCAGCTCACAAAAGAGCAGGTCATCCATACTTCTCCAGCAGTGTCCAGCATGTGTTGTCCGTCGTACTTGGATGGGTTGTGTGATTGGAGGTAAGTAGCCGTACAGCTTCTTTTTTGTGGGGTGATCTTTCCAGGATTTGTTCAAGACATCCTGGATACTGCTGGAGAAGCAAAGGCGAACTTATAAGTGGCATTCTCCTGTGGACAACTACGTAGGGACACACCAGTGCAGGCCAAGCAGCAAAAACCTACGCCAATCAGCTCTGTATTGATACTGGATGCTACGCGGAGGACCTTGCAGGGGTGATGACTGATAGGAGCGGTTGAAGAGAGATCTAATTACAGGAAAGTTATACTAAAATATTCCTTAGGTTTAGGATTGAGTTAATATTTGAAAAATCCATTTTAATTGGTTCTAATTAGTTGTAATTTGCAATTAAGTAAAAAAAACTGACCTGTTCTGACTTGTCATTCTGTCTGTCACTTTCACTCGCTATTATCCTCATACCCCACTTGTACAAAGTCAGACACAAGGCCCTATTAACGTGGGACCACCCACAAACCGAGATTCATGGGTGGCTGGTGCAAAAAATTGCGCTGATCCCGTTGGTATTCCCACTCAGGCACTGGGCAATAAACCTAGACTTGCCCTTTTAAATCGAAGGGGCAGGTGTTGCCTGGGGGGGGGGGGATGGCCCTCTGAGATCAACGCTATTAATTTAACCCCGACGCCTCTCTATGTATACCTTGATTACCTCCTCGCCATATATGTTAGTTTCACAGTGAGCGGAGAGAGAGGGGGAGGGGGGAGAGAAAGTGAGAGAGAGAGAGAGAGAGAGAGAGAGAGAGAGAGAGAGAGAGAGAGAGAGAGAGGGTCGTAGATTTCAATTTGCCAGTACGACCTGATGATGGTGATAAAGTTGTTGGGAAGGAAATATCGAATTTTTGGAGGTGGAATAAAAAAAAAAAATTCAAAAGTAAAAAAAAGAGTTGAATTTATTGGCCAAGACTGTAATAAACATGATTAACAACGACAGAGGGAAATTAATTCTTCTCTTTGATAATTGAGAACGTTTTTGTTCGTTGGATATGTGCACAGGATGCTTGCTTATGATGCACCCGTGGTGTAACGGTTACCGGCGTAAAAAAAATGGACACGGCGAACGAGTTCAAATCTTGGACGAGGCTGGTTGCTTTCCACACAAGACTAACACCCTTAAGAAAGGTAGGTATTTACCCAACTCGTTCGCCACGGGGAGTGTGTAACACAAGTACGGGACATCCAGCGACGATTAGATAGATTTTAGATAGAACTTTGTGATAGATAGATAGATAGATAGATAATGAACCTTGAGAAAGGTAGATAGATAGATATGAAAATTGTGATAGATAGATAGATAGATAAAGAACCTTAGATAGATATGAACATTGTGATAGATAGATATGAAAATTGTATTAGATAGAGAGATAGATAAATAAACATTGAAATAGATTGATAGATAGATAGATATGAACATTGTGATAGATACAGACATTGTATTAGATAGATAGATAGATAAACCTTGAGATAGATAGATAGATAGATAGAGAGAGAGAGAGAGAGAGAGAGAGAGAAGAGAGAGAGAGAGAGAGAGCGATATATATATATATGTATATCTGAACATTGTGATAGATAGATATGGACATTGTATTAGATAGAGAGATAGATAGATAAACCTTGAGATAGATAGAGAGATAGATAGAAAGATAGATATGAACATAGTGATAGATAGATATAAACATTGTATTAGATAGAGAGATAGAGAGATAGAGAGATAAGGAACCTTGAGAAAGATAGATAGATCGATATTAACATTGAGATAGATAGATATTCATAGATATGACGATTGAGATCGATCGATACGAACATTGTGATAGATAGATAGATAAATAGACTGATCCATCCATCAATCAATCCATACATACATACATACTGATAAAATGGAATGACCCATCTTCCCCGTACCTCAGCAGTGGTGGTAGTGCTAACCACTATTTAAGTACACACAGATCACTCTGTGTGGGACTTATTTGAAGGACTCTCCTCATAATACTCCCGTGATCGACCACTCGGTATATATATTTACCACCCCTCCGCACGAGCAGGATGTGACACAAGGTCAATTTCTCAAGCGGAGTTCAACAGGTTTCAATTCAGAGTTTTCTCTCTCCTAGACCGGTTACCTAACCAAGGTTAAAGAGCCCAATCTGCCCTACTATTTACCCATAGCTGGAGGGAGAGTAGGATTCATTATTTTCCTAAGGGTGTTAGCGCTAAGTGAAATGCAATTACCACGTCCAGGATTTGGGACCGACGTTAATGGATTTTGTTTCTGACTGGCATGGAGGGTGCCAGTAAACAAAGTAGAATGAGGCTTATCTTAAGTATATTCTGGTTTATGTGTTCAACCGGAAATCAATTTCAAGAGAGATTAATCCTGTTTGTTTGTTTGTTTTATTTTAAGGCACATCAAACCTCGGAGGGTCATTTAATGCCGGCAACGTTTTGAAAGTTTATTTGTCTCATACTCCACCTGTATGGACTGGACACAAGGCTCCGTTTTAACGTGGGCCCACCCACAAGCCGAAGCTAATGGGTGGGAGAGAACAAAAATTGCGTCGATCCCATCGGCATTCCCCCTGAAGGGGGCGCGCCTCAGGCGCTGGGCAATAAACCCAGCCCTGTCCCCAAAGGGGGCAGGTAATGCCTGGAGGGATGGCCCTCTGGGATCGACGCTATTATTATAACATCACCGATCCAGCGGCCGAAGCTCGCCGGACCCCCAGTCGAAACCGGGTAAGTTTTGAAAGATTCGTATCGATAGTTTGGTAGAAAATTATTGAAACACAATTTCTTTATAAACCATTTTTCTATTCAACATATAGATGGTCTATTCTCGTCAAGCCTAAATAAGGGCCGAAATGGAGTGTTACATATCATGGACTGCTCAACCACCAGGATTCCGTCTTTAAGCATCACGAGTCGTGACTCACGGACAACAGGCGGCCCTATTGGGGTGGGGGTATTACCCCCCTGCAGAAAGTCGGTGTATTCTAAAGCCCCAGCCGACAGGACTGGATTTATCCTATAAATTTGAGATGAAATAAAGATAAGTAAATAAATAAAATTATGAACAAATTTAAACTCCTGTAATGACAAACGATAACATCGATAGACTTTGGAAAGCTTGATTCTACTTAGAATAATTTGGTACACTTACTGAGAGCTTATATACTCTAGTAATCACTAGAGAGTTCTCCAAAGGGGAGGTAACTCTCAATTACTTGTTACATCTCCGTACCTCAATTAGCACAAGAAAACATCGCAGATTTTGTGTACGAACGTAGATGCTTATATACTCTAGTAATCAATAGAGAGTTCTCCAAAGGGGAGGTAATCATAAAATAAGGGAAGTAACTCTCAAGTACTTATTACCTCTCCGTGCCTCAATTAGCAGATTTTGTGTACGAACGTAGATACTGTTATGAATATGATAAACCACCCGATGTTGACATGGGCCAACTGAAATGTAATTTCGCGAGTTATGTAAACAATATTATAGTCTTTTCGGTAGATATTTATTTCAATAGGATGGCGAGTTCAAAAGAGTCTTGAAAAAAACTTATTTATTTATCTATCTATTTATTTATTTGTTTATTATAGCGACCTAAATTTATACGTTTTTAAAAGCTGTGCTTTTACTAATATTACAAATTTAATTGGTGCATAAATCTCAGACCCTCTAATGTATTATTCATATGATCTCTCTGTGGTGGCAGCGGCTATGGATAAAAAGATCCCTCGAAATATTATTGACTAGAAAGGAACGTTATGCGCATGCGTGCGAGTCCTCTCTCTACTCTCTCTCTCTCTCTTCCTCTCTCTCTCTCTCACACACAACACACACACACACACAACACAACACACAACACACACACACTCAGTTACTCACTCACGCAGACACGCAAACACAGGACAAATATTAAATATTTAAAAATAAAAGCCTCTTTATGCCTACGCCTACCACCTCATCCCCATCGCCGGGGGTCTTTTTGAAAAATTGTTGAAAGTTGAAAGTGGCATGCAATGAAACTTGTGTGTGAGATATGTTAAGTGGAAAGAGGCTGAAGACCCCAGTCCACTATCTTGGCAGATCCTGTACTTGGTCCAGTGACGACTGGGCTGCCGAGCTGCTGCAGGGTGCTGTCTCTGGTAGTATTGAGTCAACGAGAGACCAAGCCTTCCTGAAGCCCAGCGCTTGCATCCAACACCATGTGGTGTTGTGGACTTCTATTGTGAGTAGTAAGTAGGTACCCCGATCCTATTACTATGGACTCGGCTCTGTCGTTGTGGATGATCCTCTCTT
>CM042157.1:68953702-68998702 GCA_023376005.1 Doryteuthis pealeii
CATTCTTATTGGGAGAGAAGAGAGAGAGAGAGAGTGAGAGAGAAGAGAGAGAGAGAGAGAGAGAGAGAGAGAGAGAGAAGAAAAAATAGGGTCGGAACATGACAATAAAACCTAAAATAAAACGAAGAATGAGAACGAAAAAATTGGGGAGGGGTTTCTGCCGAAATGTGTGTGAGTCAAGCCGTTGCCTTACGAAGGAAGCAGGATTTTTCGGAACCATGTGTTTTTCACATATGGCTACAGAAGAAGAAGAAGAAGAAGAAAGAAGAGAAGATGGGGTGTTACGAGATGTAATAAGGGTGTGTGTTGGGTGGACCCTGACGAGAACTGAACGAAGTTTTGCTTTATACTGTTTTAACACAATTTCGCTTGACTTACACTGACAAGACACGTAGTGTACCAAAGCGAATCCTTTGTTCGACAAACCAGGACATAAAAAGATATTTGCTTTCCCTGGGAACTTCAAAACTGTCCACCAGATGGCGTCACGATACCTACTTTCTTTTTTTTATGGCTAGAGTACACCATCTTTTTTTTAATTTACAGCATATATACCCTTTCCCTCCCCCCCACTCTCTCTCCATTCTTTTAGTCTTCAGCTTTCACCCAGGAGCAACGAAATGAGTTTAATTGATATTTATTAGGTAACTAAATAGGTTCGTTGAGTCTTTGTCTTTAGATGGCATGAGGAGTGTTTAGCTTTTTTCTTCGTAATCATTTACTAAAACCTAACATCGGGGTGTAGTGGTTAGCAAACTAGTCTCACAGATCCACTACTACTGAATAACGAGTTCCATCCTCGCTGGATGCCTCTATCTATCTGATGGTGAAGTTTCAGTTCTGGAAGTCTGGGGAATGTGGAGCAATCCTTCATCGCCATTGCTCCCAGGAAAACTCTGACCCGGAGTGGTATTATCTGTTAGGGGGGGGGTATTTCCTATAAGTCTAACATAAACAAAGGGGAATCACTCTTGACTGATAAATTATTTATTTATTTATTGATCTACTAGGAAAAAAGAAGACGGGGTTAGGGTTAGTGTTAGGGATTAGGGTTAGGGTTAGGGTTAGGGTTAGGGCTAGTTTAATGGGAAAATAAATAAATAATTTATCAGTCAAGTGTGGTTCCCCTTTGTTTATGCTAGACTTATAGGAAATGACTTGTTAGGGTCCTATCTATGGGTTAAATAGAAAATTTGTTCATGAAAAAAAAACTGAGTTTAAAAAATTATCTTCCAAACTATCGCTACGAATCTTTTACAACTTTGTTTGCATTAAATAACCCACTGAGATTGATATGCCATAAAACAAACAAACAAACAAACTATTTTCAGATATTAATAACTTGAAACCTTGAAATTTTTATCAAAGTTACGGACCATATGATCTTTAGGCACCCCTGTTTGATCTCGATTAAGAAAGGACATGTTTTTAATTTACACTGTCAATATCCGGTTGTTTTAACAGACGATTTTTAGAATTTAAAAAAATTATAAAACTAAAATCACTAAGAATGGTAGATTGGATAGATCTGACGGCATGTCAACCTTGTTGGGTTATTTTATACCGAAGACATTTTGTTACATTCATTCTTGATAGGTATTGGAAATTCTTTTTTATAAACTCAATTTTTAGACAGAATTTTAAAAACTCCTTTTCTTCTAATTAATTCTCAAATAGAACCCTAACAGGTACTACCACTTCGGATCAAGGTGGACCAAGGAGTAATGACGATGAAGGGGTACTCCACACTCACCAGAGCTCGAAGGAAAGCAGCAGGAGGAGTCGAATGAGGGAAACAGAGCACTTTACGACAACAAGGAACTGTTTTTGAATTTTACAAAAACAATTTTTGACCAACGTAGACCTAACCCTGTCGACTGGGGCTGTAGAATATGCCAATTTCACTCTGGATAAGGATGTCTTCCCCAATGGGGCTACCTGTTGGCTGTAGGTGGCGACCCATGATACTTAAGGAGGGAATCCTGGTGGCTGAGCAGTCCAGGACATGAACACTCCACTTTGTTTCTTACTTAAGCTAGACGGGTGGTTGGAAAGCCCTCCACTGATCAATCGGCTGGTCACATCAAACCCTATAAGATTATTCCAGCCCTATTGCCCTTATGGTTCCAATTCTGGAGCTCGTGGAACCTGGAATACCCCTTCATCCCCATTACTCCCAGCTCCACTTTTACCCGTAGTGGTAGTACATGTTAGAGTCCTATATATGGGTTAAATAGAACAAAATGCATATTGTTGTAACTTTTATTATTTTTTGTTTTGATAATATAGTATATAAGTCACACAATTATTTTACTTCTAAAAATCTTTAAAACTTTCGTAATCTTATTTGATACGTTTATTGGACCATATGACCTTTAGGCACCCCTTTTTGATCTCGATTAAGAAAGGACCTGTTTTTCATTTACACCGTCAATATCTGGTTGTTTTAACAGACGATTTTTAGATTTAAAAAAAATTATAAATCTAACCCTAACCCCTAACCCTAACAAACAACCGGATATTGACGGTGTAAATGAAAAACATGTCCTTTCTTAATCGAGATAAAAAGGGGTGCCTAAATGTCATATGGTCCCGTTTATTCGAAAAATACGACCGCCAACCGCAGATGACTTACCATCAGGTGACCCCCTCCAGAATTTGAACTCGGGTCGACGAGTCCATTTCCTACGACTCTAACCATTACAAACGCCTCCAAAACGCTTCATCGTATATAAACAAAGAGTTCATTTAAGATTTGAAGGAAGAATTTAATGGTATTTATTTATTTAAGACACGTTATGTATGTAAGAGAAAAAACACTGTCCTCCAGACGGATTTGAAAAAAAAACTTGTGTATATACAACGGATGGTTTTATATTCTGACATGACCCAATTTAAAAGTGTTAAAAAAAAAAGAAGAAAAATGCAGAGTCTGTTTCCGCTCTTTTTCTAAATAAAATTCGACCGAATTTATAAACAAATATTTTCCGCTAAGATTTTGTATCATTAGCTAGAAAATTGTGTTTTTTTAAGAATTACTAGCAGAACCTGTGGATATACCACAGTATGATGATTTAATTAATTACAACGTTTGATATGTTTACTTAAGAGCTATTGTGAAATCTATCTATACATATATAAAGGGCACTTGTTTATATGTGTATGTCTACTTCGAAAATAAAAGCAAATAACGACAAAGTAAATATGTATACATATTAAATATCACCAGGGCTTGCTTTTTGAGCAAAAATAATAAAGATTTGATTTATTTCGTGAGGTTAATTAAAAAAATAAAATTTAAATGAAAACAGCATGGAATTTTTTTTTCATTTAATATTTTAGATAGTAGACATTAAGATTTCTTTTCAGAGTAGCTGGATCAATGCAAGGTCTATTTTTTAACATAGGGATTTAAATGGGGCATCCCACGAGGATTCAACACAAGATTCAGTAATAATGGATCTACGGGACTAACTTAAAAAATTACCCCTCTACCCAGGCGACGCCGGATAGCCGCTGCTAGTACATTATATTAAGGGCCGTTTGCGTGTATGTATGTCCGGAGGAAACTATGAAAATAAAACAATCAATGACAAAGTAAATACATATACACATTTACTATCACCAGATCTTGCTTTCTGAGTAAAAATAGTAAAGATTTTATTCATATTCATGAAGATAATTAAAAAATAAAATTTAAAATCCGTTATGCATTTTTTTGCATTTAATATTTTAATAGGAGACATTAATTTTTCTTTTAACAGTGGCTGGATCAACGCAAGGTATTTTTATGTAGGGGTTTTAATAGGATATTCTGTGATTCAACAATGGATCTGCGAGACTACCTGTTTTTAACCGCCCACCTCTACCCAAGTGACGCCGAGTAGCCGCTTCTAGTAGTGTTATATATCCCTTTTTATTCGGCTGTATATAATCGGTGGAGAGTTCTCACGTATATATATATTTACCAATCCCTCCACACGAGCAGGATGCGACACAGGGTCAATTTATTAAGCGGAGTTTAACAGGTTTGAATTCAGAGTTTTCCTTCTCCTAGACTGGTTACCTAGCCATGATTAAAGAGCCCAGACTGTCCTGCTATTTATCTATACTGACGAAGGGGAGAATTGATTCATACCTTTTCCCAAGGTATTAGCGCTATGTGAAGTTCAAACAGCTTCGTCAAGGAATTGAACTCGAGTCGAGAGTCCATTTCCTACGACTCTAACCCATTAGATCACGCGCTCATTTCTCACGTATATATAGAGAGAGAGAGAGAGAGAGAGAGGAGAGAGAGAGAAGAGAGAGAGACGACGAGAGAGAGAGAGAGAGATTAGATTTAGATTGGCATTAGACTTTGATAGTGTAAAGATGGTTCAAAGTTCAACGCTACTTTGGAATTACAAATAACTCGACGAAGGTTAATAGACAAAACATTTATATACACAGGCACATGATAACAGTAAATACACGTACATAGAGAAAGAGTACATATAAAGGGGTACACAAATAAGATAGACACATTCATGAATGATACCAGATATACAATTTAAAGCACAGAATGAGACTAGGAATAGTCCATGCTGTGAGGACTTACAGTTATGTAAGGGGGCGGAGCCCCACGAGAGGGTTTAGATAAAATCTACCCCATGTGGCTCGCAGTTGCTGAAAGCCGAAAAGAGAGCGAAAGTGTTTGAAACCGGCGCTTAAATATGATGGTGCCCTAGCGGGCACCAACGAACTAAAAGGGGCAGACAACTCCTCCAGGCGAATACAAACTAACGCTACAATAGAGATGATAGTTCTTACTTGCATTACTCTGCTGGTTACTGACTCGTTTTTTAACGCTTCTGTTCGTTCATCTAGGTTGTCGGCCATTTTCTCTGGTCTAGTGGCTTTTTAGCTGGGTTGATTTTCCGGACCATATAACCTTGAGGGACCCCTTCTGTGATCTCGACTGGCAAGGTGCACAGAATGTGACGTAAATAACAAAGGGAATTGTGACTTGAGTAGTAATATAGTTTTGGTTACAGACAGAAAAGCACACAATCTCCATTATAATAAGATTTTGAATTTAATCCAGTGATTTAAAAAAAAAAGAACTAAATTTTAAAAATTGGAAGCGTTTTCTGGACCTTTTGCACCCCTTGTGCGATCTCGACAGACAAGGACACTTTTCTCATTTACCCACCGTTTTTAACACCCGGTTGTTTGTTAGGGGTTAGGGTATGGGTTAGGGGTTAGGGTTAGGGTTAGTTTTATAATTAAAAAAAAACCCTCTAAAATCGATTCTGTTAAACAATAACCAGATTTGACGGTGTAAATAAAAAAGTCCCCACGAATCCGAGATCGCAAAAGGGTGCTGCACTAAAGGATAATATGGTTCCGATTTCCTTTCTAAAATTCTTCTTACAGGCTGGGCTGGTTCATTGTCTTAACATTATAATTAATAACAAGACTGGTACTTGTCAATTTTTTTTTTTCCAAATTACATGTTGCAGTTCCTCTTGGATGATTTGGACGGATATGAATTTTAACCAGAAGGTGTTACAAGATGATAACGGCCGAAGATAAAGAACCAATTGCTATTGATATATAGATATTTTCTTCACATGCGTTTGTGCGTTTGTTGGTTGCGTTGCGTTGGTTGGTGGTTGGTTTTTATAAGCATTTCAAACTTTTTGGGTTACTTATATACAAAAAAAAAAACGTTTTGGTCTATCCATTCCTTGATGGGTATTCAATTCAGAAAAAAAAAAAGATTAACTAATTTTTTAAACACAATTTGTTAAAACTTGTATTTTTTCTATTCAAAGCCATAGATGGGGCCTTACAGCATTACTACCCCAACTCCGGGTGTCAGAGGGGACCTAGGAGTCAATGTCAATGAAAGGGTTACTTCACACTCCCATAACTCCAGTAATTTGGGAAATTCAGGATAGAGTTTAACATCATACCAATATTTACCTCGTACCCCACTTGTACGGCTAAGGCCAAGGCCCTCATTAACGTTGACCACCCACAAACGAAGCCCATGGGTGGTGCGTGCCCAAAATGCATTTTTGATCCCGTCGGCATTCCCCTCCAATGGGGCGCCTCAGCACTGGGCCAATAAACCCAACCCCCGGTCCCTTTAACATCGAGGGGCAGGTATGCCTGCGGGATAGCCCCCCCCCCCTGGGGGAATTTCAACCGCTATTCATTGTAACCACGGTCCAGCGGCCACCCCAGCCACTGAACCCCCGACCCGAGAGGATAGAGTTTAACACTCATACCCAGAGAACATTAAAATACTCAGTCACCATCTTCTAGCACATATAGGATTAAAATTCATACCGTCCAAATCATCCAAGAGGAACTGCAAACATGTAAATTTGAAAATAAAAAAAATTGATCAAGTAACACCAAGTCTTGTTATTAATTAAATGTTAAGACAATGACCAGCCCAGCCTGTAAGAAGAATTTAGAAGGAAAATCGGACCATATTACCTTTAGGCACCCCTTTTGCGATCTCGATTCGTGGGGACATTTTTTCCATTTACACCGTCAAAATCTGGTTAATTGTTAACAGAAGATTTTAGAGGTTTTTTTTTTATTATAAAACTAACTCCTAGTTGGGTGCTGGCCATAAGGCAATAGGAATTGCGGATTAATCTATACGTGCTAGACTTGGACGTGACCTGCGATTGATCAGAGGAGGGCTCGCCAACCGCCCGTCTACCCTAAGGGGTAAAATGGAGTGTAGCATGCCCCGGACTGCTCAGACACTAGGATTCCATAAATTATATATATAAAAAATTGTTTTACCAAAAAATGCCAGTACCCATCAAGAATGAATTTATTTTCAAAATTTGTCGCATTAAATTGACCCCCGAGGTTGATATGCCGGTAAAGACAAAACAAACAAACAACGTACAAATTAACCTGAGAGTATTGTTATAAACAATATAGTATTTACACAACCCCGTTCACCACTGGTAAGATGTGACACAAGATCGCAAGATGGCGTCAATCCAGCGAGGATCGAACTCGCATATTCAGCAGTAATAGATCTGTGAGGACCTAGCTTGAACCATTACTAACGCGATTGGGACACTCTTTTTAACCAACCTTCTCTAGGCCTACGAGTAAGGATGTGACCAACAAGATCGCAAGTATGGGGCATCCAGCGAACGATCGAAACCACGCTATATCAGCAGTAATAGATCTGTGAGACTAGCTGCTAACCATTATAACGCGATGAGACACCCTTTTTAACCAACCGTTCGCTACCGAGTAAGGATGTGGCACAATATCGCAAGTATGCGGCAGGATCGAATCTGCTATTCAGCAGGATCTGCGAGACTAGCTTGCTAATCATCATACCGCGATGGGACACCCTTTTATCAAACCCGTTCGTCACGGGTGAGGATGTAACGCAATATCGCAAGTATGGGGCATCCGGGGAGGATGAACCTGCTATTCAGCAGTAATGGATACTGCGAGACTAGCTTGCTAATCATCATACCGGATGGGACACCCTTTTTTATCAAACCCGTTCGTCACGGGTGAGGCAATGGTAACGCAATATGCAAGTATGGGGCATCCGGGGAGGATCGAACCTGCTATTTCAGCAGTAATGGGGATCTGCGAGACTAGCTTGCTAATCATCATAACCGCGAATGGGACACCCTTTTTATCAAACCCGTTCGTCACGGGTGAGGATGTAACGCAATATCGGCAAGTATGGGGCATCCGGGAGGATCGAACCTGGCTATTTCAGGCAGTAATGGATCTGCGAGACTAGCTTGCTAATCATCAATACCGCGATGGGACACCCTTTTTTATCAAACGCCGTTCGTCACAGGTGAGGATGTAACGCAAATATCGCAAGTATGGGGCATCCCGGGAGGATCGAACCTGCTATTCAGCAGTAATGGATCTGCGAGGACTTAGCTTGCTAATCATCATACCGCGGATGGGACACCCTTTTTATCAAACCCGTTCGTCACGGGTGAGGATGTAACGCAAATATCGCAAGTATGGGGCATCCGGGGAGGATCGAACCTGCTATTCAGCAGTAATGGAATCTGCCGAGACTAGCTTGCTAATCATCATACCGCGATGGGACACCCTTTTTATCAAACCCGTTTCGTCCACAGGTGAGGATGTAACGCAATATCGCAAGTATGGGGCATCCGGGGAGGATCGAACCTGCTATTCAGCAGTAATGGGATCTGCGAGACTAGCTTTGCTAATCACATCATACCGCGATGGGACACCCCTTTTTATCAACCCGTTCGCCCACGGGTGAGGATGTAACGCAATATCGCAAGTATGGGGCATCCGGGGAGGAATCGAACCTGCTATTCAGCAGTAATGGATCTGCGAGACTAGCTTGCTAATCATCATACCGCGATGGGACACCCTTTTTTATCAACCCGTTCGTCACGGGTGAGGATGTAACGCAATATCGCAAGTATGGGGCATCCGGGGAGGATCGAACCTGCTATTCAGCAGTAATGGATCTGCGAGACTAGGCTTGCTAATCAATCAGTACCGCGCAATGGGACACCCTTTTTATCAAACCCGTTCGTCACAGGTGAGGATGTAACGCAATATCGCAAGTATGGGGCATCCGGGGAGGATCGAACCTGCTATTCAGCAGTAATGGATCTGCGAGACTAGCTTGCTAATCATCATACCGCGATGGGACACCCTTTTTACAACCCCGTTCGCACAGGTGAGGATGTAACGCAATATCGCAAGTATGGGGCATCCGGGAGATCGAACCTGCTATTCAGCAGTAATGGATCTGCGAGACTAGCTTGCTAATTCATTATACCGCGATGGGACACCCTTTTTATCAAACCCGTTCGCCACGGGTGAGGATGTAACGCAATATCGCAAGTATGGGGCATCCAGGGAGGATCGAACTCGCTATTCAATAGTAATAGATCTGCCAGACTAGCTTGCTAACCATTATAACGCGAAGGGACACCCTTTTTATCCAACCCGTTCGCCACAGGTTAAGGATGTGACGCAAAATTGCAAGTATGGGGGCATCTAGCGAGGATCGAACTCGCTATTCAGCAGTAATGGATCTGCGCGACTAGCTTGCTAATCATTATATCCCGATGAGACGCCTTTGTTATAAGCGATGCATATATTTATGACAAGACGCGTGCTGTCACACAATCTCACCCACCCAACCACCCATTCATCCATAACGCACCTACCCCCCCCCTCACCAACCACAGATCCCTGGAATTTAGAGACAGGCAGTCTATTTCCTGCACCAGTTGTTCAATGCAGTATTTTATTTAAAGAAAAGGAGACAACAGCAATATTTATCGAGCCCCTCGCTACTACTACTACTACTACTACTAATATTACTACTATAATAATGATAATAATGATGATGATTGATGATAATATTGAGATGAATTTAATACTGCTGCAACCTGACAATTTTAGAGACATGCAGTCTCTTTTCTGCATCAACGGTTCAATGCAGTATTTTTATTTAAAGAAAAAGAGACAACGGGAATTGTGATCAATACGTACACTACTACTACTACTACTACTACTATGAAGAAGAAGAAGAAGAAGAAGAAGAAGAAGAAGAAAGAAGAAGAAGAAGAGATTCGAGACAAATGTCGCAATCTGGTTTTTGAGACTTCCTTTATGAATAATAATAATAATAATAATAATAATAATAATAATAATAATAATGTACATGGATGACATAAAATTTTTTGCAAAAATGAAAAAGAATTGGAAAGCCTAATACAAACTATTAGAATATATAGCCAAGATATAGGAATGGAATTTGGAATTGGAAAATGTGCTATGCTAGTAATGAAACGGGGTGAAAGAAAATTAATGAATAGAATACAACTACCAAATCAGGACACTATAAAATCACTTGATGAAAATGAAAGTTAGAAATACTTAGGAATTTTAGAAGCGGACAATATTAAGCAAACAGAAATGAAAGAAGAGTTAAAAAAGAATATCTCAGGAGAACTAGAAAACATCTAGAAACCAAACTTAACAGCAGAAATCTGATCAAAAGAAATCAATACCTGGGCCGTCTCCATTATAAGATACTCAAGACCATTCTTAAAATGGACAAAAGAAGAACTCAGACAGATTGACCAAAGAACGAGAAAGTTAATGACCATGCACAAGGCTCTTCACCCTAGAGACGATAGAGATAGATTATATGTGTCAAGAAAGGAAGGGGGAAGAGGTCTTGCCAACATAGAGGACTGCGTAGAAAACACTATCCAACAACTGAGGATTACACAAGAAAGAGCAAAGACAAATTACTTATGGCGGCCAACAATAGTAGAAGTGACAGATGGACAAACAGAAAAACAACAAAGACTAGAAACAAAAATGGGAAGAAAAACAATTATATGGACACTTCAAGCGACGAATCGAAGAGTTGCACATGGAAAGACTTGGACATGGTTAAGAAAAGGAAACCTCAAAGAGAAACAAATCATTAATAATTGCTGCACAAAATAATGCATAAGGACAAACTATATAAAAGCGAAAATTGATAAGACCCAACAAAATAGTAAATGTAGACTTTGTGGTAATAGAGATGAAACTATAACCATATACTCTGTGAATGTAGCAAACTAGCACAACGAGAATACAAAACTAGACACGACTGGGTTGGGAAGTTGATCCACTGGGAATTATACAAAAAATTAAATTTTGACCACACAACAAAATGGTATATGCATAAACCAGAATCTATTCTTGAGAACGAAACGCATAAAATTCTCTGATATCCAAACTTTCCAAACCCTTTTCTAATCCTTTTGGGACTGTTCCAAGTGCACCAACCACAATTGGTATCACTTTCATATTCCATAACTTTTTCAGTTCTCTGGCAAGATCCAGATATTTGTCCATTTTTTCATTTTCCTTTAGCTTCACCCTTGCTGGGATAAGGTGATCCGTTTTTATTTCAAAGTCCCAGAGAATTTATTATTATTATTATTATTATTATTATTATTATTATTATTATTATTATTCTCTGGGACTTTGAGATAAAGACGGATCACCCTATCACAGACAAGAGACCAGACCTAGTGTTGATTAACAAAAAGAAAAAAAAAGAAAAAGAGAACGTGTCAACTGGTAGACTTTGCGGTCCAGCAGATCATAGGGTGAAGCTGAAGGAAAATGAAAAGATGGATAAATACCTGGACCTTACCAGAGAATTGAAAATGCTGTGGAATATGAGAGTGAAAGTGATACCAATTGTAGTTGGTGCACTTGGAACGGTCCCAATAAACTTGGAAAAAAAAGACTGGAGGATCTAGAAATCAGGGGAAGAAATGAGACCATCCAGGTTACTGCACTGCTGCAATCGGCTAGAATACTCAGAAGAGCCCTGGAGACCTGAGTAGACTTGTTGTCACTCAGCCTCTAGTGAAATACCATCAGCTGACGCTCATGTGAAAAACTCAAAAGGAATAATAATAATAATAATAATAATAATAATAATAATAATAATATAATAAGGAAAATGAAAAAATGGACAAATATCTGGATCTTGCCAGAGAACTGAAAAAGTTATGGAATATGAAAGTGAAAGTGATACCAATTGTAGTTGGTGCACTTGGAACAGTCCCGTGCCAAAAGGATTAGAAAAGGGTTTGGAAAATTTGGAAATCAGAGGAAGGATTGAAACCATTCAGAACACTGCACTGCTGCAATCTGCCAGAATACTCAGAAGAGTCCTGGATACCTGAGGGGACTTGCTGTCACTCAGACTCCAGTGAAAGACCATCAGCTAATGCTGATGTGAAAACTCAAAAGGAGTAAAATAATAATAATAATAATAATAATAATAATAATAATAATAATAATAAGAAGAAGAAGAAGAAGAAGAAGAAGAAGCTTGGAATAATAATAATAATAAAATAATAAAAATAATAAAAAGCTCGGAAAAAAGACTGGAAATCAGAGGAAGAATTGAGAACATCCAGAATACTGCATTGCTGCAATCTGTCAGAATACTCAGAAGAGTCCTGCAGATCTGAGATGACTTGTTGTCACTCAGACTCCAGTGAAATACCATCAGCTAACGCTGATGTGAAAAACTCAAAAGGAATAATAATAATAATAATAATAATAATATAATAATAATAATAATAATAAGAAGAAGAAGAAGAAGAAGAAGAATATTCGGAGAAATGCCGCAACTTGACAGTATTTGAGACTTCCTTTATGAATATTAATCAATGTCTTAAATGAATATTCATTACATTTTTTTTCATTCATGAAAATTCTTTAATGTCCCCGCCCCCTTTGCTCAACCCCACCGCCCCCATTTATTTTTGCTTGGTTTAATTCTTTATATTAAAGTTTGTTGCACTGTTAATTCATTAGGTTTTCTTTTTTCTTTTCTTTTTTTCAAAAAACTTCATTTATTCTTCTTTATCTCCTACTGCGTCTCGTCTGTTTCTTTCAAATTTTATTCTCCCCTTTTCTCACATCCCACAATCCACCCCTTCTATTTCCGGTTCAATGTTTATCGTCTTTTAAAGTTTCATTTAATAGTTTAATAAGATTGGCGGATAGCATGCGTTTTTTTTTGTTATTTTTTTTTTTATCTCTCTGTCTTTTTTTTTTAATAATTTTTGACGGAATAAACGAAAATTCATTCACCTCTCACGTTTTAAAAAAAAAGTGACATTAAAAAAAATCGCTTGTTTTATTTTATTCGTTTTATTTATTTATCTTATTTTTTTCTTTCTCAATTTGATTGTTGCGTTTATTTTACGTGAATTTTATTACCCGACATTTTGTCTCTCATTTTTCATCTCTCTACAATTTAACCCAGCTGTTATCATGTATTTTTTTATTGATGTAATTTTACTTTTTCTTTTTCTTTTACTACCTTTTATTTTACCGTCTTGATATTTTTTCTTGGTACAAATGCAAAATAGCGCGCAAGAGATAATTCTTTCTTTCTTTCCTTCTTCTTCAATCACAACTTATTTTTACTAAAACTCATCCTTTTTCGAACCTTAATTATTAAAGCCCCCCTAATAACGTAACATAGGCTCACAGTTATTTCTTGGATGGGACATTTCTTCCCAAACAAGCGAATTACATGTGAACCCAGCTACGTCCCCTATTCGAAAGGTGACTTCATTGGGGGATTTAACCGTTCTATAGAAGTGCGGTCGGCATATTCTACAGCCCCAGCCACTAGGGCGTGTTGTTGTCTTTGTTGATTCTACCAAAGACAACGTAACACTTGAGAAGAATTTTGACAAACTAAGTCCGTCGTGTTTTCTACCTCGCCACTGTCCAACCGTCTCCTTTTATACTCGGTCTGGCCGAGACACGTTACAACTCTCGTCTCGCCAGCTACGAGACTTTCCACTACAAATCGCGGCCTCAAGGACACTCACGATTTCACCACTAGTCGGACTCGTCACATTTCTGCTTCCGCCCACATATACAACATGCCATTCGCTGTCTTTTCCACCGTCAGACCGTTGTTGGCTCATCATAGGTTTGTGAGTTTTGCCGTTTGATCTCGATACAGTGCCAGACTAAGGAAAGTTTAACAAAAGATAATATCACGAACTTCTCGTATATAAGACTAGAAGCGGCTATTCGGCGCCTCCTGGGTAGAAGAGAGTGAGGCAAAAATATTCTCGCAGATCCCTTCATTACTGAATCACGAGTTTGATCCTCGCAGGATGCCCCAATAAAATCCCTACGTATAAAAAAGACATTGCGTTGAATCCGCCTGGTAGGACATCAGAAAAAGAAAGAAAGTAAGAAAGAAAGAAAGAAAGGAAAGTGCACAGACAGAAAGGAAAAATCAGTGTCTCTCATTTAAAATATTAAATGTAAAAAAAAAAAAAATTAAAAAAAAATGCGAAAGTCCATGCGGTTACTATTTAAGTTTCATTTTTTCAATTATCTTCACGAATATAAATCAAATCTTCATTATTTTTGTTCAAAAAGTAAGATCTGGTGATAATGAATGTGTATATATATATATATTTACCAACCCCTCCGCACGAACAGAATGTGACACAAGGTCAATTTCTTAAGCGGAGTTCAACAGGTTTGAATTCAGAGTTTTCCTTCTCCTAGACCGGTTGCCTAACCAAGGTTAAAGAGCACAGTCTGCTCTACTATTTACCCATAGCTGGAGGGAGAGTAGGATTCATACCTTTCCGAAGGGTATTAGTGCTAAACAAAATGCAATTATTACGTCCAGGATTTGAACTCGGGGCGACCAGTCCATTTAATTTAACTTTAACCATTACACCACGCGCTTCCTACATGAATGAATGTGTATATAGATATTAACTTTGGCATTAATTGTTTTATTTTCATAGTTTCCTCCTGACATGCACCTATATATACATCTTATGTATATCACATACTCCATGATTTTATTTTTGTTTAAACCTCAATTCTTAATAAAATTGTTTTAAATTATTAATACTGTCGACCATATCTTCATGATATTTACCGCGTACCCCACTTGTACGGGTCAGGCACAAAGTCCTATTAACGTGGGACCACCCACAAGCCGAAGCTCATGGAGTGGCAGGTGAAAAAATTGCGTCGATCCCGTCGGCATTCCCCTCAAGGGGGCGCCTCAGGCACTGGGCAATAAACCCAGCCCTGCCCCTTTAAATCGAGGGGCAGGTGTTGCCTGGGGGGATGGCCCCTGGGATCGACGCCCAATGGTCCAGAGGCCGAAGCCACTGTTGACCATATCTACATGATATTTCATGTACGGGTCAGGCACAAAGTCCCTATTAACGTGGGACCACCCACGGCCGAAGCTCGTGGAGTGGCAGGTGAAAAATTGCGTCGATCCCGTCGGCATTCCCCTCAAGGGGGCGCCTCAGGCACTGGGAAATAAACCCAGCCCTGCCCCTTTAAATCGAGGGGGCAGGTGTTGCCTGGGGGGATGGCCCCCTGGGATCGACGCCGTTAATTATATCAATGGTCCAGAGGCCGAAGCCACTGTTGACCATATCTACATGCTAATAACGTGTGATTGTATTTCTGTATACAACAAAACGGTGGTTCACAGTGTAAACGGGAAGGCTAATTTGCATATTGATATTTAAAATAAGGATTTTAATAAATATATTAGTGCTTAGTATAATTGATTTCTAACTGTTTGGTTTTATCTTAAAAATAAAAAATCTCAGGGATAAATCTTAAAAGAAATCCATTAAAAAGAAATTATAATTTTATTCTTTACTTACTATTTTAACTAAATAAGTTAAATTAAGGAAAATTTAGCAATGAAAGACGGGAGTGATGGAAGAATAAGTTTCAGCTGTTCTATTTTTCGATTATACCCACCTCTGTTTCAAATCTTTTTATCTGCATTCTTATTTAGTTTCATTTGCCTTTCATTAGGGTTAGGGTTAGGGTTAGGGTTAGTTTTATCATTTAAAAAATCTAAAGATCGTCTGTTAAAACTGTAATAAAATATTATATTAATTTAGAAAGGCTGGACCATATGACCTTTAGGCACCCCTTTTTGATCTCGATTAAGAAAGGACATGTTTTTCATTTCTAAATGCCTTTCTAAATTAATATAATATTTTATTACAGCAAAACTTAAATACTTGCACCCAGGGGGTGTTACATATTTTTGCTACTACACACAATATAGATAGATGATATGCAGTTCTTACGACTCGCTGAAAACATGTTTCTACTTCTCACGCATGCGCACACACAAAGGCAGATCAACACCCGCACATAGACTGGGGCACATCTTAATTAAACATACAAGCGTATATAACAAAGCGGTATCGTTTCCGTCATTTCCACTAATTAGAAAATTGACTTGTGCCCGTTCAGATCAGAGTTCATTTGCAGCAAATTAAGCACAACTCTCATAAACCAGCCCCCTCCTGCCCCCCCCCAAAAAAAAAAAAACGTCAGAAAAAATTAATTAAGGGCCATAAATTGTGATTGAATATTACAAATTAAAAATCTCCTGGGAATATTTACTTTTTTCAAAAAAGCGAATGGATTAATTGCCCAAGTAAATAAAAATTATCAGGTTGTTCAACCTAAAATTGCCGAAGGATATTATCATTAGATCCAAACACGTGACTTGTGTGTTGCTGTACGTACGTATATGGGCGTATAAACACATAACACTATAAAATTAAATGTGTGGTTCTTATAACACGTTAAAAGTCTCAGAGTAACCTTCCAACGTAGGTATATATTTATATATATAAGTGAATCAGAACAAAGAAGTACAACATAATAACAATACAGACTTTATTGTCTGAGCCGTGGAACATGACATACATGTCAAGATACAAAATAGTCAATATAATACAAAGTCTCAGAGTAACCTTCCAACCATATATATATATATATATATATAAGTGAATCAGAACAAAGAAGCACAACATAATAACAATATAGACTTTATTGTCTGAGCACGTGGAACATGACATACATGTCAAGATACAAAATAAACCGGACGCAAGTCGTTTGGAAGTATGTGGTTCTTATAATACGTTCAAAGTCTCAGAGTAACCTTCCAACCTAGGTACATATATATATATATATATATATATATATATATATATATATATATATATAAGTGAATCAGAACAAAGAAGTACAACATAATAACAATACAGACTTTATTGTCTGAGCACGTGGAACATGACATACATGTCAAGTTCTCACATAATCGACAGAGACGCGTTCATCTTTTGTGAATGGCAGACCAAGAAAGAGAGGCAGAGGGCTTCTTGTCTGAGTTTAAATACCCAGCTAGTAGCGTCACCTTGTAGCAAAACTCCGGCAGCAAGGGAAGATAACCCATTTGGACACAAGTCTATCCCAACAGGGGCAGACAATCGCTACAACACTTATAATGTGAAAATACCTATTATGTTTATGGCACGGAGTTGTTAAAAGCAACACAGTTCATAACAGCTCTACATTATTGTTATTACTAACAGGACCTGTGGATATACCACAGTATGACAATTAATTGTTACAACGTTTGACATGTTTACTTAAGAACTATTGCGAAATATTTCAATATGTAAAAAGTATGTCTCTCACTCTTTTTTCTTTCTTTCCTTCTTTTCATTATGTTCGATTGAAACATATTAGCGTTATTGCCTCCTCTCTCTGTCTTTCTCATACTCTCTTTGTTTCTTTCTTTATTATTATATTCTTTCTGAGTAGCATGTCCTTTTTCTTTTCCTTCTTTTTTTTTGTCTGTGCCAATACTCATGGTGTAATAAGAAAATACATCTCTTCATGTGCAGAAGATGTTTTAGAGACTACTCCAATGACATTGGATTCAAGAAGTTGATTAAAATGTTGGATTCCTTGAAGATTCCAGAGATACTTAAACATATTTCATCTCATTTAATCCACTTCATAATGGAAATTCAATAAATTAATGTATAATGTATAAAAAAAACCCGAATGGTCCATTATTTTGGTGAGGTGACGACACTCATAAGAAAAAAGAATTCGGCGGATAAGCAACATCAGATAATCAGAGCTTTCATGTTTACATTTCATCTTGGACGATTTGGACGGTCTCATATCCACGAGTCCCGCTTGTACATTTTATTTAGTAAATAGTGCTCAATATCTTGGATCATGCATGCATATCTAATTTAGGTTAGCGTGAACATGAAATCGCTATTTACTTATAAATTATTATTAATATTGATATATAAGGTGTGTCAAAAAAGTATCGAGATTTTTTGTATTTTTTGACACACCTTGTATTCTGAAAAAAAAAACCCAACTTTCTATTCATTGTTCATTTCTATCTTGGTAAATACAGTTTTAAACTTGGTACTTTTTTTGACATACATTGCATTCTGAAAAAAAATCATGAATGGAACGTTATTTTTTTTTCTCAGAATACAAGGTGTATCAAAAAGTACAAAAACTCGATACTTTTTTGACACACCTTATATATACTAGCAAATATATGCACCCTCCGGGTGCAAGTATTTAAGTTTTAATGTAATGAAATATCGTATTAAATTAGAAAGTCTAATAAGAAGGCAGATAAAAAGATATGTAACAGAGTGGGGGTATAATAGAAAAATAGTAATGAAACTTACTCTTCCATCACTCCCGTCTTTCATTGCTGAATTTTACTTCTTTAACTATTTAGTTAAATTAGGAAACACAGAATAAAATTACAGTTATTTTTTCTTGTTAATGGATTTCATTTAAGATTCATTGAAGAGATTTTTGCTTATATTCATTAAAATAAAACCAAACAATTAGAAATCAATAATACTAAGCACACATTTAATAAAATCACATTTTTAATATCAATATGCAAATTAGCCTTCCCATTCACACTGCAAACCGCTATTTTTGTATATATAAATACAATTGCATGTTATTTGTATGTAGATATGGACAACACTAATAAAAAGGTGAAGCAATTCTATTAATAATTCAGGTTTAAATATAAATAAATCATGAAGAATATGTTGTAAATAACTATGTTAATTGTGACTCGATTAGTAATATAGTTTCGGTTACAGACATAAAAACACACAATCTCCATTATAATAAGATATATATATATATATATATGAGGTTAAGTAAACAAGCAAATGTTATTTTTTATATGGCTTTAAGCCGACAATTTTTGGAGGATATATGCTTAATTGAAGTCATACCTAATTTTGAAAATTAATTAGTTAATAATTAATGAATTTAGGCGGGCATATATATTAAAATGTAAGGCTAACAAATCGAGAAAATGTCAATCCCTGAATGTACATTTCGACCCATTAGGTCTCATGTGTGTGTATGTGTGTGTGTGTGTGTGTGTGTGTGTGTGTTAGTTAGTGTTGAAAAATGATTCACCCAAGTGCTCACTCGCCCACTATCTTCTTCATTAACCCTGTGGCATGCCAGTAACGAAACATTTTTTCTCAAGATATTCTACATGGATTTAGATTAATACATTATCCAAGTGCACTTAGTATAATTATTATTGAGAAAAAAAAACCCGAAAGAAACTTCAGGTGAAATTCGAACGCGTTTTTTGCCAATTCAATGCCCCGTGGCGATAACCATAACGCTACCGAATATTTAAAACTCAACCAATCAACTCCTCGTTTCGGTGAATGTATAGAAGAGGTGCCATATGACGTTACAAAAAGTTGAATCACTCGAAAACGGAAGGTTTTATGGCAAGCCTATTTTGTTCAGACCTTCAGACTCTTCTACCAGAGGCAAAGAAACATTTTTCTTCTTGTTTTTCTTTTTTCTTTAAAAAAAATTAGTATCAAATTTAAGCAGCTTCAATTGATTTATTGGATGCTTGAATGAAAAATGCTTCAGGAAAAGAAACTGATGACGTGCTGTCACGTGGTAATAAATGGGATAGAAGCCAATGAAGGAGATTTTGTTGCATTGTAAAAAAAAAAAAAAAAAAAAGAAAGATTGGTAGGTTTCAGTTCATTTCAAACCATCAGATATTCCTGGCGTTGCCTGGGATTCAAAAAAAAAAAAAAAAAAAAAAGAAAAAAGATCGGAGGTAAACCCTCAATAAACATTTATATTGGATCGCTTCCGCGCGCTCAACACCTCTCTCTATCTTTACCCTACTCTCTTTCTTTCTTTTTTTGTTATATTTTTTTTTCTGGATAGTATGCCATTTTTCTTCCCTTTCTTTATTTATAACTAGAAGCGGCCATCTGGAATCGCCAGGTTAGAGGGGGGATTTTTAAAGTTAGTCCCGCGGATCCATTATTTTAATCATGAGTTGGATCCTCGCAGGATGCCCCATTAAAATCCCTATATAAAAAATGACCTTGCATTGATGCAGCTACTCTGAAAATAAACGTTAATGTCTACTATTCAAAATATTAAATGCAAAAAAATATTCCATTCTGTTATCATTTAAATTTTATTTTTAATCCTTTTCACAAATATAAATCAAATCTTAAAATTACTAATGGCAACAACACTGAAGAAATAGACACAGCCACACAGTATATATTTTCATGATTGGAAAATGTCCGTATATTGATGGAAATAGAATAAATTTTAGTTTATAAAATTTGTATTTTATTATTCTTGATTATAAATAAATGTTTCTATCTACTGCTTCAGCTTTTCTTAATGTTTTATTAGATGTTATTATGCTACTGATGACTGACAAGTATAGATGATGCTAATGAATTAAACAAAAAATTTGATTTCGGGACGGTCCAAACCCCATTTGGAACGGTCCAAACCCCATTCGGGACGGTTGATAATTTTTGTTCGGGACGGTCATAAAAAAAGTTAGTGTCGGGGCCTGGTGTCTACACACCCACCTCACCGATAGATAGTAGTAAGATTGAGGTACTTACTACTCACATAAATCCCCAACACAACCTGGCGCTTGGGTGCAAGCGCTGGGTCTTTCGGTGAAGCTTGCCTCTCGTGAAGTCACTCAATACTAGCTGAGACAACACCCTGCAGCATTTCGGCAGCCCAGTCGTCCGGACTTTCCCCTGCCACTGAACCAACTGCAGGACTGTCAATATAGTGGCCTGGGATCTGTGCAGCCTCTTTCCACTTAAAATATCTCACACATAAGTTTTTTAAATTATCTTCATGAATATCAATCAAACCTTCATTATTTTTGCTCAAAAACCAAGCCCTGGTTATATTTAATGTGTTTATATATTAATATTATATATTATAATATATATATATAATAATATATATATAAAGATTTTTAATTTTTTAATTTTTTATTTTTCAAATTTTATAGTCCTTAAAACATTTAAAAAATTAAAAAATAAAAATAAATGCCTTTAAAGTAATAAGAATTCATCATTCGCATCAGTTAAACACTTTGTCTAAGCTCCCTGGAATAGACTATAATCTAAATCTCTAAGTCTTTTGTTATTTCTTACATTTGCTCTGTGACTCTAACATTAAGAGCACACATTGAGCTCTCAAAAGGTTTTTAGATAAAACTCTTGTGTCGTAAGGAATATTATATATATATATATATATATATATATATAATATATATATATATATATATATATACTGTCGTTAATTGTTTTATTTTCGAAGTTTCCTTCGGACATACAGATTCACACAATTACCCTTTATATATGTACAGATAGTTAGATTAATAGATAATATTAATACTTTAATTTAAGCAAAGTTAAAATAAAAATATACTAAAATATCAATCATTAATTTTTTTACTGGAGTATTTGCTATCTTTCTTTAAGTATCGCACACATTTGGTAACCTTCAGCCAAGTTTTAACGGAACCCCTTTTTTTATTGGATGTAGGGTTATGTCTGCGAGTATGTTTATTCCATCCCCAGGTTTCTGTCATGTTTCGTCTCGGGGTGAGGTTTTCTGGACTCTTAATTGGCAATTTCTCTTTTTTTCGCTCTACCTGTTTACTACCGTACTGCCTAACTCTGAGATTGAAACCCGGATTTCCGGAGAAGAAGACGAATTTGCCCAGCTGGAACCGGCGATTTCTATCTCTTCGCACAAGCCCCCCCCCCCCGCTGCTGCAGTGTTCCCTAAATAGTCATGAGAGATCATCTCAGAAATTTAGACAGCTAGAAAGTTATTAAGTACCTGGGGGGCAACCTCCGTCCCCCAAGCCACCCCCCACACACCGGCTGCATCTGGCCTCGTCTTCCACATATGTTGTTTACAGGAAATGCACAATATTGTAGGAGAGAGGAAATGGGAGCCGCCGATTCTGAATTCCGGTGGTGGCCATTTTAAGTTCATTTCGCATCAATATGTCTACAGGAAATATATTAATTTACTTCCCCCTGTGTTTTGCCTCATCGCAAAACATCTTGTCACTGGCATACCACGGATTTGAACATAGAAAAGATTGAAAACTGAAATCATTCTTTAATAACCATAACCCTGTCAGTTGGGGCTTTAGAATACACCGACTGCATCTTTGTTGGTCGTAGGTAGCGACCCGTGATGCTTAAGAGATAGAACCCTGGTAACAGAGCAGACCATGACATGCAACACTCCACTTTGGGTCCTTACAGACTAGACGGGCGGTCGGAGAAGCCCCCAGCGATCAATCGACTAGTCACGTCAAGCCCTATCACCTATATGATTGTCCCAACCCTATTGCCATTATGGCCAACCCCAACCCCAACCCTATCATATCATATATGTGCTAAAAGGTGGTGACGGATGATCTTAATGTCCTGGGTATGACGTTAAACTGAGTGTGGAGTTCCAATTCTGGAGCCCTAGAGAATGTGAATGACTACTTCATCACCTTTACTCTTTGGTCCACTCTGACCCGGAGTGGTAGTACCTGTCAAGGACCCATCCATGGGCTTAAATAGAAATATTTAAATATAAATAAAAAAAAATTGAGTACCCATCAAGAATGAATAAAACAAAAATGTCTTCGGCATAAAATAACCCAACAAGTTTTGGCATGCCGTAAAACCAACTAACCAAACAAACTAATAACCAATCCAATTCCTAGGGAAGTCGCTGAGGAGTAATGGATAACCAGCTGGACTGCGAAGAATCGTAGTAAGCGAGTTCGAACTCCAGTCGCGCTACTACGTTCACTTTCGGACTAATACCCTTGGGAAAGGTATGAAACCACTACAATTACTGTTCTTCTACAATGATGACTAGCATTAAATAACCCACGAAGGCTGATCTGCCATTAAACAAAGAAACCGAATTCAATTCACTTCGCACAAAAAAAAACACCCGGGAAAGGTATGAATCTATTTGTTCTCCCTCCAGATATGGGTAAATAGGAGGACAGATTTTGTTCTTAAACATTGAGAAGGCAACTCATCTATGAGAAGGAAAACTCTGAATTAAAACCAGCTTTAATCCGGTTCAAAATGACGTTGTGCTGCCTTTTGCGGCGGGTTGGGGGGTAAATCCATCCAACTTTTGCTTGCTTTCTATTTGGATAGTACCGTATTTCCCCGAAAATAAGAGGAGTGATAGTACTGGAATTTATTACTCTCAACTAGGGCTTATTTGAAGGGACGGGCTTATAGTAAAAATAATTCTGAAAAATCATCTTATTTTGCCGGGTAGATGTATTTTTCGGGGAAAACGGTATAATAATATATATATATATATATATATATATATATATATATATTTTAGGATATGTGTTTAAGTGAAGATGCCTAATTTTGAAAATTAATTAGTTAGTAATTAATGAATTTAGGCGGGCATATATGTTCAAATGTAAGGCTAAACAAATCGAGAAAATGTCAATCTTTGAATGTACATTTCGACCTATTAGGTCTCATCAGCAAGGTTATAGACATGGGAGACTGCCCCGTGTGTGATTCGAAACCTCGACTGCCAGGCTGACAGGCGAAGTCTCTAACCATTAAAAATTGTCGGCTTAAAGCCATATAAAAATAAACACATTTGTTTCAAAAATATAAATAATAATATACCTTACTTACCAATGCTTCAAAAGCAAATTATCATATATATATATTATATAATATATATATATATATATATATATATATAATATATATAAATGTAGTATATTATATATATATATATATATATATATATTAATATAGTAGTATATAATATATAAAATAGTATATATATATATATATATAATATATATATATATATATATATAAATGTAGTATATATATATATATATATATATATATATAATATATAAATATAGTATATATATATATATATATATATATATATAAATATAATATATATATATATATATATATATATATATATACTACATTTGGGTGACTTACAGTATGAAAGTAAACAGTGTGTTTGAAATGGCGATAGCCGACAATTTTTGTGAGAATAAGTGCTTAATTGAAGTCATACCTAATTGAAAATTAATTAGTTGATAATTAATGAATTAGGCGAGCATATCTGTTCAAATGTAAGGCGTAAACAAATATACATACAGAGAGATAGACTTTTCTCGATTTGTTTACGCCTTTTATATATATATATATATATATAATATATATATATATTGTAAACACGGTTTGTTTGGAATGGCTTTTTGCCGATAATTTTTGGGATAATAAGTGCTTAATTGGAGTCGTACCTAATTTTGAAAATTAATTAATTAATAATGAATTAGGCGGGAATACCTATTAAATGTATGGCTAAACAAATCGAGAAAAATCAATCTCTGTATGTACATTTCGGCCTATTAGGCCTCATCAGCAGAGCTATAGATTGTAATTGCCTTCAAGCAAATATATATATATATATATATTTGCTTGAAGGCAATTACAATGCCTATATCGCATAAAATTCGATAATTATAGAAAATAATCTTGACAAGTGAATATCGGTAAAGGTACAACATCGTACAGACTGTTTCGACTTTATTAAGTCTTATCAACGAAGTATACTAACGATTTCCCTCCGACAGAATTCGAAACCGGGACTTAAGCAGGCATAGTCAGAGACTATACTGCTTCAGCCACGATACACAACGGACAATCCCTGCGAAATTAACCTGTCAATGATACTAGTACGCCTCTATCATAATAGGTACGGGAACGTTGAGTGAACAACACCAAAACACAAGCCTATGCTCTTCGGCAAAGGAAATAAGATTTTTGGATGTTTGTTTTTTAGAAGCATTGTTGAATAACGTATATATTATTATTTATATTTTTGCTTGAAGGCAATTACAATGCATATATCGCATAAAATCCGATAATTATAGAAAAAAAATATATAGGTAAGATAAGAAGTAAATAGAAAAAAAGAAAGGAGGTAAAAAAAAAGTAAAAAAAAAAAAATGGAGGACAGTGAAAAATGTCTAATAAAGAAAAGAATCATCGTCTGCGACAAGCAAAATGGCAAGCTAAGGTTAAAATGGCGCCTGGTTTAGTTAGGAAAGGCGCGAAAGCGTTCACGGGCAGACTCGGAGATGTTATCATTTCTGCTACCCCCACCCCGCACACACACACACAATAAAAAAAAAGAACCTTACGTAATGGAGCTAATGCTTTGCACGTTGCACAACAACATGGGGGGAAGCTAACGAAATGAAAACAAAGTGAAAAATTTGGGAAAAAAAAAGACTTCTAAAAGATGATGGCGTCTGTTTTTGGTTTTTAATTATGATACATAACATCGGTCGGCATTCGGTTGACTGTCATTTTTTTTTCTCGTCTGACCGCGCCCCTAAAAACAACGTCACACAAACGCGCCAATCCATCATCTGGGAAAGAATGTCAATGCACATTATGCACCTACCGGTGGCCGTTTAAATTTACCGGAGAGTATTAAATTATCGGTTGTCACTCGCGGATTCTAAACATTTCGGACAGGCAGTATTTATGTCGTTGATGTAGTGAATAGATACGGTATATATATATATATATATATATATATATATATATATATATATATATATATACATACTAGCAAATATATGCACCCTCCGGGTGCAAGTATTTAAGTTTTAATGTAATAAATATTGTATTAAATTAGAAAGGCTAATTAAAAAGATTTGAAACAGATAAAAGATTTGAAACAGAGGAGTATAATAAAAATGGAACAACTGAAACTTACTCTTCCATCACTCTCGTCTTTCATTGTTATTTTTCTAATTTAAGTATTTAGTTATAAGAGGAAGTAAAGAATAAAATGACAGTTATTTTATCTTGTTAATGGATTTCATTTAAGATTCATTGAAGAGATTTTTGCTTATATTCATTAAAATAAAACCAAACAGTTAGAAATCAATAAACTAAGCACATATTTATTAAATTCGTTTTTTTTAATATTAATATGCAAATTAGCCTTCCCATTCACACTGTAAACCGCTATTTTGTTGTATATAAAATACAATTGCATGTTATTAGTATGTAGATATGGTTAACAGTATTAATAATTGAGGTTTAGATAAAAAATAAAATCATGGAGAATGTGATGTCAATACTAAGAGAATTGTGACTTGAGTAGGAATATATACAGACAGAAAAACACACAATCTCCATTATAATAAGATATATATGAAAGGTAAAAATGGATATTGAATCCGACAATATGTGTAGAAAGTTTTGTAGAAAAAACAACAAGATGTTAAAAGTTTTGCTGACAGAAATCTGTTTCGACATTATGAAGATGTCTTTATCAAAGCAACATTGTAAGCGGAAAAACGAAATGAATATATCATTAATTACGAGGCACAGAACGCTCTCGATCAGTACCGGAATTTTCAAAAAATTTTCAAAAAATACGCATTTATTGTTAAAAATAAAATAAATTTTATTTCTAAAAATTATAAGCATTTTCATCATAAAAAAGCTCAAAAGAGTTTGCAGTAAAAGTGTATATGAATATCAAAAAGTTCAGGAAAATGTTCCGGTTACAAATGAAAGTTTAAAAAATATAACAAGTCCAACAACAGGAATCTGCAATGATGATAAACTCGCAGAGTCAGGATCCTTATTACTCTTTTGAGCTTTTTTATAATAAAAATGATAAAAATGCTTATAATTTTTAGAAATAAAATTTATTTTATTTTTAACAATAAATACGTATTTAAAAAAAAAGTTTTGTGCCTCGTAATTAATGATATATTTATTTCGTTTATCCGCTTACAATGTTGTTTTGATAAAGACATATTCATAATGTCGAAACAGATTTCTGTCAGCAAAACTTTTAACATCTTGTTTAACATCTTAATGTACCATTGTTTGAGAAATAGCATCAAAGATCGTCTACTAAAATGCGCCGAAATCCACGTTTTTGCAACATTTAGCCTAGAAATTGGTTAGAAAATTTAGCAATTTCATTATTCAAAACAGAAAAAAGTTGTTTTAAACGAAACGAATGAAATATTATATCTACAATTCAAATTGAAAATATTCCCACTCCCATCACCAACACCTGATACGCTGCTTTTTACCTAATAACACTGGTTTACAAAAAAATATTTTTTGTCTGAGGCAAGAATGTGAATAGGTGTTTTTTTTTACTAATTTGGGTGTGCTGAATTCAAATTCATAAACAGTTTTGCTCTATCACCTCTAGTTTTCTGTCTTTTAAATAGTCTCATTTTAGTATATACAGAGTATATACGTGCTTATTTCAACAGTTGCAGCAGCTTATTACAGATAAAACAGGATAGATAAAGAACATTGACGGAATAAATATACTTGATGACACAATGTACACAATTCATAGTACCGCAGACAGTTAGAAACGTGTTTTCTTAGATAATCTGCTGACTGCCAGTGCACTACTGGCCAATGCACTACTGGCTGTTGATTGAGACGTGTTGGCTACGCTTAACTGCCAAAATCCGTCTTGATATATAGCTATATATATATAATGTAATGCTATCATTTACATTTATTGCATAATAAGTAAAAAAGAAGACATAAGTCACACAATATTAGAAATTAACCCTGAATGCATATACGCCTTTATGTACAGTATGTGTACAAAATGTACAGTATGCATATCTAAAAAACTAGAGGGGATGAGTAAAAACGGATTTCCAATCTGAATTCAGCACCCCCCAAATTAGGTTAAAACAGCTATTTTTGTGCTTGCCTCAATTACTTTGTAAACCAGTGCAATTAAGCTGTAACAGTGATAACATTTTAAAAGATTGAAATCTATTTCCTCAAGTGAAGGCGTAGTTTTGAAAAGAACATTTTTGTGGTAATTCTTTATGTTAATTTGCAGCTTTCGCCACATGGAAGATGTTACCGTTCTAAAATCGACCCACCCTAGTGTAAATTTACAGGGAATTGCTTATTTTTTCCCTCTCTTTTCTTTGCGTCTTATCAATTTCCCGCCTCTGTCCATATATACCCGCCTTTTACGTACTTTTTGAAACAATTAAAACACTTTACACTCGGCCATAAATGGCTCTTTTAAACTTATCATCAAAATGATCGTAGAAGTTTTTTTTAAAGAGAGTCCTCTGTTGTGATGGACCGCAGCGATAACAGTCAGGCTGAACCTGGTGTGTTTTTTTATGGGCTGTCAGTGTCTATTTGGGTCATTGGGGACAAATTGGAATAGAAGGTGTGGGGTAGGGAGTTGTTAAGAAGGGAGAGGGAAACATGAGATAGGAAAAGAGTGTAGGAAAGAGAGGTCAGGAGAAAATAGACTGAATCAGAGAGAGAGAGAGAGAGAGAGAGAGAGAGAGAGAGAGAGAGAGAGAGAGAGAGAGAGAGAGAGAGAGAGAGAGACGAGAGAGAGAGCAAATGAGAGAGAGAGAGAAAGGGGGGAGAAAGAGAAAGAGAATAAAGTGAGCGAGAGGCATATCAGAGCGATAAAGAGATGGTAAGAGAGGGGAAGGTGAGAGAGAGAGAGAGAGAGAGAGAGACAGACAGACAGACAGACAGACAGACAAGAGGAGAGAGAAAGAGCGAATGAGATAGAAAGGGAAGAGAAAGAGAAAGAGAATAAGGGAGAGTGAGCGAGAGGCATATGAGAGCGATAAAGAGATGGTCAGAGAGGGGAAGGCGCATGAGAGAGAGAGAGAGAGAGAGAGAGAGAGAGAGAGATAAGGGGGTAATTGAGAAATTAAAAATATATACATTGAACTTCATTTCATATTCCACTAATATCTGTCCAGTTGACTGGTAAAAATTAGGCTCCTGAATTCACAGTCTACCGCAATTCACGCCTGATTTTGAATTCACAGTTGTTCCTCACCTAGACAGATTGCCAACCAAGGCTAGAGGGACCAGTTCCAGTGGGGGAAATGGATAGATTACTGCCCCTTTTAAAATGATTAGTGCGAAATAGAAATACCGTTAAATACCCCGGCAAAATTAGCAACGAATAGTAATTTTTAGTTTATTTCAATATAGAACTGCATAAGTTTATAATCTCAATTTCCTTAAAATAACAAAGCTATACTTAAAAAGTGTATAACTGAATCACTACGCAACAACTTAACGTATTAAGTTATGATTTCCTTAGAGTTTCATTTTTATTAAGAGTATTAATCCCAGTTGAAAATTACAAATATATACATAGGACTTCCTTTGGTTATTTCCTAGTTGAGTAACATGATATTACAGAGTGACCCAGAAAAAACAGAACCCAAATTATTTATTTATTTTCCCATTAAACTAACCCTAAACCCCAACTCTAACCCTAACCCTAAACCCTAACCCTTGTTGAACTTAAACTTTTGTGGGTTCTGTATTTTGGGGTCAGCCTGTAATATTATGTTACTCAACTAGGGGGTTTAGGGTTAGTTTAATGGGAAAATAAATACTTAATTTGGGTTCCTTTTTTCCTGGGTCACCCTGTAATATCATGTTACTCAACTAGGAAATAACCCTTTATTTCATATTCGACTAATATCTGTTGGGTAAAAATTTACGCCCCTGAATTCACAGTCTATCGTAATCCACACCTGATTTTGTTCTTCACCTAGACAGGTTACCAACCAAGGCTAGAGAAACCAGTCTGAGTGAATAGATAGATTTACAAGGTGTGTCACAAAGTATCGAGATATTTGTACTTTTTGACACATCTTGTATTCTGAAGATTAACGTTCCATTCATTCTTCATTTCTATCTTGGTAAACACAGTTTTAAACTTGGTACTTTTTGACACACCTTGTATTCTGAAAAAAAAATTAATGAATGGAACGTTATTCTCTTTTTTTTTTACAATACAAGGTGTGTCAAAAAGCACCAAGTTTAAAGGTGTATTTACCAAGATAGAATGAAGATTTACAAGGTGTGTCATAAAGTATAGAGATATTTGTACTTTTTGACACATCTTGTATTCTGAAGATTAACGTTCCATTCATTCTTCATTTCTATCTTGGTAAATACAGCTTTAAATTTGGTACTTTTTGACACACCTTGTATTCTGAAAAAAAAAATTAATGAATGGAACGTTATTCTCTTCTTTTTTTTACAAGGTGTGTCAAAAAAGTGTATTTAAAGGTGTAAAAGGTGTATTTACCAAGATAGAAATGAGGAATGAATGGAAAATTTTTTTTTTTTAGAATACAAATTTTGTCGAAAAATACAAAAAAAATCTCGAAACTTTTTTGAAACACCTTGTATTTTAAGGTGAATAGTCCGAGCTGTCGAGCTGGAATTTGAACCCGACACACCAGTTCCAGTTTCCATGCTGTTAATCGTTAGGCCACTCACTCTTCCGTGAGCCTGGAGTCAGTGATCATTTCTTGTTTACGTACTCTGGAAGTTTGTTTTTTATGAAAAAAAAAAAAAAATGTGGGATAATTTAAAACATTTTCCGAACTTCAGCAAAAAGTTGCAGTGGATTTTGCAGAAAGTAATTACACACTTCAATTCCTTTAAATGAAATTGACTTTAATTAAATTACATTCCTGTGGATTTTTTTTTTCTCAAACTGAAACTTAATGATTCCCCTTTCCATTTTAGTTAATATGGCGGAGGTAAAGAATTGTGTACGAGCCTCGTTTTCGTTTCGCAGTTACACCAAAATGCGGAAAAAAATTGTAATAAATAACTTTCGTTTTTTTTCTGCTTCACATTCTTCGACTGCGAAAGAAAACTGACTAAAAAAAAATGAATTGCTATTTTTAATTATGACAAATTCTAATGACATTTCACAATTTAAAACTGTTTAGTGACATTTTAATGCCCGAACTCCTTAAGGTAATCCTTAAATGTTATAATACGTTTTGCTCTGATATAGAATGACGCAACGCGTACAGTGAAGTCACGCTGAAAACAAAAATTCCCGCTATATCACTAAAGCAATACTTAATTTCTTAATGTCTCTATAAGGGCGCGTGGCGTAATGGTGAGAGTCGTAGAAAATGGACTTTGTCGACCCGAGTTCAAATCCTGGACGAGGTTGTTTGCATTTCACATAGTGCTAAAAACTCTTGGGAAATGTATGAATCTAACTATATTCCCTGCAGCTATGGGTAAATAGGGCAGGTAGGGCACTCCAACCTTGGTTAGGCAACCTGTCTAGAAGAAGGAAAACTCTGAATTCAAACCTGTTAAACTCCGTCTAAGAAATTGACATTGTGTCGCATCCTGCTCGTCCGAAAGGGTTGGTCTCTCTAAAGTCACGAAGAAGAGAGAGATTACAATCCCGAAAATTTACTACTACGAAATAAATGAAATTAAAAAAAACAACAACCGAGTTTTCTGATATTTATTCACAGATGAATATATTATGAAAACTACAATATCACATTAATGCTTCACACTAATGCCCAAACCTGATATATGTACTTCAAAAAACGGATACAGATACAAAAATATCTCAAATATATATACTTACTAGAAGCATACGGAGACTCCTTAACAACACCATGCATATATAATATATATATATTGAAAAGAGAAATAAAGGAAAGAAATTAATTTATCTTACACGTGTTTCGGTCAGGAGTTTATCCATGTGTACATTATTCAATCTATTATTATTTTTAAATAACAAAAGGAAATGAAATAATAATAATAGAAAAATATTGAAATGTTCCGCACACTATTTCATTTCATTTGGTTATTTAAAAATAATAATAATTTAAATAATGTACACATGGATAAACTCCTGACCGAAACACAAGTAAGTTAAATTAATTAAAATATCCTAAAAAAGGATACAGATACAAAAATTCTCAAATATATACTTACTGGAAGCATACGGAGACTCCTAAACAACAATATATATATATATATATATATATATATATATATATATATATTATAAAGGCTTTGAAGAAAATAGACTGAAGCATCAAGATCAGCTCACCTAAGTTTAAAACAAAAACATCTGACTCCCACCTTGGAACATTTAATTTGTCAGTGTGGCTTCATAGCCACATCAATATCACACTCGAGGAATCACAAAATGTTTTCTTGATAGCATTACTCACTGCTGAAAAAAATATCTGTATCGAGATCTCACATATTATATATATATATCTATATATATATATATATATATATATATAAAGGAATTTGTGTGAATCTGTATGTCCAGGAAAACTTCGAAAATAAAACAATCAACGACAAAGAAAATATATATACACATTAAATATCACAAGAGCTTGGTTTTTGAGCAAAAATAATGAAGATTTGATTTAAATTCATGAAAATATCTAAATGATAAAATTTCAATGATAACAACATGGATTTTTTTTCCATTTAATATTGTAAACATAAATTTCTATTTTCAGAGTGACTGAATTAATGCAAGGTCTTTTTTACATAAGGATTTTAATAAGGCATCCATCGGAGATCCAAATCACAATTCAGTAATAATGGATCTGCGAGACTAACTTAAAAAAAAGAATCGCCCCTCTACCCAGGCGACGCCGGGTAGCCACTTCTATTATGAAATAATGCGTAGTTTTTTTTTTACGTGCAAGGGAAACTATGCTGCGTCGAGCTGTTCAAATGCCCGGATGTACCCACTGAGTAAGATGTCAGCCTTCTAATAGATCTGGCATATTCAATCCAATACTTCCTTCCTGACTTCTTAAAATTGCCATCTTAATTTACGTACTTAGTAAAGCCTTCAATGGCTCTCCTATTTAAGAAAGAAAGAAAGAAGAAAGAAAGAATGCAACTAGAAAGAAAGAAAGAAAGAAAGTCTATAAATACTTACAAGATTTGGGTGCGGTCAAATCTGTTGGTTATTACGAAGGCCGGTAAACTTCAAGTTAATCATAAAATTACAAATCAGCAGGTTATATACAGTGTTCGGGATAAATTTATCCATATGGACCCCGGTTGAGAACCACTGCTCTAGCCTTCTTTAAATTTTCTTTATCAATTTATTTAGCTAAATTATCTGTTTTCTCTTAATCTTCCGTTCTTCTACTACTCCAGGAGTGAGGGAAAATGAAAGAGCAGACTCCGCAGCTAAATCGGGTCTAAATTTGATCCCCGACAATTTCAAGATACCATATACTGGTTTGAAACCTAAAATTAATAGATTCCTTCATACAAAATGGCAACAACACTGAAATAACAACATCCAAAATAAACTCTTCCTAATCAAACCCACTTTGGGAGTCTGGAGACCAACTTTAAGGAAGTCTAGAAAGGAACAAGTCATTGTATCCCGATTACGCATTGGTCATACAAGACTAACGCACTCCAATATACTCAAACAAGAACAACAACCACAATGTGGAACATGTCAAACACCTTTGACAGTTAAACACTTATTCATGGAATGCAGGTTTCTTGCTCACATCAGAAACCGTTATTTTAAAGCAAACAATATGAAAGATCTATTTGAAAATGTCAACATGGAGGATATTCTCTCTTTTTTGAGAGAAATAAAATTATACCATAGAATATAGACATGAAACAAATCAATACCATACAACATAATCCCCAATAATGCTAACACATTTTTAAACCAATTATTAAAAAGTACAAATATAAATACACGATATGTATCACTTCCTGACCGTTAGGCATGACATAACCCCAGACGGATTGATATGCCGTTAAAATCAAATAACCAAACCAATCAACTTAGGCTAGAGACCGCCTCTGCGACCACCCGTCTAGCCTAAGTTGATTGGTTTGGTTTATTGATTTTAACGGCATATCAATCCGTCTGGGCTCCGATCAATCGACTGGTCATGTCAAACCCTAGCACCTATATGATTGTCCTAATCCTATTGCCTATTTTGCAAACCCCAACCCTTTTTACCATACGGGTGCTAGAAGGCGGTTGCTGAGGGTCAACACCATACAAAATAATCCCCAATAATGCTAGCACATTTTCAAAACCAATTATTAAAAAGTATAAATATAAATACACGATATGTATAACTTCCTGACCGTTAGGCATGACATAACTCCAGACGGGTTGATATGCCGTTAAAATCAATAAACAAACAATTAACAAACAATACTCCGTGGCGGAGTGACTAATATGCTTGAAAACACCACCGTAGTAAACGAGTTCGAACTCCAGTCGTGTTATTTGGTTTCACTTTCGGACTGATCTACTTGGAAAATAAATGGACAACCTCATCCCCCTTATTTATATTTGGTTATAGGTTGGAGGTATTGACGCACACTACGCATCATTTAAAAGCTTGGACCTTCTTCATCATATACTGATGATAGATAGAATGGATGACTGGAACCAATCATGAAAGGGAATAACTTTATCATAATATCTGCGCCGGCCATCAAAATAAGAAGATTATGGTTGCTGCACAATGCTCCCTGAACACTGTAAAAACAATCAGGCATGAACTGGAGAATTGCAATGGAGGCTACGAGCTGTGACTAGAAGAAAGCAATATAACAGACGATCTGATTGCGTTCGTACAGCAGAATCCCTAGAAAATCTGTAGAAAAAAGTATTGGAGGATCCTGACATTGGAATTCGAGCTTTATCAGGTGAATTGAATGCTTCAGCCTCTACCATTAGCTTGCATTCGATGAAGACCTTCGCTACTACAAGTGTCGCAGAGGTCAACTGCTCTCAGAAAAGGCCCGTGAAAATCGTCTGACAAAGGCGAAGAAACTTCTGAGCAAGTGAAAAATCCTGTTGAACCACAAACAATCTGGTTATTTCCCGATGAGAAAAACTTTTGTCAAGATCAAAAGCACAACATGCAGAAAAATATATGGCTTGCATACAGTCGAAAGGACACTCCTCGTGTCATATAGACTAAATTTCCCAAACTGTGATGATTTTCCTTAATCCACTAGTCAATTGGATACATGGCCTAGTGGATAACACAGATAAGACTAATCACTCGGAGGGTGTTTTTGTTTTGTTTTGTTTTTGTTACATAATTATTAGATACCTAATATTTATGGCAATAGTGTAGAAATCAAAATGGCCGTTATAAGCTACAGTCCACGGCCTTGAAAGATGAGTGACGGCGCTTGACCTCACTCTCACCTTGCCTTCTGGGGATAAATCGTGAGAACCGGAAGGCATAGAAGACCCTGTCTTCCGGTTTAAGGATAGTTAGTAACTCAGTCAGTTAGAAGTTAGAAGCCGAGCAGTTAGCAAGTAGGAGCCGAGCTCGTAAGATGTAAGTCTCACTGCGCAGATGTCTGGGTTGGGGATGAGAATAAAGTAACATCAAAGTAAATCGAAGTCTTGTGTTTATTACCTAAAAAACTAACAATGACACAGGGCTTCTGATAAAGAGAAATCCCAACAGAAACCAGACCCGAAGTCCCCAAGAAAGTCCAGACCTTAGAAGAGACCAGACCAAGTTAAGACGATCAGAATAGCAGCCGGCCAGAATAGAAAATACGACAAGAAGTAAGAAGTAAGAAAAGGGTATACAACATTTTGTTTTGCTAGTTACTTTTAAAAAGAAAAAAAACAAAAAAAAACAATAATTTCTGACTCGGATTTCCAACCCGTCCTTCGGGACAAGGGTCCAGTGCGCTTCGGCAACTGGACCGGTCATGTTAAATTAATAGCGTCGATCCCAGGGGGCTATCCCCCCAGGCAACACATGCCCCCTTGACTTAAAGGGGCAGGGCTTGGTTTATTGCCCAGCGCCTGAGGCGCCCCCCTTGAGGGGGAATGCCGAAGGGATCGACGCAATTTTTGTTCTTTCCCACCGATGAGCTTCGGTTTGTGGGTGGGCCCACGTTAATAGGGCCTTGTGCCTAACCCGTACAAGTGGGGTACGAGGTAAATAAAATTTCTGACTCGGATTTGAATGCTTTCCCATGAACGTTAATGCTATTTGTCGATTTCCCATCAATTTTCGCGCCATTAAATCATTTCGTAATTATTAACCAGATTTAATTAAGGTAATTAGCAACATTAAATTTCAATAACTGGGTAATTTAATTACTTGCTAGACTTATTTTCCCAGAAAAAAAATCTGATTACTAAATCGAAAAGCGAGAAAAACAAGAAGTAATCGTTAAATATAAAGATTAAAAAGATGGCGGCCTAAGCAGTGTTACGTCACTCATTCAAACGTAAACAATCTCATTCATCAACACTGAAATCTCATGCAGTATCGACCATCACTTTTAGTAAGTCCTCTGAATGGCATCCTGTGTTGTTACAGGTGTCTCTATGGCTAAATCTAAACTTTGTCTGTCGGTGAGTGTCTGTGACACAATCAGTAAAATGCCATGTTTAACAAGCTCCCAAAAATAAGGGATACGAGTTCAAATCTTACCGGAAGATAATTCTCCACCAATCCACACTATTTAGTTAAAGATTGTAGAATATTAAAAAACAAACAAAAAAATAAAAACAAAAACAAAAAAAAACAAAACAAATAAGGAAAAGTAAATAATAAGGGAAAAGAAATTAAGAAAAGAAATAGATAAAAAGGAAAAGAAAGAGAAAGAGAAAGAAAGAAAAAATGAAAACAAAAAGAAAAGAAATTGAAAAAGAAAAAGAAAAAGAAAGAAATAAAAAGAAAAAGATGAAAAAGAAGAAAAGAAAATGAATGAAAAATAAAGAAAGAAAAGAAAGAAAAAAAAAGGAAAAAAAGAAAGAAAAATAGAAAATAAAAGCAAAAAGAAGGAAATAAAAAGAAAATCAATAAAAAGTAAAGAAAGAAAAAAAGGAAAGAAAAAAAGGAAAGAAAAAAGGAAAAAAAGAACGAATATTTTTCTCGTGCCCCTGAAATTACAGCGCCTTCTGTGACTGTGAAGGCCAATGATTTCTCCTATAACAACATACTCACCTATAGCAACATACTCACCCCCGCTGACCTACCTATGCACTCCCCTACATCTACTCTTCATCCTCCAAACTATCCTCACACCACCCCTCACTAAATCATATGTACGCACGTAACTTTGCTTTAATAAAATCATTTCGACTGACGATGTCCGAGTAATACGGACGAAATCATTTCAACCTTTGATTGTTTTTGAGTTGTTCATTTCTTGCTCACTTATCCTCTTATCTACCTCATATATATATTATATATATATATATATATATATATATATATATATATGTTTGTGTTGTTTGTTTGTTTGTTTTTCTCTCGACTCCCACCTCTCTGTGCTTGTTGATATACCTACATGTACCTTGGAAGGGCGGCAATAACCTAATACCACCGATTATTCTCACGAGTGCCTTGTTACTCTGATCATGTTGAATACTATAACTATAGTTAGTAAACACACACACACACACTCACACACACACACACACACATATATATATATATATATATATATATATATCATGAAAAGTGAAAGTAAAAAGGGTGAAGACAGAGGGATGGGGTGGGGGTAGAAACGGCTGACATTATGAAGCCAAAAAGGAAGAAGCAATTGCAGCATCCGGTTGGTATTGAGCCCAGATGAAAGAGAGACCCCCATGCCGTTCGGTACATGTCCCTGGTGTGTGGAGGAAAGACTGACTTCTCCCGTGGAACTGAGAGTCAAATATTCGCCCATTTCGTGTGCTTAATTCATGTTAAATAATCTCTTTATAAATAGATCCCCCGGCCCGTGGGGTCAGAAATGCATTTCCTTACTTGTCTTTCTATTGTTGTTGTTGTTGTTGTTGTTCTTCTTCTTCTTCTTCTTCTTCTAAACAAGAAGAAAAGAAGAAGAAGAACAACAACAACAACAACAACGACAACAACAACAACAACATTCTTTCTTCTCTGTCTTATTCTTCCTTTTTCCCTTCTTTTACTTTTTCTTTTTTTTCTTTGTTTGTTTGTTTCTTTCCTTTTCTTTTCTCTCTTCTTTCTTTTCTTCTCTCTCTCTTTTCTTCTTTCTTTCTTTCCCTCTTTCTTTCCTTCTTTCTTTCTTTCCCTCTTTCTTTAAGTTATGCTACTGTTTCTTTCTTTTTTTCATTTATTCATTGATTCCTTCTTTCTTTCTTTCTTTAATTTATAATAAGCTTTTCTTTCTTTCTTTCAGTTATTCATTTATTGCTTCATTTACTGATTCTTTCTTTAATTGATAATAGTGTTTCTTTCTTTCTTTCATTTATTCATTCTTTCTTTCTTTCTTTCTTTCTTTCTTTAATTGATAATAGTGTTTATTTTTTTCTTTCATCTATTCATTGATTCCTTCTTTCTTTCTTTTTTTAATTTATGATAGTGTTTCTTTCTTCTTTCATTTATTCATTCATTTCTTCTTTCTTTCTTTCTTTCTTTAATTCATAATAGTGTTTCTTTCTTTCTTTCATTTATTCATTCGTTCTTCTTCTTTCTTTTCTTAATTTATAATAGTGTTTCTTTCTTTCTTTCATTTATTCATTCATTCCTTCTTCTTTCTTTCCTTAATTTACAATAGTGTTTCTTTCTTTCTTTCATTTATTCATTCATTCCTTCTTTCTTTCTTTCCTTAATTTATAATAGCTTTTCTTTCTTTAATTTATTCATTTATTGCTTCTTTCTTTCTTTCTTTCTTTCTTTAATTGATAATAGTGTTTCTTTCTTTCCTTCATCTATCCATTGAGTCCTTCTTTCTTTCTTTCTTTTTTAAATTTATGATAGTGTTTGTTTATTTGTTTCATTTATTCATTCATTCCTTCTTTCTTATTCTTTCTTTCTCATTCTTTCATTCCATTTCACTTTTATTACCTCAACATTTTCCCTCGTTTCTATTTTCCTACACCATATCCGAATTTTCTTCTTCTTCAACACTCTTCTTCTTCTTCTTCTTCTTCTTCTTCTTCTTCTTTCTTCTTCTTCTTCTTCTTCTTCTTCTCATATCTCATATCTCATATCTCTTCTTCTTCTTCTTCTGCACTAGTTACCATTCTTTTCCTGCAGGAGAATTTGGCTGGATATCAACGCTTCAAAAGAAATGGCTCGATTTGATTATATTGGAATGGTTTGTGTGCGAGGGAGGGGGGTCATTCGTTTAGCTTGCCTCTGTCACATGATACGTGAAAACGAACACTTTCTTAGATCGTAGAAAATAATATTCTTTATATCGTTGCTTAATCTCTAATGATAGATATTTTTTCAAAGAGCAAATTAAAAAATTAGCCGCGTATACTTCACTCTAAAAAGAGTGAGATTGGCAGCAAAACAGATTGAACATGGGATGCTATCATATAAGCATGTTACGATAGATATATAAACGCCAAGGTTGATTGATATAGATAGGGGGAGATAGGGGCAGACAGGGGCAGACTGATATATATATATATATATATATATATATATATATATGAAGTAGTCAAACAGTGTGCTTGAAAATGGCGAAGGCCGACAATTTGTGGGAGATTATGTGCTTAATTAAAGTCATACCTAATTTTGTTAATTAATTAATTATAACTAAATGAATTAGGCGTGCACATCGGTTTAAATGTAAAGCGTAAACAAATCGAGAAAAAGTCGGTCTCTGTATGTACATTTCAGCCCATTAGGCCTCATCAGCAGAGCTATAGACAGGGCAGTGCTTTGTACGTGTACCCTACCTGTCAGGCTGACAGGCGGACATTCTAACCACTACAGTAGCTGGCTTCCCCAGTATTTCTCGTTCATTTTAAACTGGTATGTATATCGCACTTTTTGGGTGACTTATGGCACGACAGTATGAAGTAGTCAAACAGTGTGTTTGAAAATGGCGAAGGCCGACATTTTTAGGGAGATTATGTGCTTAATTAAAGTCATACCTATTTTTGTTAATTAATTATGAACCTGCCCATATCTCCCATATATATATATATATATATATATATATATATATATATATATATAATTCGCATTCTGTAGGTGACGATAGCCGAGTGGTTAAGCTGTTCGACTGATGCTGAATCGACCGGATTTCAATCCCAGCTGTAGGTAGCTTACAAATGTCTAGCCACATTGAAGAGACTTGATAAATCGAAACACGTGTCTGTGGATGACTATCTATATCTATATCTATATATATATATATATATATATATATATATACCTGTTTGGAGGCGGGTGGCGTAATGGGTACAGTCGTGGGATATGAACTCTTCTACCCGAGTTCAACTCCTAGACAAGGCTGTCTGCATTTCACATAGTACTGATACATTTGGAAATATATATATCCAGCTATGGGTAAAATAGTAGGGCAGACTGGGCTCTTTAACCTTGGATAGTAACCAGTGTAGAAGGAAAACTTTGAATTTGAAAAATCTAAGGTCAGTCGTTGATTGGGTTTGTGGCATTCCTTATGCACCAATTCTTATTTTGGGGGTTGGCAGTTAGCACTCGTTGACCTTGCCACGATGACAAAATGACAAAAATAAGCTACAATTTTTTTCTATAAAAAACAATGCTCTGAATTGTAAAAAAAATCCTTCAGACCAAATTGCCAGAAGGAAGTATATCCCAAGGCAACGAGACTTCTTCAGAATTACTGAAATAAAAAAAGCGCCACTAGAAGAAATAGACCGTGCCGCCAAGAATAACCCCAATAAAGAACTAAGTCAGCATTTGCTGAATCACTCAAAGCTAATTACCATAGAACAAAACACCAGACAAAGCTCCTCATCGTGTCTTTTCTCGCCAATCTAGTATGCAAAATATATTCCTCTCCATTATATATGATAATAAAACCGATGTTATTGTTAACGGTGTGTTAACTGATTCTTAGATGTGGCTGCAACCACGGAAGCTCATTTCCGCTAATCTCTCAACCCATCACAAAGACACTCCAACCAAGTTGCATCGATCACAGTTCTGCGGATCAAAGGAACACTACGTGGGGGAAGAAGGCATCGAAACAGCAGCTAGCCGGAGACACATGTGGTAGTCACGAAACTAAATCATTTTATCAAGTACCGTGACTAGCATAGGATTACACGATCTTAACAATTTGTGTTCTGGATGGTTTCGTGTCCTGTGTATGATGTTAAACTGCATCTAGTGGTAGAGTTCTAATTATGGAGCTTTGGGGTGTGTGGAATACCTCCTAATTGCCATTACTCCCAGAACCATTTTGACCCGGAGTATTAGTACGTTAGGGTCCCATCTATGCATTAAATAGTTTTAAAAAAATGAGTTTAAAAATGTATTCAGAAATATTTGAATACCCAACAAGAATAAATAAAACAAAAACGAGTTGGGCATCAAATAACCCAAGTTATAATATGCGGTAATATTCAACCAAGCAACCAACCCACCAACCAAGCAAGCAAGCAACCAACCAACACACCAATCAACTAGCACACCAACCAACCAACCCACCAACCAACCACCAACACACCAATCAACAAACACACCAACCAGCCAACCAACAAACCAACACACCAACCAACACACCAACCAACACACCAAAAAAAACACCAATCAACCAACCAACTAACCAACCAACACACCAATCAACCACACACCAACAACCAACCAACTAACCAACCAACACACCAATCAACCTACACACCAACCAACCAACCAACCAACCAACACACCATCAACCAACACCCAACCAACATACCAACCAACCAACACACCAATCAACTAACACACCAACCAACCAACCAACACAACCAACAACCAACACACCAACCAACAACAACCAACCAACACCACAATCAACAACACACCAACCAACCAAACCAACACACAATCAACCAACACACCAACCAACAACCAACCACCAACACACCAATCAACTAACACACCAACAACCAACCAACACACCATCAACCAACACACCAACCAACAACAACCAACCAACACACAACAAACAACACACAAACCAACCAACAACACACCAACACCAACACACCAACCAACAACCAACCAACCAACACACCAATCAACCAACCAACACACCAACCAACACAACAACCAACACACCAACCAACAACCACACACACCAACCTACACAGCAACCAACCAACCAACCCACCAGCTGGATAGTTTCGATTCTTATTCTGATTTCAATTCTACAGTATTTTTTCAAACCTTTGGGACAGTTCAAAGGGTACCAAGTATAATTGGTATCAAGGTAATTCAAATCATCCAGGCCATGACACCCACCCCTCAATTTTCTGAAATTTTGTATGAGTATGAATTATGATCAAGTTAGACAATCCCCCAAATGTTAACTTCCAATTACAAAAATTGCCGGTGTTATGTCGATTCTAGCTATCCAAATTGGTGAGGTTGGCGAAAATGACAACTTTTTGTAATCTAGAACATCCCTACTCCTAAAAATTAGTTTATAAAAGCATTTTGGCCCAAGAAATACAAAAATGCTTAAACTCAACCAATTTATAAGTTATTGATGGTTTCAAAATTTTAACTGATGTTGTAGTTTCGGTTCTGAGCAAAAATCAAACTATCTTTTTGGTACAAATAATTGTTGATATATGTGAAATAATAACAGAAAAAATGTTTGTCATAAATGCAGTGCCACATCGGGATATTGATCTTGCTATGAAAAAAATCATCATAGTTATTCATATCAAGCTTCATCTCATAAATACTGATAGATGACGTACTTTAAGGTAAATAAAATAATAAATAATAAAATATGTTTATACTCAATAAAGATGAGGACAACAGCCCGAAATATCCTAATTATTCAAACAATATGGTGTAGATTAAAAATCAAATCAAGGGGAATGTTGCTAAATGAATAAATTCGAATGACGTCTACTAGCTCGCTTAATCAGTAAGACGCTGTGCATGCGGGATAGGCCCCCGAGGGTAGGGACAGGCCCCCGAGGATAGAAGAACGGAGCTGAAACCTTATCAGAGGCAAATTCTTTATTTCCAATCCATGCTGCTTGCTTAACAGGCGTAGAATGTAAATTGAACTGAGTTTTGCGATAATAAAATTAAAAATTAAAAAATAGGAGAAAAACATGAAATGAAAAACTAGGCATACATTAATATTAATACGTTAAGATGGGACTCTTGAAAATATGGCGTTAAAAATTTAGGAAGTCTCAATTTCGGCTCTTCAAAGTAGTATTATATATATATATATATATATATATATATATATATATATATATATAATATCTGGTGTGTGTGTGTGCGTGGGTGTGAGTGTGTGTGTGCTTGAGGGAGAGAGAAAACCAGATACATTTATCTAAATATCTATATACATACATGTATCCTGTCATATATATATATATATATTATATATATATATATATATATATATATAGTGTGAGATGGTCACTGTTTCAGCTTTTGCTGGAATGGTGTACCAAAGGCAGAATTATTGGTAGAGTGCTCAATATAAAATAGAGCTGTTATATAATATAATAAGATAAATATATAAAGGTTTTACATATTTATTTATTAGGTGACAAAGGAACAATCACAACTATATTGGTTTCATGCGATGCAATCATCAGGTGAAGATGTTTCAAATGTAAGGAAAATCGAAAAAATTACAAAAAATGTCAAAACATTCAATAGACATGGGATGCGTATGATTGGATAAAATGATGTGTGTGTGTATGTGAAGATGAATTGAATGTGTGAGAGTGTTTATGGGCTGCATAAAGGTTGCGTACGCGTAGTATATATATATATATATATATATATACATGCGCACACACATATATATATAGTTCTCCAAAACTGAAACCTTACCATCAGTTAGAGTTTAACGTCATTCCCAGAACATGTAGACCCTCAGCCACCGCCTTCTAGCACCTATATGATAAAAAAGGGTTGGGGCTTGCCATTAGAGCAATAGGGTTGGGGCAATCATATAGGTGCTAGGGTTTGATGTGACCATTGATCGGAGAGGTCCTCTCCGACCGTAGGTCTAGCCCAGGAAGGGACTGAAGTGGAGTATTGCTACTCATAGACTGCTCAACCACCTGAGTTCTATCCTTAAGCATCACGGTTTATTTCAAAACTTTGTTAGCATTAAATGACACAATGAGATTGATATTGTTACGTACTGAGGTTTTCACAGTACCAAATCGATATAATGTTGTATACCCTTTTTTACTTCTTACTTCTAGTCGTCTTCTCTTCTGGCCAGCTTTGGTTCTAACTTCTAACATCTTGCGTCTGGGGTTGTCGTGGGGACTTCGGTCTGGTTTTCTGTTAGGGATTTCTCTTTATCAGAAGCCATGTGTCATTGTTAGTTTTTAGGTAATAAACACAAGACTTCGATTTACGTTGATGTTACTTTATTTGTAAATCCCTAAACCAGACATCTGCGCAGATGACAGGATGCGCATAGAAATGCGACTTACACCTTCGAGCTCCTACCTGCTAACTGACTTAAACTTACTATATCCTTAAACCGGAAGACAGGGTCTTCTATGCCTTCCGGTTCTAACGATTTATTCCTGGAAGGCAAGGTGAGAGTGAGGTCAAGCGTTGTCATTCATCCTTCAAGGCCGTGGGCTGCACTAATCGCCATTATGTTTCTACAATACCTCATATAAGTATTAGGGATCCAATAATTATGTAACAATATGCCGTAAAACAAACCAAACCAAACCGAATGGTTTTCAGATTGAAATATAATTTCCATTCACTGCAACCGCCCCAGCAATGTAGCACGGTACGCCCTGGTTCTGCTAACTTCATGTTATAGTCTTTCTCTATCAGTCTCTTTCATTATATCTTGGTCAGTTCCTATCTATCTATCTATCTATCTATCTATCTGCTTATTGATTTATTTTTTTTCGCTGTCCCTTTCACTCTCCTTCCTCTCCTTCGCTATCTATCCTTCTGTCTCTGTCAGTTCCTATCTATCTATCTATCTATCTATCTATTTCTGTTCATATGTACTTACGTATGTATGTATGTATGTATGTATGTATCTATCTATCTATCTATCTATATATCTAATTCTCTATCTATCTTCTTTCTTATTAATTTATTTCATCTGATTGTCTCTTTCTCTCCCCTTTCCCTCCCTCTCTATCATTCTATTTTGGTCAGTTCCTATCTATCTATCTATCCATCTATCTATCTATAGATAGGATGTTGTCAGAGGTGGTCAGTGCAACCTCTGCTAACACCAACAACTAACCACCCCTGTCCTTATTCACGACCGCCTAATGCACCAGTATGAAAATGTTCACCACTGAAGTAAGGACTCAATC
>CM042157.1:69001202-69022082 GCA_023376005.1 Doryteuthis pealeii
ATGGGGCGCTCTACCTCAGCCAAAAGCATATCGCTGGTCTAGCGTTAGCAGAAAGGTGACAGACTCCCTCACTGTTCGGCTGATAATGAGATTAGGCCACTCCATCAAGTTTACTTACTTTTATTTTACATTTGTGCATTCGCCTAGGAACCACAAGGTTCCGGGTTCGATACCGGCCATCGCCAAATCAGCGTATAAGTAGCACATGGATCTGTGCGGTAAAGTAAGGAGCTGATGGTAGGTATGGCGCCCCACCTAACGCGCTAAAAACAACCTCCCTGGTCTAGCGTTAGTAAAAAGGGGATAGACTCCCTCGCTGTCACTCCGCCAACTTTACTTTTTACTTTATTTGTTAAAATGTATATCAACTCATTATGGTATTTCTCTGAAGGTTTGAGATGAGGCTTGATGATTAGTATTATCTACGTTATTCAAACTATTGGACACATGGCCTAGTGGATAAAGGAGTTGGGTTAAGACAGTTCTAAGTGACACATATTTCTGGACTGCAGGTTCAATCCTGGTCAAGGGCAGCAGTAACATAGAATGACAATTAACACAACTTAACGCCTCTACCCCAGCTGAATGAGAATAGGATAACCCCGTGGATTGAATAAAGGGTTAGGTTCAAAGTTTCGTGATGACTCCCGATTACGACAAGAAGGTTCCCGAGTCCAAAAAGAAGGTTCTCGAGTTCGAAAAGGTTCCCGAGTTCGACAAGAAATATCCGAAGAAGGCCGAAACGTTGTACAGATAACAATGAAGATGAGGACAATAGTCCGAATAACGCAGATAATACTAACCCATTATGGGTTATTTAATGCCGTAATTTGACTCATTTCTAAACGTTTGATTTTAATTATAACTATATTTTTAAGTATTACTATTTAATGACTATAATTTGCAAGCCAATATATCGTTTCAAGTAATTATTTCTATTTGTTAATAGTTATTTGTTTGTCAGCGGTCCTCTGCGCCGCATCCAGTATCCGTACCGAGCTGGTCGATGTACGTCTTTGCTGGCCGGCCCACACTGGCGTGTCCATGTGCTGACTTCCACTGGAGGACGTCACTTATGAGTTCGTCTTTGCTTCTCCAGCAGTGTCCAACGTGTCTTGTTCGGATGGTTTCAGTGATATGGGGCAGGTGGCCGTATAGCTGTTTTCTCGTAGGGAGTTGTTTCCACGTTTTGTTTAGTATCGCACGCAGCATTTTTGTGCAGCTCCCATCTAGTTTATTCTCTAGGCGCGTCGTTAGGGTGACAGTGGTGCAGACGTACAGCAGCACTGACACGACAACGGCTTGCCCGGGAACAATGAGTGATAGGGACGGCTGGAGAGAGATTGTCATGGATATCCGTGCTAATAGCGTGACATGAGGATGATGATTTGTCTGTACAAGTTATACACACACACACACACACACACACACACACACATTAATATATATATATATATATATATATATATATATAATATATATATATTCAGTTTTGATAAATCAACAAAACCATCTGTTTTTTTAATGTTTTTTTTTAAATTTTTGTTGTTTTAGGTAAATTCGTGTCTGATGGTTTTTGCGACATCTTCTGCGCATGCGCGTGCGAATTTCTGCGTATTTTTTCTCTATGTTTTAAATGCATTGACAGAGAAAAAGGAAATCTTAATTAATGAAGCGTCGCCACATTAAGCCGCCGGGGAAAAAAAAGATGGCGGGTGGTTTTATGGGGAAAATCAGGTAAAACACAAAATACAAAAAAAAAATAAAGAAGATATATATATATATAAAAAGAAAAGCTGTTGAGGTTGAGTATTCGTATTGCATAGTGGATAAATAAAGCGTGTGAAAAACAAGAATTTACAATAAGTAAAGAAAAAAGGAAGGAGCTGGGCGCACGATGTTAACTCGGCAAATATTTTTTATTAAGAACTGAAAAGGAATTGTTACAAAAAAGCGGGAAAAGATTTGCGCGGAAGTGGGCAGAGCTTTAAGCTCCTGCTGATGTTATGAAGAGAAATATAAGTTTGAGTTTGAGTTTTGTTTAACGGCATATCAACCTATGAGGGTCATTTAATGCCAAAAAAGGTTATTTTGGATTTCAGTCTTTAAAGTAGTGGTTCTATGGAGATATTCGGTTATGTTTTGTCATATCTTGTTGAAAAGGTTGCTTTTTTTTTTAGAAAATGTAAAATGATTTCAAGGTAGGAATTATAAGCTTATAATATTTTAACAAAAGCGAAAGACGTCTTTTCATTTGGTTGCCAAGAAGCAAATCCAGAAAAACATTTTATCTTTTAAAGATTTGTGTACATACACGCACACACATCTGTCTGTCTGTCTCTCCCTGTCTCTATCTCTCTCTCTCTCTCTCTCTCTCTAATTATATAGTCATCCTCAGACACAGCGTTTCAACGTTTACGTCTCAGTTAGACTTAACCGCTATTTCAAACCGGGAGTGAAACCCGATCGAATTTTTGTCACTCCGGCTCCTTACCGCCTCGGCCGTCGATAATTCCAATTGCAGATAAAAAAATATTTCCCCTCATATATTTTTGGAAAAAAACTATTTTAAACATAAATTCCTCTAAAGGTGAATAAGTATCAACATTTTCGTGAAAATTTTACTCTTAATTGATTTTAAAATAGAATTGTAAAAATAATTACCGTGACGTAAGCAGTGGCGTAATTTCAGTTACAGACAAAAAGAGACCGAATTTCCATTATTATTATTATTATTATTATTAGTAGTAGTAGTAGTAGCAGTAGTAGTAGTAGTAGTAGTCGTATAACTGTTGAAACTACCATCCTTCCGACTGCTTTGCATAAAATCCTGTTTGTTCTAGTTTCATAAATATGGATTCACCAAAAAACAAAAGGTCATTTATAAACTGTCAGTAAGAGGTGAATATTTAACTGATACATACTTCCGTAGATGCATGTTTTAACAATCACCAGAGAACTTAAGTCTGCAAACAACAGACGAGTAATGCCTTACGCTAATCGGTAAAAGTTCACTCAACGTCTCCTCTAGAGTGCTCTATCGGGTATTTGGAGCATATGGCACTTCATGTGGTGGAATGGTTAGCACTCTAGATTCACAGACCATTGTTAGTGAGTTCGATTCTCATTGAGCGCCCCATGTTTCTGGCCTTGTGCTACATCTAAACTAAGCTTAGTAAATAACTATATATATATATAATATATATAATATATATATATATATATTGTGGATAATATGGTGCTATATTTCTAGGCAGATAGTGCTCAATATCATTGATAGAATATTTATATTTGAGTTAAGGTAGTCTGAAGATCGCATAGGCGAGAAACTGTTAGTGACCAGGTGTTGACTCCATGTCCACGCTAAATTAATTTGGTTCAACATAATAGAATCCTTATTGTTTTCAAGTTCTTTCTTTTTTCTTTCAAGTTTCCTAACAATCCTTTTGATGCTGTCATCTTGAAAGGCGTTAATCAGTTGCTCGAAAGAGTTATTATTGGTTTCAAAGTGAATTCTATTAATAGTGGGCTGTCTAAATTGTATGTACATAGCTACAAGGATTACAAAAAATCGATACTATTGTCCGTTACTTCCTAGTTGAGTAACATGAGTAACCCCCCCCCAAAAAAAAACAGAACCCAAATTATTTATTTATTTTCCCATTAAACTAAACCTAAACCCCAACCCTAACCCTAAACCCTAACCCTAACCCTAACCCTTGTTGGACTTTTTAAAAAACTTACAGTTTTATTACAAAGATTGTGGGTTCTATTTTCTGGGTCACCCTGTAATATTATATTACTCAACTAGGGGGTTAGGGTTAGGGTTAGGGTTTAGGTTAGGGTTAGGGTTTAGAGTTAGGGTTAGGGTTAGGGTTAGTTTAATAGGAAAATAAATAATTTGGGATCTATTTTTTTCTGGGTCACCCTGTAATATCATGTTACTTAACTAGGAAATAACCCTATTGTCAGTATGAAGTAAGTTTCTATTATTAGCTAAAATAGTTCTATATGTTGTAGTAGGGCAGTCATGTTTTGTTTTAAAATTGTGGTATATGGAGCTAGAATCTGATAGGTGTAAGTAAGTCTCCTTGATATTTATGTTGTGGTATAGCCAATGTAACTCTTCCAATGTAAGATTTCTTGATAATCTTTTTATATATTTTTATATATTTCTTTCTTTCTTTCTTTCTTTCTTCTTCTTTCTTTCTACATAATTTTCTTTCTCTTCTTTCTTCCTATATATTTCTTTCTTCTTTCTAAAAAAATTTCTTTTTTTCTTTTTTTCTTCTTTCTTTCTTTCTTTCTTTCTACATAATTTCTTTTTTCTTCTTTCTTCCTATATATTTCTTTCTTTCTAAAAATGTTTCTTTCTTTCTTTTCTTCTTTCTTTCTACATAATTTTTCTTCTTTCTATATATTTCTTTTCTTTCTTTCTTTCTTTCTTTCTTCTTTTCTTTCTATATAACTCCTCTTTCTTTTTTCTTCTTCCTATATATTTCTTTCTTTCTTTCTTTCTTTCTATGTCTATATTTCTTTCTTTTTTTCTTTCTTTCTTTCTACATAATTTTTCTTTCTTCTTCTTTCTTCTTTCTTCCTATATTTTTCTTTCTTTTTTCTTCTAAAAATTTTCTTTCTTCTTTCTTCTTTTTTCTTTCTACATAATTTCTTTCTTTCTTCTTATTCCAATATATTTCTTTCTTTCTTTTCTTTCTTTCTTTCTTTTCTTTCTTTCTACATAATTTTTCTTTCTTTCTTTCTTCTTTCTTCCTATATATTTCTTTCTTTCTTTCTTTCTTTCTTTCTTTCTTCCGAATGAAAGTTGGTTCCTCATTCAAATTGCCTTTATTTCCTTCAAAGAATTTAACGAATGGTTGATAAATGTACTTTTAGGAAAGAGGATTTTTTTATCCTTCTTTTTGTTAGAGAGATGAAAAAAGGAATTCCCTCCTTACCCTTTCAGGAGCACTCAATCATAGGAAATCCTGATTTTTTTTTTTTTGGCTGCAGGTGTCCCTTTTTGCATAGCTTTTCAAAAGAAAGGATTTACCCGGCGCTCCTCGAAGAACCCATCGAAGGAATTTTCAACTTAAAAGTGATTCTGAACAAGAAGAATGTCTGTCAGTCGAGGATGCTGCTGCTGCTTCATCCTGTATCTCACACTCCTTCTCCCCCTCTCCTCCTCCTCTTTTTCTCTCCCTCTCCCTTTCCTGCTATCTGTCAATCAGAGATCGTTACTTAACCCCCTCGTTTGTATATACGGGTAATTCCCGGGGCACGTCGGATTTCTTTTTTCAGAAGTACACACCGGTGATCAAGAATCGATTTTTAATATTGGACACTTCCGCATTGGACAATTCGCTTCACCTTAGTTCTATCTAATCCTATTCTTATCATCTATCTATTATATATATATATATATATGTGTGTGTGTGTGTGTGTGTGTGTGTGTTGAGTGTATCTTAATTTATTCATATCTATCTATCATATATACATCTTAATCTGTTCTATCTATCTATCTATCTATATCTACATATATCTTAATCTGTTCACCCCCTCCCTCTCTCTCTCTCTCTCTCTCTCTATAATAATATAATATATATATATATATATGTGTGTGTGGGTGTGTGGTGTGTGTGTGTGTGTGTGTGTTTATGTATTATATATTATATATATATATATATATAAATTATATATGTACATGTGATGAATATATATCTGTCCTAATCTATCTGTAGATGTATCTTAATCTGTTCCCCCCCTCTCTCTCTCTCTCCTCTCTCTCTCTATATATATATATATATTATATATATAAAATATATATATATATGTGTGTGTGTGTGTTGTGTGTATCTTAATTGTTCATATCTATCTTCATATGTATCTTAATCTGTTTCTATCTATCTATCAGTCTATCAATATCTACATATATCTTAATCTCTCTCTCTCTCTCTCTCTCTCTCTCTCTCTCTCTCTCTCTCTCACTCTCTCTCTCTCTCTCTCTCTCTCTCTCTCTCTTTCTGTATACCATATGAGCAAAACAGGCATCCCATGTTGTAATAATTAGCAAGTAATCTTGATATAAAACAACTGAATAGCGTGTTCGATCCTCACTGTATACCATATACTTCCGCATTGGATAAATCATATCACCTTCTATATCTATCTATCTATCTATCTATCTATCTATATGACATTGTTTTTGTGTACCATGTACAGACATGTAATGGTTTGCAAGAAATCTTGCAGATTTATTATAACTGAGTATCGTGTTCGCTCCTCACCGAAGACACCATACTTCCACGTCTAGTCTGTCCATGGCTATCTATCTATCTATCTATCTATCTATCTTAGTCTGTTCATGTCTTTCTGTTTGCCTGTCTGTCTGTCTATCTATCTATCTATCTATCTATCTGTGCTCAAATCTATCTACTTATCTAATTCTTTTCTTTTCTTATCTATCTCCCCCTTTCTCTCTCTTCCTCCCCTCTCTCCCTCTCTCTCCCCTTTCTCTCTCTCTCTCTCTCTCCTCTCTCTCTCTCTATATATATATATATATATATATATATATTGCTGCCCATTACATTACAGGGATCTCTGTTTGCTCATATGGTGCGCAAAATCAATGCCATATATATATATATATATATATATATATATATATATATATTATAATATATATATATATATATATATATATATATATATATATATATATATATATATATATGACATTGATTTTGCGTACCATATGAGCAAACCAGAGATCCCCTGTAATGTAATCGTCAGCAATATATATATAGTCTAGGATGAGGATAATTCTGAATGCAAACCTGTTAAACTCCGCTTGGGGTGGTCACTACTAGAATAGGATCAGTCCTAATTACTTATCTATTTCGCTAAAAACAACGAAGGTATATTGTACAGCTTCAGCCGACAGTGGCTCTTACAAAACTGGCTTCTGGACTTTATATCATTATACTACCCTTCATAATACACTGATGATTTGTGGTTAACTTAGAAGGTGATAATGAGAAGCAGTTTCCTTGACAACGAGAATAGCATAATCTTGGCACCTTCAGACTGAGCTCCCAAGTACAGGTGTTCTCAATTTTTTCCCTTTCAGTGTTACCTGTTCCTCCTGTCCTATAATATTGGAACGTTTCTTTTTTGTGAATATTATAGTGAAAACTTCTTTAATCTTTACAATTTTTTTAACCCTTAGTTTAACATTCAAATGTAAAATGTTGCAGTTATGAAAAATTACCTCAGTGTAAATTTGAAAGAAAAGCAAAGGTAAAAGATTTATGTATCGAATTATAAATTTCTAAACGTTACAGTATATGATATTGAGTAAAAAAAAAAAAAAAAAAAAATACATCCCGCCTGTCAGCCTGGCATTTAGGGTTCGAATCACACACAGAGCATTTTTCCTGTTTATAATTGATTATATAGCTGATGAAGCATAATAGAGAGAGAGAGAGAGAAAGAGAGAAGAAGAGAGAGAGAGAGAGAGAGAGAGAGAGAGAGGGGAGGAAGAGAGAGAAAGGGGGAGATAGATAAGAAAAGAAAAGAATTAGATAAGTAGATAGATTGAGCACAGATAGATAGATAGATAGATAGATAAGTAGAAGACAGACAGAACAGGCAAACAGAAAGACTTGAACAGACTAAGATAGATAGATAGATAGATAGATAGATAGATAGCCATGGACAGACTAGATGTGGAAGTATGGTGTCTTTCGGCATAATATGCCGAAATGTATATACAAAAATTGACTTTTTCTCGATTTGTTTACGCTTTACATTTGAACAGATACGCTCGCCTAATTCATTAATTATCAACTAATTAATTTTCAAAAATTAGGTATGACTTCAATTAAGCACATATTCTCCCCAAAATATGTATATATGTAACTGAACGGTGGCGGCAGAATCTCCGTAGAGGACTGTTCATGTCAGAAGTCACCTTGACGCAACACCATGAAGCTAAGAGGTCCAGAAGAAAGCAGCGTCAACAAAGCACTGGCACATCAACATCTTCAGGAATAGTCTTCAAATGCGATATCTGTGGTCGAGAATGTTTTCCAAACATCGGACTTAACAGTCACAGGAGGTGCTGTAACTTCAGGGGGCACAAAAACTTTATTATAGTCTTCCGAGACTGAAATACCAATAATGATAATAGTGAAAAAATGTATGTGTTGGTTGGAAATCACCGATATCGACCCATTGGCTCATTTTATACTGAAGAGTTTTTTATCTCTATATCTATATATCTCAATTTTTCTTTTTGAAGCTTCTTTTTAAACAAATTGTTTCTTTAAACTTCTAATTTCGAGCAATCGTAAGTCAAGTTACCACTGGATATTAAATTCGTTGGTTGATCTATATCTCATCTATACCTTGTTGGTTCATTAGCCGAAGATGTTTTGTTTTACTCATCTTGATGGTACTCATTTTTTTAACACTCAATTTTTTCAAACATCTATTCTTTCGAAACTCACTTTGTTGATTCTATTCAACTCAATATTTTAAGGAACTCTATATCTATATTATTATTATATCTCATGGCAGAGCTGACACTGGGAGTAATTGGTGATGTAAGGGATACTCCCAATCATCCATATCTATTCTATCTTCTATCATCCAATTGCATCGTTCATAAGATCTATCTATCATATTATCCTATCTATTTATTCCCAAGCGTTCATGCTATCTATCTATCTACTATCCCAATGTTTCATATTAGATTTATCTATCTATCTTATTTATCTACTATTATCCACAATCTGTTCATGCCTATCTATCTATCTATCTATACTATCCATCTATTCTGTTATCTTATCCTCAATGTTCATATGAGATTATCTATTATTCTATCTATCTATCTATCTATCTTATCCCAATGTTTCATAAGATGTATCTATTCTATCTATCTATCTATCATCTATCTGTAAACTGTCTGCATCATCTGTTCTGTCTATCTATCTATCCCAATCTTGTTTCATATAATCCTATCTATCTATCTATCTATTCTATCTATCTATCTATCTATCAAAGTTTCACTGATCTTTCTTCCTATTCTTTCAAAATCTTATCTCTGTATGGACATGCAAGCTGTGAGCGCCCAGCAAGACCTACATTTACCAGCTTATGCGAAGTATGCTGGCTTGCTCCAGCCAGAGCCTCCCAGGTGCCCAAAAATGATAGGGAAGGTTGGCGAGAAATGTCATGGATATCCGTGCTGCATGCGCGACATGATGTTGATGTGATGATATTATTGTATGGCGGAATTAAAGTATGGGAAGAAGAGTGGTTCATATATCTGATGATATTGTGCAAGATTCATTCGTTTGCCCTCGGTTCTTGTAAGAAAATGTATATCAAGTGCTTAATTAGTAAGTTTTAATTGAATATATCATGTGTTAAAAGATGGATAAGTTGGTTCTTTCCAATTAATAATTCAAAAACGAATTTCAAGAGAGACACACCACACATCAGTCTTAATTTGTCAATGTGGAATAAATTTGTTTTTCGCTACAACACATTGCTACCCCACCCAAAAAAAAAAAACAAAAAAAAAAAAACAAAAAACAAACAAACAAAGCAAAAACAAACAACACCAAGAAACAAGTTGAAAAAAGACCCCCTCAAGAAACAAACAAATATCAAGAGTTATCTTATTATAATGGAGTTTCGGTATCTGTCTGTCTGTAACGAAATTATGTCATAATACCTCAGTGTTTCATAGCCGTTTCTTTACATAGACGATATTTACAGTACTAGAAGCCGCTACCAGTGTCGCCTGGGTTGAGAAGGGGAAACCCTGGTGGGTTGATTTGTTTACGTTTGAGATTTACAAATGCTGGGACGTTTTAAAGTATATATCAATGATTTTCTACGTATATTTAATTTCTAGATATTTTGAATATTTATCAAATCTTAACAATTTTTGCATAAAAAGCATGAACAGGTGATATTTAATGTATATTATATATATATATATATTATAATATATATATATATATATATATAATATATATATATATATAATTTGAAAGCATTACAATGCAAAATAAAAAATAAAACAAAAGATTTTATTTTTTTTTGTCTAGACAAAATAACAATCTTTTTGTTTTTGTTTTATTTTGCATTTTGCATTGTAATTGCTTTCAAATTATTATTATAACATACTAAACAATGCTTCAAGCAAATTACCAATTACTTTTTATATATATATATATATATATATATATATATATAATATATATATATATACTTTTGTCTTAAATTGTTTTATTTTCGAAGTTTCATCCGGACATACGTAAATACATACATACACACACACACCAACTGACCTTTAAGCATGAAGACATGCCACATTAACACCAACACATGGGAGGCTTGTGCAGAAGACCGTGTGACATGGCGACTCCTCATCAAACAAGGAACAAAAAGGATGAGAAAGAGAGGAAAGTAGCTGCCACGGAAAAGAGCTCCAAAAGGAAGGAGAGACAACAGCAACTCCAGCAAGCTTCACTGTTTGTTTGCAGTCACTGCACAGAGATTGCTATTCAAAAATTGGTCTGTTCAGCCACTCACGCAGTTGCAGATAATAAAAATGGACACACGCCATCGTCTTTAAGAAGAGGACTAATGCAACACATACCATTCTTAATCTCGTTCTGTATTTCTTCTTACTGTCGATCCTGTCTTGTATTATATTTCTTCTAGCTTCGTATAGCTTGGTCAGATTTCATCTTCTAACTTGTGCTGGTATCTATCGGTCGATCCTGTCTTTTTACCGCCCTGTCGGCTGAGGCGTTAAAGATGCACTGACTGCACGTCTGCAGAGGGGTAAGACTCCCCAATGGGGCACCTGTTGCCGTGGCTGGCGACCCGTAATGCTTAAGGATAGAACCCAGGTGGTGAGCAGTCCATGACTTGCAATACTCCACTTTGGCCCTTTCTTAGGCTAGACGGACGGTCGGAGAGGCCCTCCGATCAATCGACTGGTCACGTCAAGCCTAGCACCTATATGACTGCACAAACCCTATTGCCCTTATGACAGCCCCAACCCTTTTTATCATATGGGTGCTAGAAGGAGGTGACTGAGGGTCTAGATGTCCTGGGAATGCTGTTAAACTCTATCTGATGGTGAGATTCCAGTTTTGGAGTTGGGAATGTGGAGCATCCTTCATCACCATTGCTTCCTGGTCCACTCTGACCCGGAGTGGTAGTACCTGTTAGGGTTCCATCTATGGGTTAAATAAAAACATCAGTTGATAAACAAAATTGTATTATGCATTAAGAATTAATTTATTTCACAACTTTATCGGCATTAAGTGACCACTGAGGTTGATATGCCGTAAAACGAAAACAAACCAAACCAAACCTTCTTTTTAACTGTTTCCAACTGGTTCTTGAACGCTTCTGAAGATTCTGGCTGTCTTATTATTATCATTATATATATTTAGTTTTTGACACCTTGCTATAACTGGTGGTTTACTAGAGGCTGAGTGACAGCAAGTCTCCAGGACTCTTCTGAGTATTCTAACCGATCCCAACAGTGCTGTAGTTTGGATGGTCTCGATTCTACCTCTGATTTCCAGCTCACCCAAATTCTTTTTTAAAGCTTTGAGGATTGTTCCAAGGGCACCAATTACAATTGATACGACCTTCACCTTCGTGTTCCAAAGCTTCCTCAGTTATCTAGCAAAGTCTAAGTGTTTGTCTATCTTTTCGCTTTCTTTCATTTTCACTCGGTGGTTGGCTGGAACAGCAAAATAGATGAAGATTCTCTTTTTGTTGTCAATTAATACTTGGTCCGGTCTCCTGGCAGGATTAGGTGGTCCATCTGTACCTCGAAATCCAGAGAATTTTGTGCGTCCCGTTCTTAGGACAGGTTTAGGTTTGTGCATATACCATTTGGTTGTATGGAGAAATTGAATTTCTTGCACAGTTCAGTGGATCACCTTTCCCACAGAGTCGTGCCTAGTCTTGAACTCTCTTTGTGCTAGTTTACTGCATTCGCTTATTATATGATTGACTATTTCGTCTCTATTTCCACACATTCTGCACTTGCTATTTGCTGCGTCTTATCTAATTTTGCCTTTACATAGTTTGTTCTGATGGCATTGTTTTGTGCTGCGATTATTAGGGATTCGGTTTCTCTTTTGAGGTTTCCTTTTCTTAGCCATGTTTATGATGGGATATTCCTGAGTTTGGCGCTTAAAGTACCCATGTAGTTGTTTTCTTTCCTATTTCTGTTTTTTATTTTTTTATGTATTTCTGTTTGTCACTGTGTTGCAATTGCTTTTCTTGGCCGCTGCAATTAGTCTTTCCTTACTGTTGTTAGTGTATTCGTCAAGTGCTCGGATTGTCGTATTTACACAGTCTTAATGTTGGCCAGACCCTTCCCCCTCTTTCCTTGACATATAGAGTCTGTTCGTGTCGTCTCTCGGGTGAATATGCCTTGTGCATGGTCCTCAGTTTCCTTGTCCTTTGGTCCATCTGTCGGAGTTCCTCTCTGTCCATTTAGGAATGGTCCCGAGTATCTACCAAGAGGGACCGCCCATGTGTTTACTCCCTTGATAAGGTTTCTGCTACATAGCTTGGTTTCTATTATTATTCACGATATGCCTGTCTTCTTAAGTTTCTGGGTTGTCTGAGACGTCATGTGTTGTTTGTTTGTTTGTGTTTAACAACACAGGATATTACTTTGGTGATATATATATATTATATTATATATATTATATAGTGTGTGTGTGTGTGTGTGTGTGTGTATGTGTGTTGTGTGTGGTATTATGAAAAATTGAAGAACACAAGTTCATAAATGAAGTAATGTTTATATTGCCTACGCTGCGTGTCTCGATCTGTTTCAATAGATCTTCATCAGGGCTTTCGTTAGTTTGAGGAAAAATAAATAAAGCCCTGATAAAGATCTATAGAAACCGATCGAAACACTGCAGCGTAGGCGAATAAACATTACTTCATTTATAACTTGTGTTTCTTCAATTTTATAATATTACATGCTGTCGGATTCACTTCAACTTTTTCTTTACGCACACACACACACAACATATATATTATATATATATGTGTGTGTGTGTGTGTGTGTGTGTGTGTGTGTGTGTGTGTGTGCGGGTGTGTGTGTGCGCGTGCGTGTGTGTGTGTAATAAAGAGTTTAAGAAATTAAAATTCTGCATTTTTACTTTTTAATTTTTTTAACACGAAGTATACGCGAACCCTCACAACAACAATTTTTTTACATATACATATATACATGTGTGTGTGTGTGTGTGTGTGTCTGTCTGTCTGTATCTGTGTATGTGTCTGTGTATGTGTATGCGTCTGTCTGTGTGTGTATGTGTGTGTTGAGAGAGAAGAGAGAAAGAGAGTGACAGAGACAGAGAGGGAAGGAGAGAGAGAAAGAGATATAGATGAGAGAGGTGTATGTGTGTATGTGTGCTTGAGGAGATAGCAAGATAGATAGATAGACAGATAGAGATGGATAGATAGATAGATATATAGATAGAGAGAGAGAGATAGATAGATAGAGAGAGAGAGCAGACAGGACAGACAGAAAGAGAGAGAAAGAGAGAGAGAGTGTGTATGTGTCACGTTATAATAATTCTAATTTAGTTTTTGAATTGTTTTTCCTTTTTAATTTAATTTTCTTCTTTTTTTCTTCCCCCTTTGTTTAATCTGTACTTCAACGCAACGTTTGCAACGAAGCCCCCTCCCACTGCTCAGCTGGTATAATATACAACTCCACCCATTAGCTTTCTACAGACAACCCCGTCCCCCCAGCGCTACCCCTTTGTTATGTTCACCACCACCACCACCCACCCCAAGCTTGCCTGATATATTCCTTCTAGAGTCTTATTTTACTAGCTACACTGAACGTTCTCTTCTGCCTTTTCTTTCTTTCTTTTTTCTTTTTTTTTTAATTCTTTCTTTTTTGTTTTTCAAACGTTACCCTTTTTTTAAATTGCTTTGGAACCAAAAGGTTTGTTTTGGGCATTAACAAGTCCCGCCTGGTTTCATTTCCCATCGCTTGTTCGTCGTTGTAACATTCTCAGCGGCATACACGCACTCTTTCTGCACATGCGCTAAACAACAAAAACAAAAAAAAAAGATCTCGCTTAGAGACAAACGCAGAGTCGATTGGTTGGCTGGTTGGTTGGATTTTAACGGGCATGGGTCATTTTTATGTCAAAGATGTTTTTGTTTTATTATTCCTGAAGGTACTTCATTTTTTTTTTCAAACACAATTTTTTAGAACTTTATTTTGTTCTATTTAGCTCATAGATAGGCTGTTTTTTTTTTTACGGCATGTCACCTTTTGGATCATTTTATGTCAAAGACGTTTTGGACCATATGACCTTTAGGCACCCCTTTTTCGATCTCGTTTCATAAGGACATTTTTTCATTTACACCGCCAAAATCCGGTTGTTTGTTAACAGTATTATTTCTAGATTTTTTTAAAATTATAAAATACCCTAACCCTAACACTAACCCTAACCCTAACCCCTAACAAACAACCGGATTTTGACGGTGTAAATAAAAGAATGTCCTGATGAAACGAGATCAAATAAGGGGTGCTAAAGGTCATATGGTCCAACGTTTTGTTTAATTCATTCTTGATGGGTACTCGATTCTTTTTCAAACAAATTTTTTAGAACTTATTTTGTTCTATTTAACCCATAGATAGGTTGGGTGTGTGTGGGTTTTTTTTCACGGCATGTCAACCCTAGTTGGATCATTTTATGCCGAAGACTTTTTGTTTTATTTTTTTTGATTGGTACTTATTTTTTTAAACACAATTTTTAAACACATTTCTAGATCTCATGTTGTCTATTTAACTCGTAGATGAAACCCTAACTGGTACTACACTATCCGGGTCAGAGTGGACCAGGGAGCAATGGTGATGAATTTGTTCGCTGCTGCGTCCCGGTAATTGTGTTGCGAAACGCACCATCAGGAGGGTGGCTGATCCTTCGCTGATAGACTGACACAAGGAGCGTGCAGCGTCGGGACACCTTCAAGAGACAAACGACAGGAACGGCGCCCAACAACGATGGGACCCGTTTGTTGTTGAGTGTGATTTTAATAAGAAGATGAATTCAATCATCATCAGCGAACAAATTAAGGATTACATTTAGATAACAATAAAATGTGCAATTCTAATGACATATTCTTAAACAATAAAATGGCCAAAAGTTGAAGAAAAGAACAAGAAAAAAAAACACTTAGCTTTCAAAATCCAATGGTCTCCAGGACTCTCGCTGAGTATCTCTCGTCGACGCTATGTGTTGTGTGTGTGTGTAATTAGTTATTTGTATTTAGTGTGGTTGTGTTCGAAACTAATGAATAAATAGGTGTAGAGGTACACCACATCCTCCAGTGCTCCAGAACTGGAACTTTAACTATAAGATAGAGTTTAACATATTACCCAAGACAATAAGATCCTCAGCCAACGCCTTCTAGCACATGTATGTTAAAAAGGGAAGCATGGTGTAATGGTTAAAGTCATGGGAAATGGACTCGTCGCTCCGAGTTCAAATCCTGACGTGTAATGCATTTCACTTAGGCTAATACCCTTGGGAAATGAATCCTACTCTCCCTCCAGCTATGGGTAAATAGTAGGACAGACTGGACTCTTTAACCTTGGTTAGGCAACCGGTCTAGGAGAAGGAAAACTCTGAATTCAAACTCCGCTTAAGAAATTGACCTTGTGTCTCATCCTGCTCGTGAGGAGGGTTGGTAAATATATATGATAAAAAGGGTTGGAGATTGCCATAAGGACAATAGGGTTGGGATAACCATATGTGCTAGGGTTAGAGAGCTCGCGTAATATTATGGTTACCAAGCTAGATTACCAGACCATTGATAGTGAGTTAGTTCTCACTGGGGGCTCCATGCTTCTGACTCATGCCACATCTAAGCTAAGCTTAAGTAATAACTATAAGTACTAGCGCTTGACTTCACCAGTCGATTGGTCGGTGGGTGGCTCTCCGACCGTCTAGCCTAAGTAAGGACCAAAGTGGAGTGTTGCATGTCATGGAATGCTCTGCTACCACGATTCCATCCTTAAGCTTCAAGGGTCGCCACTCACGGTGGTCCCATTAGGTGGGGGTCTTACCCCTATGCAGATGTACAGTCGGTGTATTCTAAAGCCGCAGTCGACGGCTAGGAGGCGTAGGGTAACATGTACATTATGTATGTAACTGTTCACACACTCACACTCACATACATACATCAACAACACACCAACCGACCACAAAACAAAAGGGTCTGACTGATACCGACTTTAGGCCACCCGACGATTTTACTTACATTTTTTTTTTTTTTTTTTATTTATTTATTTTTTTTTCTTTATTACTAGTTTTCAAAGTTTTAGCCTGAAGCTTGTGCAAAAATGAGCAAACGTTATATCCGAGTGATTTCAACGATTGTATATACTAGCAAGACGTGTAGATATAATATACTATGATAATTTAATTATTACAAGTTTGATATGTTTGCTTAATAGCTATTGCAATAGTTAATATGTAAAAAGTACGATAATCCATCTCTCACTCTTTTTCTTCTTTTCTTCTATTCAATCTTTTCATAAGAGACTATTTAGTTAGAATTAGGAGTTTTCCTTCTCCTAGACCGGTTGCAATACCAATGTTAAAGAGCTCAGTTTGTCCATAACTGCAGAGAATAATTGAATTCGTACCTTTCCCAAGGGTGTTAGCTGTATGGGAAATGCAAAAAGCTGCGTCCAGGATTTGGAACGAATCACACCATGTCCATTTCCTACGAGGTACGGTAACCATTACACCACTCGCCTCCGCATATATAATAATATATTATATATATATAATATATATTATATATTTACAGGCTCAGATTTTTTTTAAAAGTCATTCAGCATGTATAAATTTCGAAACAAATAGCTTGATTCAGGGATGCTGATTGCTTTTTAATTTAATGCGTCCTGGGACGCCATGGATTTGATTTGAATGAGTCCCCAGAAATTTGATGAGTCTCACACTAAAGTTCTTTAATAAATTTATAGAATTTTTACTATGGAAAACTAAAGCCGTCTAACCCATACCTCGTACCCCATAATGTAATTCGTTTCCAAGAAAATATTGAAATGTATTTACAGTTAGCGGGAAATGGTTGGGAAAGAAAAAATCACTTGGACGCGTGGGTTTAATTTTTCTGCGTCCTTTTAGAGTTTTATTGCGTTAGTGACGCAGGGCGGTACCTATCATTATCTCTGGCTTGATCTGTTGGTTGGTTGATTAGAGTTTTACGCGCATGTCAAACCTTGATGTGTTATTTTTATGTCGAAGATGTTTGGTTTAATTCTCTCTTGATGGGTATTCAACATTGTTTAAACACGTCAATTTTAAAAAAACGGCGTAATTACAGAGTACTCTCCCTTATTCTCTTCTCTTCTCTAATCTCTCTCACTCTCTCTCTCTCTCTCTCTCTCTCTCTCTCTTCATTGTTCTGTAAATGAAACCTTTTCTATGCAGAACCCCCGTGGCGTAGTAAGTGTGCTAACCTGATGGACTCCTGACATCGTGGTAGTGAGTTCGAACTCCAGTCGCTCTGATACTGTTAATGTTCGAACTAATACTCTTAGAAAAGGATGATTCCATCATCCCCCACCTAGGGGCTAAATAGTATTTTTCTATTTTTTAGCTCCCTAATTAGGATTGGGCCTATTCTATGTATGTGACCACACACGCGGAGTTTAGCTGGTTGAATTCAAGTTTTCCTTCTCCTCGACTGGTTGTGTCATACCAGGTTAAAAAGCCCAGTCTGCCCTACTATTTACCCATAGTTTGGGGAGAGTAGTGTGGATTCATACCTTTCCCAAGAGTATTAGCGCTAGAAGTAAGATAGTTGGATTCATGGACTCGCCGACCGAGTTCAAATCCTGGACGAAGCTACAGTTCACATAGCGCTAATACATTGTTTCAATGGTATTAGCTAGTAACGTATATGGAACTGTAGTTCGTCAGGATTTGAACTCGGGTCGGCGAGTCATTTCATAACGCCCCCCCCCCCCAATATCACTGCCGTTTTTTTTACAAGGATGGCATTCACATAAATAATCACGAAGATTGGATGCCATTAAACGAAGAAACCAAGCAAAATAAACCAGACCTCTCTGTTACCTTAAGAGAGGAGTTGGGCGTTGCCCTATTCCCTCAGCTTATTCTAAAGATAACACCACAAGGAGTCATTACTGACCTTAATCACGTTTTTCACTTTTATTGATTTGATTAATGGCAATGAGTCCGAGAAATGAACAATGAGATTTATGGCGTCAAAATGAACTTAATGACCTATTCATATATCAACCGTAATAAACGAATAGTTATTAAATCCAACAACGTGCAATTATTTAATGAGATCTAATTAGCCTTTTCACTTTTTGTGTTTTCGCCTTCATTTTACGGCCGTTTGGATTGCAGAGTGAGGATTGCAATTTTTCCCGCCAGTCGAGAGGTTTCGATTTTAGCTTAATTACAGAATTTACAGAAATTTTTCTTTCCAGTCCATCAAAGGAATTATATTTGGACCATATGACTTTAGGCACCCTTTTTTTGATCTCGATAAGAAAGGACATGTTTTTCATTTACACCGTCAATATCCGGTTGTTTTAACAGACGATTTTTAACTTTTTTTTTAAATTAAAAAACTAACCCCTAACCTAACCCTAACCCTAAACCCTAACAAACAACCGGATTTTTACGGTGTAAATGAAAAAAAAACATGTCCTTTCTTAATCGAGATCAAAAGGGGTGCTAAAGGTAATATGGTCCTAAAATTCTTTAGGATACGGCATAACTCTACATACGCCTGCAAAATGCTTTTGTGGGCAAGTTCTTTTTGAACTTTAAAAATCCGTGGAGGGAGCTGAAGCTTCGAGTTCCGAACAACAACTTAAGGATTTGGAGAGGATCTGTAAAGACGAGTGGGCAAAATCCCCCCACCCAACCTGGTCTGTAAAAAATGGGTTAGCAACTACCAGGAAAGCCTGGCTGCTGTGCTTGCACAAGGGTTTCTTAACAAGTACTGATGTTACATAATTATTAGTATCCTAATATTATGGCAATTGTGTAGAAACATAATGGCGATTAGTGAGCTGATGGCCTGAGAGTGAGTGACAGGCTTGACCTCACTCTCACCTTGCTTTCTGGGGATAAATCGTGAGAACCGGAAGCATAGAGACCGTGTTCGGTTAAGGATATAAGTAACTAGTCAGTTAGCAGGTAGGAGCTCGAAGGTGTAAGCCATTTTCTATGCTTATGCGCATCCTGTCATCTGCGCAGATTGTCTGGGTTGGGGATTTGGAAATAAAGTAAATCAACGTAAATCTAAGTCTTGTGTTTATTACCTAAAAACTAACAATGACACAGGGCTTCTGATAAGAGAAAATCCCTAACAGAAACAGACGAAGTCCCCAGGGAGGTCCAGACTTTAGAAGAGACCAGAGCAAGATGTTTAGACGATCAGAATAGCAAAGCCGGCCAGGAAGAAACGAGACTAGGTAATGTAAGAGTAAGAAAGGGTAAACAACATTTAAATGATTTGGTACTGTGAAAACGTCAGTATGCAACACTGAGTTAATATTTGATATGGGGCGAATACTTAATTTTTTCAATAAAATACAATTAAAATGTTTCAGAAATTGATATAATGTGATTTTTAAAAAGCATCTTCTTTCAAGACGGGCTACCAGAAAATTTACCACTATTCCTATTTTTTAGGTGGAAACCCACTCAGAAAATCCCTCAGTCGGTAGAGTGTCCAGCGTGGGAACGTAGAGGTTCTTACCCTTTGCAAAGTGCAGTGGTGTATTCTACCACCAGCCAACAGGTGATGTATTTTTTCTGTTGAAATAAATAAAGAGGCATTACTTTTGGAGCAACACTCTAGTTTGTCACTGGCAAAGATGCATAGTCAATGATAGCTACTATTAATGGAGTGTTGCATGTCATGGATGCTCAAGTCACCAGGATTCATATCCATAAGCATATATTGCCACCCATGGCCAACAGGGTTGTTTCTTAGAGGGTGGGGGGTCTTACCCCTTTGAAAGTGCAGTTGGTGTATTCTAACCACCCAGCAACAGGGTGTTGTAGTTTCTGTTGAAATAAATAAGAGGCATTACTTTGAGCGAACACCTTGTTTGTCATTGGAAAGATGCATAGTCAATGATAGCTACTATTAATGAGTGTTGCATGCATGGACTGCTCAGTCACCAGGATTCCATCCCTAGCAATCACACATATTGCCACCTATGGCACAGGTGTTTCATTAAGAGGGTGGGTCTACCCTTTGCAAATGCAGTTGGTGTATTCTACACCCAGCCAAACAGGGTGATGTAGTTTCTGTTTGAAATAAATAAGAGGCATTACTTTTGGAGCAACACTCTTGTTTGTCACTGGCAAGATGCATAGTCAATGATAGCTACTAATTAAATGGAGTGTTGCATGCCATGGACTGCTCAGTCACCAAGGATTCCATCCCTAAGCATCACATATTGCCACCATGGCACAGGTGCTCCATTAGAGGGGTGGGGGTTTACCCTTTGCAAGGTGCAGTTGGTGTATTCTACACCAGCCAACAGGTGATGTAGTTTCTGTTGAAATAAATAAGAGGCTTTACTTTTGAGCAACACTCTTGTTCGATTCCGGCCTTTGCCATGGATATTGCGGTAAAGTTGAGGAGCTGATGTAGGAGAAGGCGCTCCCACCTCAGAGTCCATCAATCTCTCTTGGTTTAGCCGCTAGTGAAAGAGGGATTAGCTCTCGTGTCTGCTGATACCGACTTTAGGCAACCGACGAACACTTTTTG
>CM042157.1:69022092-69037092 GCA_023376005.1 Doryteuthis pealeii
TGGTGTATGGCCTGGATGATTTGAATTACCTCTTGATACCATCTATACTTGGTACCCTTTGAAACTGTCGCAAAGGTTTGAAAAAATACTGTAGAATTGAAATCAGAATAAGAATCGAAACTATCAGCTAGAGTGGGTTGTTTGGTTGTTTGGTTTGGTTGCTGTAGGTTGGTTGGTGTTTGGTGGTTGTTGGTTGGTTGATTGGTGTATGTTGCTTGATTGGTTGGTTGGTGTGTTGGTTTGGTGTGTTGGGTTGGTTAGTTGTTGTTGGTTGGTGTGTTGGTGGTTAGTTGGTGTGGTTGTTGATTGTGTGTTGGTTGGTGGTTAGTTGGTTGTGCGTTGGTGATGGTGTGTTGCGTTGGTTGGTTGGTGTGTCCTAGTTGATGGCTGTGTTGGATTGTTGCGTATGTTGGTGGTGTGTTGGTTGATTGGTGTGTTGGTTGGTTGGTTGGTTGGTTGGTGGTGTGTAGGTTGATTGTGTGTTGGTTTGTTAGTTGGTGGTGTTGCGTGTGTATGGTTGATTGTGTGTTGGTGGTAGTGGTTGGTTGGTGGTGTGTAGGTTGAATTGTGTTGTGTTGGTTGGTATGTTGGTTGTGTTGTTGCGTTGCTTGTTGTTGGTTTTTGGTGGTTAGTGGTGGTGGTTGGTGGTGTGAGGTTGATTGGTGTGTTTGGTTGTTGGTGGTTGGTTTGGTGTGTTAGGTATGAATTGGTGTTTTGGTGGTTAGTTGAGTTGTTGATTGGGTTTTTTTGGTGTGTTGTTTGTGTGTTGTTTGTGTTGTTGTTTTGGTTGGCTGGTTGGAAGCGGTACCGGTTTGTTGATTGGTGTGTTGGTGGTTGGTGGTGGTTGGTGGTGGTGACTGTGCAGTATTGGAGTGTTGGCGTGATGCTTGGTTGGTTGCTGCTGGTTGGTGGCGTTGGTTGCTGGTTGAGATTACCGTCATATTATAACTTTGGATTATTAGATGCCCAACTCGTTTTGTTTATTATTCTTTGGGTAGCAATATTCTGAATACATTTAATCATTTTTTATCTAATTAATGCATAGATGGGAGCCCTACGTACTAACCACTCCGGGTCTCAAAATTGGTTCTGATAATGGCAATTAAGAGGTATTTCCACACACCCCAAAGCTACACATATTAGAACTCTACCACTAGATGCAGTTTAACATCATACACAGGAACAAACCATCCAGAACACAAATGTTAAGATCGTGTAATCTATGCTTAGTCACGGTACTTGGATAAATGATTTAGTTTCGTGACACCACAGTGTCTCCGGCTAGCTGCTGTTTCGATGGCCTCTTCCCCCACGTAGTGTTCCTGACCGCAGAACTGTGATCGATGCACTTGGTGGAGCGTCTTTGTGATGGTTGAGAGATTAGCGGAAATGAGCTGCCGTGGTTGCAGCCAAATCTAAGAATCAGTTACACAACCGTTAACAATAACATCGGTTTATATCATATATATGGAGAGGAATATATTTTGCATTCTAGATTGGCGAGAAAAGACACGGTGAGGAGTTTCTAGTGTTTTTTGTTTTTCTTATGTAATTAGCTTTTGGAGTGATTCAGGCAAATGCGGACTTAGTTCTTTATGGAGTTATTTTCGCAAGTCTATTTCTTCTAGTGGCGCTTTTTTTATTTCAGCATTCTGCAAGAAAACCGTGTCTTGGGATAATCTTCTTCTGGTCTGAATGAATTTTTTTACAATTCAGAGCATTGTTTTTATAGAAAAAGTGCTTATTTTCATCGTGGCAGGTCAACGAGTGCAACTGCAACCCCCAAAATAAGAATTGGTGCACAGAATGCCACAAACCAATCAACGACTGACCTTAGATTTCAAATTCGAAGTTTTCCTTCTCCTTCACTGGTTACTATCCCAAGGTTTAAAGGCCCAGTCTGACCTACTATTTACATAGCTGGAGGAGAATATATTTTCCAAATGTATCAGCAATTGCTGAAATGCAGACCAGCCTTGTCTAGGATTTAAACTTCGGGGTAGAAGAGTTCATTTATCCCACGACTGTACCCATACGCCACCCACCCCAAACAGGTTTATATATTTACTATATATATATATAGAGAGGAGATAGATAAAGATATAGATATAGATATATAGATAGATAGTTCATCACAGACACGTGTTTCGATTTATCAAGTCTCTTAACAATGTGGCTAGACATTTGTAAGCTACCTACAGCTGGATTTGAATCCGGTCGATTCAGCATCAGTAGAACAGCTTAATCACTCGGCTATCGTCACTAAGAATGCGAATATCTATATATTATATATATATATATATTATATATATATATATATAATGGGAGATATGGGCAGGATTTTCATAATTAATTAACAAAATTAGGTATGACTTTAATTAAGCACAATTCTCCCTAAAATTGTCGCTTCGCCATTTTCAAACACACTGTTTGACACTTCTACTGTCGTGCATTAAGTCACCCAAAAAGTTGCGATATAATACCAGTTTAAATTGAACGAGAAATTCTGGGGAGCAGCTAGTGTAGTTGGTCAGAATGTCCGCCTGTCAGCCTGAAGGTAGGGTTCGAATCACGTACAAAGCACTGCCCTTCTATAGTCTGCTGATGAGGCCTATGGGCTGAAATGTCATACGAGATGACTTTTCTCGATTTGTTTACGCTTTACATTTAAACGATGTGCACGCCTATTCATTTAGTTATAATTAATTAATTTAACAAAATTAGGGTCTGACTTAATTAAGACATAATCTCCAACAAATTGTCGGCCTTCGCCATTTTCAAGCACACTGTTTGATACTTCATAATATATATATATACTATATATATTATATATATTATATATATTATATCAGTCTGCCCCTATTCCCCCTATCTATATCAATCAACCTTGGCGTTTATATATCTATCGTAACATCTTATTATGATAGCATCCCATGTTCAATCTTGTTTGCTGCCAATCTCACTCGTTTAGAGTGAAGTATACGGCGGCTAATTTTTTAATTTTGCCTTTGAAAAAAATATCTATCATTAGAGATTAAGCAACGATATTAAAGAATATTATTTTCTACGATATCTAGAAAGTGTTCGTTTTCACGTATCATGTTGCGAGGAGGGGGGTCATTCGTTAGCTTGCCTCTGTAATGGATACGTGAAAACGAACACTTTCTATAGATCGTAGAAAATTAATATTCTTTATATCGTTGCTTAATCTCTAATGATAGATATTTTTTCAAGGCAATTAAAATTAGCCGCGATATACTTTCACTTCTAAACAGAGTGAGATGGCAGCAAACAGATTGAACATGGGATGCTATCATATAAGCATGTTACGATAGAATATAAAACGCCAAGGTTGATTGATATAGATAGGGGGAATAGGGGCAGACTGATATATAATATATATATATATATATATATATATATATATATAATTATGAAGTAGTCAAACAGTGTGCTGAAAATGGCGAAGGCCGACAATTTGTTGGGAGATTATTGCTTAATTAAAGTCATACCTAATTTTGTTAATTAAATTATTATAACTAATGTTTGGCGTGCACATCGGTGTTAAATGTAAAGCGTAAACAAATCGAGAAAAGTCGATCTCTGTATGTACATTTCAGCCCATTAGGCCTCATTCACAGAGCTATAGACAGGGCAGTGCTTTGTACGTGATTCGAACCCTACCTGTCAGGCTGACAGGCGGACATTCTGACCACTACACTAGCTGGCTTCCCCAGAATTTCTCGTTCATTTTTAAACTGGTATGTAATATCGCACTTTTGGGTGACTTATGGCACGACGTATGAAGTAGTCAAACAGTGTGTTTTTGAAAATGGCGAAGGCCGACATTTTTAGGGAGATTTTGTGCTTAATTAAAGTCATACCTAATTTTGTTAATTAATTATGAACCTTGCCCATGATCTCCATATATATATATATATATATATTATATATATATATATATATATATATATATATATTCGCATTCTGTAGGTGACGATAGCCGAGTGATTAAGCTGTTCTACTGATGCTGAATCGACCGGATTTCAATCCCAGCTGTAGGTAGCTTACAAATGTCTAGCCACATTGAAGAGACTTGATAAATCGAAACACGTGTCTGTGGATGACTTCTATCTATATATCTATATCTATAATCTTATCTATCTTCTCTCTCTTATATAATATAATATATATATATAAACCTGTTTGGTGGTGGGTGGCGTAATTGGGTACAGTCGGTGGATTAACTCTTCTACCCGAGTTTAAATCCTTAGACAAGGCTGTCTGCATTTCACATATTGCTGATACATTTGGAAATATATTCTCCTACCAGCTATGGGTAAAATAGTAGGTCAGACTGGGCTCTTTAACCTTGGATAGTAACCAGTGAAGGAGAAGGAAAACTTCGAATTTGAAAAATCTAAGGTCAGTCGTTGATTGGGTTTGTGGCATTCCTTGTGCACCAATTCTTATTTTGGGGGTTGGCAGTTAGCACTCGTTGACCTTGCCACGATGACAAAAATAAGCTACAATTTTTTCTATAAAAACAATGCTCTGAATTGTAAAAAAATCATTCAGACCAGAAGGAAGATTATCCCAAGACAACGGGTTTTCTTCAGAATTGCTGAATAAAAAAAAAGCGCCACTAGAAGAAATAGACCTTGCCGCCAAGATAACTCCAATAAAAGAACTAAGTCCGCATTTGCTGAATCACTCAAAGCTAATTACCATAGAAAAACACTAGAAAAAGCTCCTCACCGTGTCTTTTCTCGCCAATCTAGAATGCAAAAATATATTCCTCTCCATTTATTATGTGATAAAAAAACCGATGTTATTTAACGGTGTGTTAACTGATTCTTAGATTTGGCTGCAACCACGCAGCTCATTTCCGTAATCTCTCAACCCATCACAAAGACGCTCCAACCAGTTGCATCGATCACAGTTCTGCGGATCAAAGGAACACTACGTGGGGGAAGAAGGCATCGAAACAGCAGCTAGCCGGAGACACATGTGGTAGTCACGAAACTAAATCATTTTATCAAGTACCGTGACTAGCATAGGATTAACACGATCTTAACAATTTGTGTTCTGGATGGTTTTGTGTCCTGTGTATGATGTTACTGCATCTAGTGGTAGAGTTCTAATTATGGAGCTTTTGGGGTGTGTGGAATACCTCTTAATTGCCATTACCCCAGAACCATTTTGACCCGGAGTGTTAGTACGTTTAGGGTCCCATCTATGCATTAAATAGGATAAAAAAATGAGTTTAAAAAATGTATTCAGAAATATTTGAATACCCAAAAGAATAATAAAACAAAAAACGAGTTGGGCATCAAATAACCCAGTTATAATATGCGGTAATATTCAACAAGCAACCAACCCACCAACCAAGCAACCAACCAACCAACCAACACACCAATCAACTAGCACACCAACCAACCAACCCACCAACCAACCACCAACACACAATCAACAAACACACCACCAGCCAACCAACAAACAACACACCAACAACACACCAACCAACACACCAAAAAAAAACACCAATCAACCAACCAACTAACCAACCAACACACCAATCAACCTACACACCAACCAACCAACCAACCAACCAACACACCAATCAACCTACACACCAACCAACCAACCAACAACCAACCAACCACACCCAATCAACCAACAACCAACCACATACCAACCAACAACACACAACATACACACCAACCAACCAACACAACAACCAACACCAAACAACCTACACACCAACCAACAACCACTAACCAACCAACACACCAATCAACCTAACCAACCAAACAACAACCAACAACCAATCAACCAACAAATACAACCAACACACAATCAACAACAACCAACAACCATAACCAACACACCAATCACAACCACCAACCAACAACCAACAACCAAACACACCAATCACACAATCAACCAACACACACAACCAACACAACCAAACAAACAAACAACACACCAACAACACACCAACCAACCAATCAAGCAACACACCAATCAACCAACCAACACACCAACCAACACACCAACCAACCTACACAGCAACCAACCAACCAACCAACCAACCCACCAGCTGGATAGTTTCGATTCTTATTCTGATTTCCAATTCTACCAGTATTTTTTCAAACCTTTGCGGACAGTTCAAAGGGTACCAAGTATAATTGGTATCAAGGTAATTCAAATCATCCAGGCCATGACACCCACCCCCTCAATTTTCTGAAATTTTGTATAAGTATGAATTATGATCAAGTTAGACAATCCCCCAAATGTTAACTTCCAATTACAAAAATTGCCGGTGTTATGTCGATTCTAGCTATCCAAATTGGTGAGGTTGGCGAAAATGACAACTTTTTGTAATCTAGAACATCCCTACTCCTAAAAATTAGTTTATAAAAGCATTTTGGCCCAAGAAATACAAAAATGCTTAAACTCAACCAATTTATAAGTTATTGATGGTTTCAAAATTTTAACTGATGTTGTAGTTTCGGTTCTGAGCAAAAATCAAACTATCTTTTTGGTACAAATAATTGTTGATATATGTGAAATAATAACAGAAAAAATGTTTGTCATAGATGCAGTGCCACATCGGGATATTGATCTTGCTATGAAAAAAAATCATCATAGTTATTCATATCAAGCTTCATCTCATAAATACTGATAGATGACGTATTTTAAGGTAAATAAAATAATAAATAATAAACACTTAAAACAGAGCCCTGGGTGGTCAAAATATTATGTATATACCCAATAAAGATGAGGACAACAGCCCGAAATATCATAATTATTTAAACAATATGGTGTAGATTAAAAATCAAATCAAGGAGAATGTTGCTAAATGAATAAATTCGAATGACGTCTACTAGCTCGCTTAATCAGTAAGACGCTGTGCATGCGGGATAGGCCCCTGAGGGTAGGGACAGGCCCCAGAGGATAGAAGAACGGAGCTGAAACCTTATCAGAGGCAAATTCTTTATTTCCAATCCATGCTGCTTGCTTAACAGGCGTAGAATGTAAATTGAACTGAGTTTTGCGATAATAAAATTAAAAATTAAAAAAATAGGAGAAAAACATGAAATGAAAAACTAGGCATACATTAATATTAATACGTTAAGATGGGACTCTTGAAAATATAGCGTTAAAAATTTGGAAGTCTCAATTTCGACTCTTCAAAAGTATTAGTATTATATATATAATATATTATATATATATATATATATGTTGTGTGTGTGTGTGTGTGTGTGTGTGTGTGTGCGTGTGTGTGTGCTTGTGAGTGTGTGTGCTTGAGGGAGAGAGAAAACGAGATACATTTATCTAAATATCTATATATATACATTTATCCTGTCATATATATATATATATATATATATATATATATATATATACATGCGCACATGTATATATATATATATAGTTCTCCAAAACTGAAACCTTACCATCAGTTAGAGTTTAACGTCATTCCCAGGACATGTAGACCCTCAGCAACAGCCTTCTAGCACCCATATGATAAAAAAGGGTTGGGGCTTGCCATTAGAGCAATAGGGTTGGGGCAATCATATAGGTGCTAGGGTTTGATGTGACCATCTGATTGATCGGAGAGGGCCTCTCCGACCGTTCGTCTAGCCCAGGAAGGGACTGAAGTGGAGTATTGCAACGCATGAACTGCTCAAACACCTGGGTTCTATCCTTAAGCATCACGGTTTATTTCAAAACTTTGTTAGCATTAAATGACACAATGAGATTGATATTGTTACGTACTGAGGTTTTCACAGTACCAAATCGATATAATGTTGTATACCCTTTTTTACTTCTTACTTCTAGTCGTCTTCTCTTCTGGCCAGCTTTGGTTCTAACTTCTAACATCTTGCGTCTGGGGTTGTCGTGGGGACTTCGGTCTGGTTTTCTGTTAGGGATTTCTCTTTATCAGAAGCCATGTGTCATTGTTAGTTTTTAGGTAATAAACACAAGACTTCGATTTACGTTGATGTTACTTTATTTGTAAATCCCTAAACCAGACATCTGCGCAGATGACAGGATGTGCATAGAAATGCGACTTACACCTACCTGCTAACTGACTTAAACTTACTATATCCTTAAACCGGAAGACAGGGTCTTCTATGCCTTCCGGTTCTCACGATTTATCCCTGGAAGGCAAAGTGAGAGTGAGGTCAAGCGTTGTCATTCATTCTTCAAGGCCGTGGGCTGCACTAATCGCCATTATGTTTCTACAATACCTCATATAAGTATTAGGGATCCAATAATTATGTAACAATATGCCGTAAAACAAACCAAACCAAACCGAATGGTTTTCAGATTGAAATATAATTTCCATTCGCTGAAACCGCCCCAGCAATGTAGCACGGTACGCCTTGGTTTTGCTAGCTTCACGTTATAGTCTTTCTCTGTCAGTCTCTTTCATTATATCTCGGTCAGTTCCTATCTATCTATCTATCTATCTATCTATCGGCTTATTGATTTTTTCTCGCTGTCCCTTTCACTCTCCTTCCTCTCCTTTGCTATCTATCCTTCTGTCTCTGTCAATTCCTATCTATCTATCTATCTATCTATCTATTTCTGTTCATATGTACTTACGTATGTGTGTATGTATGTATGTATGTATGTATCTATCTATCTATCTATCTATCTATCTATCTAATTCTCTATCTATCTTCTTTCTTATTAATTTATTTCATCTGATTGTCTCTTTCTCTCCCTTTTCCCTCCCTTTCTATCATTCAATTTTGGTTAGTTCCTATCTATCTATCTATCCATCTATCTATCTATAGATAGGATATTGTCAGAGATGGTCAGTGCAACCTCTGCTAACACCAACAACTGACCACCCCTGTCCTTATTCACGACCGCCTAATTCACCAGTATGAAAATATTCACCACTGAAGTAAGGACTCAATCCTACATCCTGAAAAAGGTCTAACAAACCGAAACGTTACAACATCGACATCACTACCTACAATAAACATCCATTTTCTATAGCATCCCGTGTTTGTCTACCTTTCTCCTCATACTGTCGGATTAATTTCCATCTTATTTCTCCTATCTATCTATCTATCTATGATTTTCCCAACCCTATTGCCCTTATGGCAAGCCCCAACCCTTTTTATCATATGGATGCTAGAAGGCGGTGGCTGCGGGTCTACATGTCCTGGAAATGACGTTAAACTCTATCTGATGGTGAGGTTTCAGTTTTGGAGGTTTGGGGAATGTGGAGCACCCCTTCATCACCATTGCTCCCTGGTCCACTCTGACCTGGAGTGGTAGTACCTGTTAGGGTCCCATCTATGTGTTAAATAGAAAAATGTATTTATAAAAAAAATGTATTATCCATTAAGAATTGATTTATTTCAAAACTTTATCGGCATTAAATGACCCACTGAGGTTGATATGCCGTAAAACAAAACAAACCAAACCAATTCAATCCCACGTCCTGAAAAAGGTCTGATAGACCGAAACGTTACAACGTCGACATCACTACCTACAATAAACATCCATTTTCTACAACATCCCGTGTTTGTCTACCTTTCTCCACACACTGTCGGATTAATTTCCATCTTATTTCTCCTATCTATCTATCAATCTATCTATCTCTGTTCATATCTATCTGTGTGTGAGTGTGTGTGTGTTGTGTGTGTGTGTGTGTGTGTGTGTGTGTGTGTGTGTGTGGTGTGTGTTTGTGTGTGTGTGTGTGCGTGTGTGTGTGTTTGTGTGTGTGTGTGTTTGTGTGTGTGTGTATGTGTTTTATGGCACAGTGCGCGAGTGCAGACCCAGCTGATGTCTCTTAACCATATTTCTTTGTATCAAGTTGAGTCAGATTTGGCAGCGGTCGAATTAGACTTCAAGAGAAAAATCAGACTGATTATCCAACCGTTTCTTTAATCGTTTCTCTTTACGCAGATCTTTGAATTTGTCTTGTTTACGTCAATGTTCCCTGGTCACTTCACGATGTTTCCTGGTCACTATTTCCCCATCAAAAGCCATCGTTAACCAAATGACGTAAACGTTTGTTGAATCAGCTGACCAGATCACATGATCCGGACGCTAGGTGGTTAACGTCCTCTCAGTTGGAAAGCGATTGGCCAAGTCCGTGCGAGCATCAAAGAAGAAGTGATTGAAGTTATTTGTTAAAAAAAACAACCCCCAACCCCAAGATGTTTTCTCCTTTTACGGAACTCATTAACAACGTTGCAAACGAAACGTTACTGACCGTTTCTGAATGTTTTTTATGACCTCAGCAATGACCCCCAATGCCAGGCTGTATCTCTACGTGTAGCTTTTCCATAGAATAATTCGGGGTGAAGGGGTTCATACCATTTCCCAATAGTATTAGTGTTACATAATCTATGCATAGATTTTTGTCAACCCCTTTTCATATCACGGGCGGGAATTTCCATGGAATATCACAGAAAGACCGCGAAGTACGTGAAGTCACTTGGGACCGAGAGAACTCTCAGTACCTGCTTGGAAGTCCGATGAGAAGCATGGGCTCATTATGCACACGTACGTTGTGTTAGTTAAAAGAAGAATTTTAGTTAAGTAAATAAAAGTTTAAATAAATAATATGGTGTTGTTGCTTGATGAATGTCTTGGCAAAAAGACTGACCAAGAAGAAGGAATACATCAAAGATGAACAGCCAACAAGAATCTAGAAATAGAATTCAACATGGGGAGAAAGATCAGAAGCGACTAGAGATCACCAATGGGCAAAGAAGTAAGTTATGTGTCTCTCTGTCTACCTGTCTATCTCTCTCCCCTCTCCAGTATGTAACATTAATACTAAAATGAACGTAACACTATATATATATATATATATATGTGTGTGTGTGTGTGTGTGTGTGTGTGCGTGTGTGTGTGTAAAGAAAAAAGGCTTAGAGACTGGCTATTAAGCGATTATGGTTCATTTCCACCCGTGGGTATCTGAGACCCTCTGAGTTTCCTCAGATCACTTTCTTTATTGAAACTTTCAATAAAGAAAGTGATCCGAAGAAACGCGGAGGGTGCTCAGATACCCACGGGTGGAAATGAACCATAATCGCTTAATACCCGGTCTCTAAGCCTTTTTTCTTTACAACTTACTTTGCTCTTTCTATAAAAAGTAAACATTGAGTTCTCAAATCGGACCTGAACCTTGCAACAGTGTACAGTTGGAAGTAAGGACTAGCTTAGAATTATTCTAATACCAAAGGACTTGATACCCCACCAAAGAATATATATATATATATATATATATATATATATATATATATATACTTCCTATTCTAACTAAATAGTTAAATTAAGAAAATTTAGCAATGAAAGACGGGAGTGATGGAAGAGTAAGTTTCAATTAGACACATGGTCTAGTGGATATGGTAGTTAGGTTAAGACCGTTCTAAGTGACAGTTATCTCTGGATTCCGGGTTCAATCCTGAGTAGAGACAGTAACATAGAAAAATAATTAACACAACTCCTACCCCATCTATGGTTAGCGGAATAAGAACAGGATACCCCCGTGGACTGAATAAAGGGTTAGGTTCAAAGTTCCGTGATGGCTCCCGATTACAACAAGGTTCCCGACTACGACAAGAAAGTTCCCGAGTTTGAAAAGAAGGTTCCCGAGTCCGAGAAGGTTCCCGAGTCCGACAAGAAATACCTGAAGAAGGCCGGAGGGCACATCAGCCAAAACGTTGTACAGATAACAATGAAGATGAGGACAGTCCGAATAACGCAGATAATACTAACCCATTATGGGTTATTTAATGCCGAAATTTTACTCATTTCTAAACGTTTGATTTTAATTATAACTATATTTTCAAGTATTACTATTTAATGACAATAATTTGCAAGCCAATATATCGTTTCAAGTAATTATTTCTATTTGTTAATAGTTATTTGTTTGTCGGCAGTCCTCTGCGCCGCATCCAGTATCCGTACCGAGCTGGTCAATGTACGTCTTTGCTGGCCGGCCCACACTGGCTTGCTATGTGCTGGCTTCCACAGGAGGACGTCACTTATGAGTTCGTCTTTGCTTCTCCAGCAGTGTCCAACGTGTCTTGTTCGGGTGGTTTCAGTGATATGGGGCAGGTGGCCGTATAGCTGTTTTCTCGTAGGGAGTTGTTTCCACGTTTTGTTTAGTATCGCACGCAGCATTTTTGTGCAGCTCCCATCTAGTTTATTCTCTAGGCGCGTCGTTAGGGTGACAGTGGTACAGACGTACAGCAGCACTGACACGACAACGGCTTGCCCGGGAACAATGAGTGATAGGGACGGCTGGAGAGAGATTGTCATGGATATCCGTGCTAATAGAGTGACATGAGGATGATGATGATTTGTCTGTACAAGTTATACACACACACACACACACACACACACACACACACACACATATATATATATATATATATATATATATATATATATATATATATATTCATTCTTTTGATAAATCAACAAAACCATCTGTTTTTTTTTCTGTTTTTTTTTATTTTGTTGTTTTAGGTAAATTCGTGTCTGATGGTTTTTGCGACATCTTCTGCGCATGCGCGTGCGAATTTCTGCGTATTTTTTCTCCATGTTTTTAAATGCAGTTGACAGAGAAAAAGGAAATCTTAATTAATGAAGCGTCGCCACATTAAGCCGCCGGGAAGAAAAAAGATGGCGGGTGGGTTTTATGGGGAAAATCAGGTAAACACAAAATACAAAAAAGAAATAAAGAAGATATATTAATATATATATAAAGAAAAGCTGTTGAGGTTGAGTATTCGTATTGCATAGTGGATAAATAAAGCGTGTGAAAAACAAGAATTTACAATAAGTAAAGAAAAAAGGAAGGAGCTGGGCGCACGATGTTAACTCGGCAAAGATTTTTTATTAAGAACTGAAAAGGAATTGTTACAAAAAAGCGGGAAAAGATTTGCGCGGAAGTGGGCAGAGATTTAAGCTCCTGCTGATGTTATGAAGAGGAATATAAGTTTGAGTTTGAGTTTGAGTTTTGTTTAACGGCATATCAACCTATGTGGGTCATTTAATGCCCAAAAAGGTTATTTTGGATTTCAGTCTTTAAAGTAGTGGTTCTATGGAGATATTCGGTTATGTTTTGTCATATCTTCTTGAAAAGGTTGCTTTTTTTTAGAAAATTTAAGATGTTTTCAGGGTAGGAATATAAGTTTATAGTATTTTAACAAAAGCGAAAGACATCTTTTCATTTGGTTGCAAAGAAGCAAATCCCGAAAAACATTTTCTCTTTTAAAGATTTGTGTACATACACGCACACACATCTGTCTGTCTGTCTCTCCCTGTCCGTATCTCTCTCTCTCTCTCTCTCTCTCTCTCTCTCTCTAATTATATAGTCATCCACAGACACAGCGTTTCAACGTTTACGTCTCAGTTAGACTTAACCGCTACTTCAAACCGGGAGTGAAACCCGATCGAATTTTTGTCACTCCGGCTCCTTACCGCCTCGGCCGTCGATAATTCCAATTGCAGATAAAAAATATTTCCCCTCATATATTTTTGGAAAAAAACTATTTTAAACATAAATTCCTCTAAAGGTGAATAAGTATCAACATTTTCGTGAAAATTTTACTCTTAATTGATTTTTCATAGAATTTAAAAAATAATTACCGTGACGTAGGCAGTGGCGTAGTTTCAGTTACAGACAAAAAGAGACCGAATTTCCATTGTTAATAGATTATTATTATTATTACTATTATTATTATTATTATTATTAGTAGTAGTAGTAGTACTGTTGAAACTAATATCCTTCCGACTGCTTCGCATAAAATCCTGTTTGTTCTAGTTTCATAAAAATGGATTCACCAAAAAACAAAAAATCATTTATAAACTGTCAGTAAGAAAGGAATATTTAACTGATACATACTTCCGTAGATGTATGTTTTAACAATCACCAGAGAACTCAAGTCTGTGAACAACAGACGAGTAATGCCTTACGCTAATCGGTAAAAGTTCACTCAACGTCTCCTCTAGAGTGCTCTATCGGGTATTTGGAGCATATGGCACTTCATGTGGTGGAATGGTTAGCACTCTAGATTCACAGACCATTGTTAGTGAGTTCGCTTCTCATTAGGCGCCCCGTGTTTCTGGCCTTGTGCTACATCTAAACTAAGCTTAGTAAATAACTATATATATATATATATATATATATATATATATATATATATATATATATATTGTGGGTAATATGGGTGCTATATTTCTAGGCAGATAGTGCTCAATATCATTGATACAATCTTTATATTTGAGTTAAGTTAGTCTCAAGATCGCATGGGCGAGAAACTGTTTGTAACCAGCTGTTGACTCCATGTCCACACTGCCTTAATTTGGTTAAACATAATAGAATTCTTATTGTTTTCAAGTTCATTCTTTTTTCTTTCGGGTTTCCTAACAATCATTTTGATGCTGTCATCTTGAAAGGCGTTAATCAGTTGTTCGAAAGAGTTATTATTGGTTTCAAAGTGAATTCTATTAATAGTGGGTTGTCTAAATTTTATGTACATAGCTACAAGGATTAAAAAAATCGATACTATTGTCCGTTACTTCCTAGTTGAGTAACATGAGTAACCCCCCCCCCCAAAAAAAAACAGAACCCAAATTATTTATATATTTTCTCATTAAACTAACCCTAAACCCCAACCCTAACCCTAAACCCTAACCCTAACCCTTGTTGGACTTTTTAAAAAACTTACAGTTTTATTACAAAGATTGTGGGTTCTATTTTTTCTGGGTCACCCTGTAATATTATGTTACTCAATTAGGAGGGTAGGGTTAGGGTTAGGGTTAGGGTTAGTTTAATGGAAAAATAAATAATTTGGGATCTATTTTTTTCTGGGTCACCCTGTATTATCATGTTACTTAACTAGGAAATAACCCTATTGTCAATATGAAGTATTTTTGTATTATTAGCTAAAATAGTTCTATATATTGTAGTATGGCAGTCATGTTTTTTTTAAATTGTGGTAT
>CM042157.1:69042286-69059786 GCA_023376005.1 Doryteuthis pealeii
TGCTACTTCCTCTCTTTCTCACTCCTTTTTGTTCCTTGTTTGATGAGGAGTCGCCATGTCACACGGTCTTCTGCACAAGCCTCCCATGTGTTGGTGTAATGTGGCATGTCTCCATGCTTAAAGGTCAGTTGGTGTGTGTGTGTATGTATGTATTTACGTATGTCCGGATGAAACTTCGAAAATAAAACAATTAAAGACAAAGTATATATATATATATATATATATATATATATATAATATAATTTATATATATAAAAAGTAATTGGTAATTTGCTTGAAGCATTGTTTAGTATGTTATAATAATAATTTGAAAGCAATTACAATGCAAAATGCAAAAAAAAAAACAAAAACAAAAAGATGTTATTTTTTGTCTAGACAAAAAAAAAATAACATCTTTTGTTTTTATTTTTTATTTTGCATTGTAATGCTTTCAAATTATATATATATTATATATATATATATAATATATATATATATATTATATATATATATATATATACATTAAATATCACCTGTTCATGCTTTTTTGCAAAAATTGTTAAGATTTGATAAATATTCAAAAATATCTAGAAATTGAAATATCGTAGAAATAGCATTGATATTATACTTAAAACGTCCCAGCATTTGTAAATCTCAAACGTAAACAAATCAGCCCACCAGGGTTTCCCCTTCTCAACCCAGGCGACACTGGTAGCGGCTTCTAGTACTGTAAATATCGTCTATGTAAAAAACGGCTATGAAACACTGAGGGTATTTGACATATTTCGGTTACAGACAGACAGATGCCGAACTCCATTATAATAAGATAACTCTTGATATTTGTTTGTTTTCTTGGGAGGGGGTCTTTTTGTTCAACTTGTTTCTTGTGTTGTTTGTTTTGCTTTGTTTGTTTGTTTTTTTTGTTTTTTTTTTTGTTTTTTTTTTTGGGTGGTTAGCAATGTGTGTAGCGAAAAAAAATTTATTCCACATTGACAAATTAAGACTGATGTGTGGGTGTGTCTCTCTTGAAATTCGTTTTGAATTATTAATTGGAAAGAACCAACTTATCCATCTTTGTAAACACATGATATATTCAATTAAAACTTACTAATTAAGCCACTTGATATACATTTTCTTACAAGAGACCGGAGGCAAACGAATGAATCTTGCACAATATCATCAGATATATGAACCACTCTTCCATACTTTATTTCCCCATACAATAAATATCATCATCATCATCATGTCGCGCATGCAGCACGGATATCCATGACAATTTCTCGCCAACCTTCCCTATCATTTATTGCACCTGGGAGGTCCTCTGCGGAGCAACCAGCATCTTCGCATAGCTGGTCAATGTAGGTCCTTGTGGGCGCCTCACACTTGCATGTCCATACAGAGATAAGATTTTGAAAGAAATAGGAAAGAAAGATCAGTGTAAACTTTGATAGATAGATAAGATAGATAGATAGATAGAATAGATAGATAGATCTATATGAACAAATTGGGATAGATAGATAGACAGAAAGATAGATAGACAGACAGACAGATAGATAGATAGATAGATAGATAGATAGATAAATCTATATGAACACATTGGGATAGATAGATAGATAGATAGATAGATAGATAGATAAATCTATATGAACACATTGGGATAGATACACAAATAGATAGATAGATAGATAGATAGATAGATAGGCATGAACAGATTGGGATAAATAGATAGATAAAATGATAGATAGATAAATCTATATGAACACATGGGATAGATAGATAGATAGATAGACATGAACAGATTGGGAAAATAAGATAGATAAATAGATAGATAGATCTATATGACAGATTGGATAAGATAGATAATAGATAGATATGGAACTGATTGGAGTATCCCTTCATACCATTACTCCCAGGTTCACTCTGCCATGAGTATAGTATCTGTTAGGTTCCCATCTATGAGTTGAATAGAACACAATGAGTTCGAAAGAATGTGTTTGAAAAATTGAGTTTAAAAAAAAATGAGTACCCATCAAGAATGAGTAAAACAAAACATCTTCGGCATAAAATGACCCAAACAAGGGTGACATGCCGTAAACCTGAATCAACCAACAATTTAATAATCAGGTGGTAACTTGACTTACGATTGCTCGAAATTAGAAGTTTAAAGAAAATTTGTTTAAAAAGCTTAAAAAAGAAAAATTGAGTATCCACTAAGATGAGTAAAACAAAACATCTTCAGTAATAAAAATGAGCCAATGGGTCGATATCCGGTGATTTCCAACCAACCATACATTTTTTTCACTATTATCATTATTGTATTTCAGTCTCGGAAGACTATAATAAAGTTTTTGTGCCCCCTGAAGTTACAGCACCTCCTGTGACTGTTAAGTCCGATGTTTGGAAAACATTCTCGACCACAGATATCGATTTGAAGACTATTCCTGAAGATGTTGATGTGCCAGTGCTTTGTTGACGCTGCTTTCTCTGGACCTCTTAGCTTCATGGTGTTGCGTCAAGGTGACTTCTGACATGAACAGTCCTCTACGGAGATTCTGCGCACCGTTCAGTTACATATATACATATTTTGGGGAGAATATGTGCTTAATTGAAGTCATACCTAATTTTTGAAAATTAATTAGTTGATAATTAATGAATTAGGCGAGCGTATCTGTTCAAATGTAAAGCGTAAACAAATCGAAAGAAAAGTCAATTTTTGTATATACATTTCGGCATATTATGCCGAAAGACACCATACTTCCACATCTAGTCTGTCCATGGCTATCTATCTATCTATCTATCTATCTATTATCTTAGTCTGTTTCAAGTCTTTCTGTTTGCCTGTCTGTCTGTCTATCTATCTATCTATCTATCTATCTATCTATCTGTGCTCAAATCTATCTACTTATCTAAAGGTAGCTGCCACGGAAAAGAGCTCCAAAAGGAAGGAGAGACAACAGCAACTCCAGCAAGCTTCACTGTTTGTTTGCAGTCACTGCACCAGAGATTGCCATTCAAAAATTGGTCTGTTCAGCCACTCACGCAGTTGCAGATAATAAAAAATGGACACTACGCCATCGTCTTTAGAAGAGGAAATGCCAACACATACCCGATCTGTCTTGTATTATATTTCTTCTAGCTCGTATAGCTTGGTCAGATTATCTCTTCTAACTTGTGCTGGTACTATCGATCCTGTCTGCCGACTGCACGTCTGCAGAGGGGTAAGACTCCCCCAATGGGGCCACCTGTTGGCCGTGGGTGGCGACCCGTAATGCTTAAGGATAGAACCCAGGTGAATAGCAGTCCATGACTTGCAATACTCCACTTTGGCCCTTTCTTAGGCTAGACAGACGGTCGGAGAGGCCCCCTCCGATCAATCGGCTGGTCACGTCAAGCCCTAGCACCTATATGACTGCCCAACCCTATTGCCCTTATGGCAGCCCCCAACCCCTTTTTATCATATGGGTGCTAGAAGGCGGTGACTGAGGGTCTACATGTCCTGGGAATGACGTTAAAGTCTATCTGATGGTGAGGTTCCAGTTTTGGAGGTTTGGGGAATGTGGAGCACCCTTCATCACCATTGCTTCCTGGTCCACTCTGACCCGGAGTGGTAGTACCTGTTAGGGTCCCATATATGGGTTAAATAGAAAAACATCAGTTGATAAACAAAATTGTATTATGCATTAAGAATTAATTTATTTCACAACTTTATCGGCATTAAGTGACCCACTGAGGTTGATATGCCGTAAAACGAAACAAACCAAACCAAACCTGTCTTTTTAACTGTTTCCAACTGGTTCTTGAACGCTTCTGAAGATTCTGGCTGTCTTATTATTATCATTATTATTATTTTAGTTTTTGACACCTGCTATAACTGGTGGTTTACTAGAGGCTGAGTGACAGCAAGTCTCCAGGACTCTTCTGAGTATTCTAACCGATCCCAACAGTGCTGTAGTTTGGATGGTCTCGATTCTACCTCTGATTTCCAGCTCACCCAAATTCTTTTTTTAAAGCTTTGAGGATTGTTCCAAGGGCACCAATTACAATTGATACGACCTTCACCTTCATGTTCCAAAGCTTCCTCAGTTATCTGGCAAGGTCTAAGTGTTTGTCTATCTTTTCGCTTTCTTTCATTTTCACACGGTGGTTGGCTGGAACAGCAAAATAGATGACAGATTCTCTTTTTGTTGTCAATTAATACTTGGTCCGGTCTCCTGGCCAGGATTAGGTGGTCCGTCTGTACCTCGAAATCCCAGAGAATTTTGTGCGTCCCGTTCTCTAGGACAGGTTTAGGTTTGTGCATATACCATTTGGTTGTATGGAGAAAATTGAATTTCTTGCACAGTTCCCAGTGGATTACCTTTCCCACTGAGACGTGCCTAGTCTTGAACTCTCTTTGTGCTAGTTTGCTGCATTCGCTTATTATATGATTGACTATTTCGTCTCTATTTCCACACATTCTGCACTTGCTATTCTGCTGCGTCTTATCTATTTTGCCTTTACATAGTTTGTTCTAATGGCATTGTTTTGTGCTGCGATTATAGGGATTCGGTTTCTCTTTTGATGTTTCCTTTTCTTAGCCATGTCTTCTGATGGGATATTTCCTGAGTTTGGCGCTTAAAGTACCCATGTAGTTGTTTTTCTTCCTATTTCTGTTTTTTATTTTTTTATGTATTTCTGTTTGTCACTGTGTTGCAATTGCTTTTCTTGGCAGCTGCAATTAGTATTTCCTTACTGTTGTTAGTGTATTCGTCAAGTGCTCGGATTGTCGTATTTACACAGTCTTAAATGTTGGCCAGACCCCTTCCCCTCTTTCCTTGACATATAGAGTCTGTTCGTGTCGTCTCTCGAGTGGAATGCCTTGTGCATGGTCATCAGTTTCCTTGTCCTTTGGTCCATCTGTCGGAGTTCCTCTCTTGTCCATTTTAGGAATGGTCCCGAGTATCTACCAAGAGGGACCGCCCATGTGTTTACTCCCTTGATAAGGTTTCTGCTATATAGCTTGGTTTCTATTATTATTCACGATATGCCTGTCTTCTTAAGTTTCTGGGTTGTCTGAGACGTCATGTGTTGTTTGTTTGTTTGTGTTTAACAACACAGGATATTACTTTGGTGATATATATATATATATATATATATATGTGTGTGTGTGTGTGTGTGTGTGTGTGTGTGTGTGTGTGGTATTATGAAAAATTGAAGAAACACAAGTTCATAAATGAAGTAATGTTTATATCGCCTACGCTGCAGTGTCTCGATCTGTTTCAATAGATCTTCATCAGGGCTTTCGTTAGTTTGAGGAAAAATAAATAAAGCCCTGATAAAGATCTATAGAAACCGATCGAAACACTGCAGCGTAGGCGAAATAAACATTACTTCATTTATGAACTTGTGTTTCTTCAATTTTTCATAATATTACATGCTGTCGGATTCACTTCCACTTTTTCTTTACGCACACACACACACACACATATATATATATATATATGTGTGTGTGTGTGTGTGTGTGTGTGTGTGTGTGTGTGTGTGTGTGTGTGTGTGCGCGTGCGTGTGTGTGTGTAATAAAGAGTTTTAAGAAATTAAAATTCTGCATTTTTACTTTTTAATTTTTTATAACACGAAGTATACGCGAAACCCTCACAACAACAATTTTTTTACATATACATATATACATGTGTGTGTGTGTGTGTGTGTGTCTGTCTGTCTGTATCTGTGTATGTGTCTGTGTATGTGTATGCGTCTGTCTGTGTGTGTATGTGTGTGTTGAGAGAGAAGAGAGAAAGAGAGTGACAGAGACAGAGAGGGAAGGAGAGAGAGAAAGAGATATAGATAGAGAGAGTGTATGTGTGTATGTGTGCTTGAGGAGATAGCAAGATAGATAGATAGACAGATAGAGATGGATAGATAGATAGATATATAGATAGAGAGAGAGAGATAGATAGATAGAGAGAGAGACAGACAGACAGACAGACAGAAAGAGAGAGAAAGAGAGAGAGAGTGTGTATGTGTCACGTTATAATAATTCTAATTTAGTTTTTGAATTGTTTTTCCTTTTTAATTTAATTTTCTTCCTTTGTTTTTCTTCCCCCCTTTTGTTAATCTGTACTTCAACGCAACGTTTGCAACGAAGCCCCCCTCCCACTGCTCAGCTGGTATAATATACATCCACCCCATTAGCATTTCTACAGACAACCCCGTCCCCCCAGCTACCCCTTTGTTATGTTCACCACCACCACCACCACCACCCCCAGCTTGCCTGATATATTCCTTCTAGAGTCTTATTTTACTAGCTACACTGAACGCCTTTCTCTCTGCCTTTTCTTTCTTTCTTTTTTCTTTTTTTTTTAATTCTTCTCTTTTTTGTTTTTCAAACGTTACCCTTTTTTTAAAATTGCCTTTGGAACCCAAAAGGTTTGTTTTGGGCCATTAACAAGTCCCGCCTGGTTTCATTTCCCATCGCTTGTTCGTCGTTGTAACATTCTCAGCGGCATACACGCACCTCTTCTGCACATGCGCTAAACAAAAACAAAAAAAAAAGATCTCGCTTAGACAAACGCAGAGTCGATTGGTTGGCTGGTTGGTTGGATTTTAACGGCATGGGTCATTTTTATGTCAAAGATGTTTTGTTTTATTCATTCCTGAAGGGTACTCATTTTTTTTTCAAACACAATTTTTTTAGAACTTATTTTGTTCTATTTAGCTCATAGATAGGCTGTTTTTTTTTTTACGGCATGTCACCCCTTTGGATCATTTTATGTCAAAGACGTTTTGGACCATATGACCTTTAGGCACCCCTTTTTCGATCTCGTTTCATAAGGACATTTTTTCATTTACACCGCCAAAATCCGGTTGTTTGTTAACAGATTATTTCTAGATTTTTTTAAAATTATAAAACTAACCCCTAACCCTAACACTAACCCCTAACCCTAACCCCTAACAAACAACCGGATTTTGACGGTGTAAATAAAAGAATGTCCTGATGAAACGAGATCAAATAAGGGGTGCCTAAAGGTCATATGGTCCAACGTTTTGTTTAATTCATTCTTGATGGGTACTCGATTCTTTTTCAAACACAATTTTTTTAGAACTTATTTTGTTCTATTTAACCCATAGATAGGTTGGGTGTGTGTGGGTTTTTTTTCACGGCATGTCAACCCTAGTTGGATCATTTTATGCCGAAGACTTTTTGTTTTATTTTTTCTTGATTGGTACTTATTTTTTTAACACAATTTTTAAACACATTCTCTAGATCTCATGTTGTTCTATTTAACTCGTAGATGAAACCCTAACTGGTACTACCACTCCGGGTCAGAGTGGACCAGGGAGCAATGGTGATGAATTTGTTCGCTGCTGCGTCCCGGTAATTGTGTTGCGAACACGCACCATCAGGAGGGTGGCTGATCCTTCGCTGATAGACTGACACAAGGAGCGTGCAGCGTCGGGACACCTTCAAGAGACAAACGACCAGGAACGGCGCCCAACAACGATGGGACCCGTTTGTTGTTGAGGTGATTTTAATAAGAAGATGAATTCAAATCATCATCAGCGAACAAATTAAGGATTACATTTAACGATAACAAATAAAAATGTGCAATTCTAATGACATATTCTTAAACAATAAAATGGCCAAAAAGTTGAAGAAAAAGAACAAGAAAAAAAAACACTTAGCTTTCAAAATCCAATGGTCTCCAGGACTCTCGCTGAGTATTCTCTCGTCGACGCTATGTGTTGTGTGTGTGTGTAATTATGTTATTTGATTTAGTGTGGTTGTGTTCGAAACTAATGAATAAATAGGTGTAGAGGTACACCACATCCTCCAGTGCTCCAGAACTGGAACTTTACTATAAGATAGAGTTTAACATATTACCCAAGACAATAAGATCCTCAGCCAACGCCTTCTAGCACATGTATGTTAAAAAGGGAAGCATGGTGTAATGGTTAAAGTCATGGGAAATGGACTCGTCGCTCCGAGTTCAAATCCTGGACGTGGTAATTGCATTTCACTTAGCGCTAATACCCTTGGGAAATGAATCCTACTCTCCCTCCAGCTATGGGTAAATAGTAGGACAGACTGGACTCTTTAACCTTGGTTAGGCAACCGGTCTAGGAGAAGGAAAACTCTGAATTCAAACTCCGCTTAAGAAATTGACCTTGTGTCTCATCCTGCTCGTGAGGAGGGGTTGGTAAATATATATGATAAAAAGGGTTGGAGACTTGCCATAAGGACAATAGGGTTGGGATAACCATATGTGCTAGGGTTAGAGAGCCTCGCGTAATATTATGGTTACCAGCTAGATTACCAGACCATTGATAGTGAGTTCAGTTCTCACTGGGGGCTCCATGCTTCTGACCTCATGCCACATCTAAGCTAAGCTTAGTAAATAACTATAAGTACTAGCGCTTGACTTCACCAGTCGATTGGTCGGTGGGTGGCTCTCCGACCGTCTAGCCTAAGTAAGGACCAAAGTGGAGTGTTGCATGTCATGGAATGCTCTGCTACCACGATTCCATCCTTAAGCATCAAGGGTCGCCACTCACGGTGGTCCCATTAGGTGGGGGTCTTACCCCTATGCAGATGTACAGTCGGTGTATTCTAAAGCCGCAGTCGACGGCTAGGAGGCGTAGGGTAACATGTACACTTATGTATGTAACTGTTCACACACTCACACTCACATACATACACTCACACACACCAACCGACCACAAAACAAAAGGGTCTGACTGATACCGACTTTAGGCCACCCCGACGATTTTACTTACATTTTTTTTTTTTTTTTTTTTATTTATTTATTTTTTCTTTATTACTAGTTTTCAAAGTTTTAGCCTGAAGCTTGTGCAAAAATGACCCAAACGTTATATCCGAGTGATTTCAACGATTGTATATACTAGCAAGACGTGTAGATATAATATACTATGATAATTTAATTATTACAACGTTTGATATGTTTGCTTAATAGCTATTGCAATAGTTCAATATGTAAAAAGTACGATAATCTATCTCTCACTCTTTTTCTTTTTTCCTTCTATTCATCTTTTCATAAGAGACTATTTAGTTAGAATTAGGAGTTTTCCTTCTCCTAGACCGGTTGCAATACCAATGTTAAAGAGCTCAGTTTGTCCATAACTGCAGAGGAATAATTGAATTCGTACCTTTCCCAAGGGTGTTAGCTGTATGGGAAATGCAAAAAGCTGCGTCCAGGATTTGAACGAATCACACCATGTCCATTTCCTACGACGGTAACCATTACACCACTCGCCTCCGCATATATATATATATATATATATATATATATATATATATATATATATATATATTTACAGGCTCAGATTTTTTTTAAAAGTCATTCAGCATGTACCTAAATTTCGAAACAAATAGCTTGATTCAGGGATGCTGATTGCTTTTTAATTTAATGCGTCCTGGGACGCATGGATTTGATTTGAATGAGTCCCCAGAAAATTTGATGAGTCTCAACTAAAGTTCTTTAATAAATTATAGAATTTTTATCTATGAACAACTAAAGCCGTCTAACCCATACCTCGTACCCCATAAAGTGTAATTCGTTTCCAAGAAAATATTGAAATGTATTTACAGTTAGCGGGAAATGGTGGGAAAGAAAAAAATCACTTGGACGCGTGGGTTTAATTTTTCTGCGTCCTTTTAGAGTTTTATGCGTTAGTGACGCAGGGCGCGTACCTATCATTATCTCTGGCTTGATCTGTTGGTTGGTTGATTAGATTTTACGGCATGTCAAACCTTGATGTGTTATTTTATGTCGAAGATGTTTGGTTTAATTCATTCTTGATGGGTATTCAACATTGTTTAAAACTCAATTTTTAAAAACGGTAATTACAGAGTACTCTCCCTTATTCTCTCTCTCTCTCTAACTCTCTCTCTCTCTCTCTCTCTCTCTCTCTCTCTCTCTCTCTCATTGTTCTGTAAATGAAACCTTTCTAGGCAGAACCCCCGTGGCGTAGTAAGTGACTAACCTGATGGACTCCGACATCGTGGTTAGTGAGTTCGAACTCCAGTCGCTCTGATACGTTAATGTTCGAACTAATACCTTAGAAAAGGTATGAACTCCATCATCCCTCACCTAGGGGCTAAATAGTATCTTTCTATTTTTTAGCTCCCTAATTTAGGACTGGGCCTATTCTAGTAGTGACCACCACACGCGGAGTTTAGCTGGTTGAATTCAGAGTTTTCCTTCTCCTCGACTGGTTGTCCATACCAAGGTTAAAAAGCCCAGTCTGCCCTACTATTTACCCATAGTTTGGGGAGAGTAGTTGGATTCATACCTTTCCCAAGAGTATTAGCGCTAGAAGTAGAGTAGTTGGATTCATGGACTCGCCGACCCGAGTTCAAATCCTGGACGAAGCTACAGTTCACATAGCGCTAATACCATTGTTTCCAATGGTATTAGCGCTATGTGAACTGTAGCTTCGTCCAGGATTTGAACTCGGGTCGGCGAGTCCATTTCATACGCCCCCCCCCCCAATATCACTGCCGTTTTTTTTACAAGGATGGCATTCACATTAAATAATCCACGAAGATTGGCATGCCATTAAACGAAGAAACCAAGCAAACTAAACCAGACCTCTCTGTTACCTTAAGAGAGGAGTTGGGCGTTGCCCTATTCCCTCAGCCTTATTCTAAAGATAACACCACCAAGGAGTCATTACTGACCTTAAATTCACGTTTTTCACTTTATTGATTTGATTAATGGCAATGAGTCCGAGAAATGCACAATGAGATTTATGGCGTCAAAATGAACTTAATGACCTATTCAATTAATCAACCCTTATAAACGAATATGTAATTAAATCCACAACGTGCAATTATTTAATGAGATCTAATTAGCCTTTTCACTTTTTGTGTTTTCGCCTTCATTTTACGCCGTTTGGATTGCAGAGTGAGGATTGCAATTTTTCCCGCCAGTCGAGAGAGTTTCGATTTTAGCTTAATTACAGAATTTACAGAATTTTCTTTCCAGTCATACAAAGGAATTATATTTTGGACCATATGACCTTTAGGCACCCCTTTTTGATCTCGATTAAGAAAGGACATGTTTTTCATTTACACCGTCAATATCCGGTTGTTTTAACAGACGATTTTTAGATTTTTTTTAAATTAAAAAACTAACCCCTAACCCTAACCCTAACCCTAACCCCTAACAAACAACCGGATTTTTACGGTGTAAATGAAAAAAACATGTCCTTTCTTAATCGAGATCAAAAAGGGGTGCCTAAAGGTAATATGGTCCTAAATTCTTTAGGGATACGGCATAACTCTAATACGCCTGCAAATAGCTTTTGTGGGCAAGTTCTTTTTGAACTTTAAAGAATCCGTGGAGGGAGCTGAAGCTTCGAGTTTCCGAACAACAACCTTAAGGATTTGGAGAGGATCTGTAAAGACGAGTGGGCCAAAATCCCCCCACCCCAACCTGGGATCTGTAAAAACTTGGTTAGCAACTACAGGAAACGCCTGGCTGCTGTGCTTGCCAACAAGGGTTTCTTCACCAAGTACTGATGTTACATAATTATTAGATACCTAATAATTATGGCAATAGTGTAGAAAACATAATGGCGATTAGTGCAGCTGATGGCCTTGAGAGTGAGTGACAGCGCTTGACCTCACTCTCACCTTGCTTTCTGGGGATAAATCGTGAGAACCGGAAGGCATAGAAGACCCTGTTCCGGTTTAAGGATACTAAGTAACTCAGTCAGTTAGCAGGTAGGAGCTCGAAGGTGTAAGCCGCATTTCTATGCGCATCCTGTCATCTGCGCAGATTGTCTGGGTTGGGGATTTGGAAATAAAGTAACATCAACGTAAATCTAAGTCTTGTGTTTATTACTAAAAACTAACAATGACACAGGGCTTCTGATAAGGAGAAATACCCAACAGAAACCAGACCCGAAGTCCCCAGGGAGAGTCCAGACTTTAGAAGAGACCAGAGCAAGATGTTAGACGATCAGAATAGCAAAGCCGGCCAGAAGAAAAGACGACTAGAAGTAAGTGAAGAAGTAAGAAAAGGGTATACAACATTAAATGATTTGGTACTGTGAAAACGTCAGTATGCAACACTGAGTTATATTTTGATATGGGGCGAAATACTTAATTTTTTTCAATAAAATACAAATAAATGTTCAGAAATTGATATAATGTGATTTTTAAAAAAGACATCTTCCTTTCAAGACGGGCCTACCCAGAAAATTATACACTATTCCTATTTTTATAAGGTGGCAAACTCAGAAAATCCCTCAGTCGGTAGAGTGTCCAGCTGGGAACCTAGAGGTTCTTACCCCTTTGCAAAGTGCAGTTGGTGTATTCTACCACCCCAGCCAACAGGGTGATGTATTTTCTGTTGAAATAAATAAGAGGCATTACTTTTGGAGCAACACTCTAGTTTGTCACTGGCAAAGATGCATAGTCAATGATAGCTACTATTAATGGAGTGTTGCATGTCATGGACTGCTCAGTCACCAGGATTCCATCCATAAGCATCACATATTGCCACCCATGGCCAACAGGTGTTTCCATTAGAGGGTGGGGGTCTTACCCCTTTGCAAAGTGCAGTTGGTGTATTCTACACCCCCAGCCAACAGGGTGTTGTAGTTTCTGTTGAAATAAATAAGAGGCATTACTTTTGGAGCAACACTCTTGTTTGTCATTGGCAAAGATGCATAGTCAATGATAGCTACTATTAATGGAGTGTTGCATGCCATGGACTGCTCAGTCACCAGGATTCCATCCCTAAGCATCACATATTGCCACCCATGGCCAACAGGTGTTTCCATTAGAGGGTGGGGGTCTTACCCCTTTGCAAAGTGCAGTTGGTGTATTCTACCACCCCAGCCAACAGGGTGATGTAGTTTCTGTTGAAATAAATAAGAGGCATTACTTTTGGAGCAACACTCTTGTTTGTCACTGGCAAAGATGCATAGTCAATGATAGCTACTATTAATGGAGTGTTGCATGCCATGGACTGCTCAGTCACCAGGATTCCATCCCTAAGCATCACATATTGCCACCCATGGCCAACAGGTGCCTCCATTAGAGGGTGGGGGTCTTACCCCTTTGCAAAGTGCAGTTGGTGTATTCTACCACCCCAGCCAACAGGGTGATGTAGTTTCTGTTGAAATAAATAAGAGGCATTACTTTTGGAGCAACACTCTTGTTCGATTCCGGCCTTTGCCATGGATATGTGCGGTAAAGTGAGGAGCTGATGGTAGGAGAGGCGCTCCACCTCAGACGTCCATCAATCTCCTTGGTTTAGCGCTAGTGAAAAGGGGATAGCCTCCCTCGCTGTCTGGCTGATACCGACTTTAGGCCACCCGACGACTTTACTTACTTTTTTATAACAAGTAGAAGGCATTGTGAGAGGAAAGAAAAAAATGATGAAATAACAAAAATAAATACAGAGCAACTTTCGCCCTTTATTTTATTTATGGGATTTTTTAATTAAATAAAATAAAATAAGTCTCAGATTTGTTGTTGATTATTTTTTTAAAGAAAACTTTATTTGTAGTCAGACATATTAATTAGATAATGTAAATTATTTAATCTCAGAAATCAATAATGATAAACAATCAAATATTCTTTCTCGCTTATTATTAACGTATTTCTTCTCAAGGTCTTTCTTTTGTTCTTCTTTCTCTCATTCTTTTTTCTTTCATTCTTTTGTCTTCCATTCTTCTTTCTTTCGTTCTTTTTACATTTGTTCTTCTTTTTTTCGTTCTTCTTTCTCTCATTCTTTTTTCTTTCGTTCTTCTTTCTTTCATTCTTCTTTTTTTCGTTCTTTTTACATTTGTTCTTTTTTTCGTTCTTCTTTCTTTCATTCTTTTTTCTTTCGTTCTTCTTTCTTTCATTCTTCTTTCTTTCGTTCTTTTTACATTTGTTCTTCTTTTTTCGTTCTTCTTTCTCTCATTCTTTTTTCTTTCGTTCTTCTTTCTTTCATTCTTCTTTTTTTTCTTTTTACATTTGTTTCTTTTTTTTCGTTCTTCTCTTTCATTCTTCTTTCTTTCGTTCTTCTTTCTTTCGTTCTTCTTTTTTCATTCTTCTTCTTTCATTCTCTTTTTCATTATTCTGTCTCCCATTCTTCTTTATTTCGTTCTTCTTTCTTTTGTTCTTCTTTTTTCATTTTCTTTCTTTCATTATTCTGTCTTCCATTCTTCTTTTTGTTCGTTCTTCTTTGTTTTGTTCTTCTTTTTTTCATTCTTCTTTCTTTCATTCTTCTTTCCTTCATTATTCTGTCTCCCATTCTTCTTTCTTTCGTTCTTCTTTCTTTTGTTCTTCTTTTTTTCTTTCTTCTTTCTTTCATTCTTCTTTCTTTCATTATTCTTTCTTTCGTTCTTCTTTCTTTCGTTCTTCTTTTCTTCTTTCTTTCTTTTCTTTCTTTCATTCTTTTCTTTTGTTCTTCTTTTTTCATTCTTCTTTTTTCGTTCTTCTTTTTTTCGTTCTCCTTTTCATTCTTCTTTCTTTCGTTCTTCTTTCTTTCATTCTTCTTTCTTTCTTCTTCTTCTTTTGTTTTTTCTTTTTTTTCTTTTTTCATTCTTCTTTCTTTCATTCTTCTTTCCTTCATTATTCTCTCTTCCATTCTTCTTTCTTTCGTTCTTCTTTCTTTTGTTCTTCTTTTTTTTTTCTTTCTTCTTTCTTTCATTCTTCTTTCTTTCATTATTCTGTCTCCCATTCTTCTTTATTTTGTTCTTCTTTATTTTGTTCTTCTTCTTTCGTTCTTCTTTCTTTCATTATTCTGTCTTCCATTCATCTTTCTTTCGTTCTTCTTTCTTTCGTTCTTCTTCTTTCGTTCTTTTTTCTTTCATTATTCTGTCTTCCATTCATCTTTTTTTCGTTCTTCTTTCTTTCATTCTTCTTTCTTTCATTATTCTGTCTTGCATTCTTCTTTCTTTCGTTCTTCTTTGTTTTGTTCTTTTTTTTTCATTTTTCTTTCTTTTGTTCTTCTTTCTTTCGTTCTTCTTTCTTTCGTTCTTCTTTTTTTCGTTCTTCTTCTTGCATTCTCCCTTTTTCACTCTTCTTTCTTTCGTTCTTCTTTTTTTCGTTCTTCTTTTTTTCGTTCTTCTTTTTTTCATTCTTCTTTCTTTCATTATTCTGTCTTTCATTCTTCTTTCTTTCGTTCTTCTTTCTTTTGTTGTTCTTTTTTTTTCTCATTCTTCTTTCTTTCGTTCTTCTTTTTTCATTCTTCTTTCTTTCATCCTTTTTCCATCCGTTCTTCTTTCCTTTCCTTCGTTTTTCTTTCGATCTTTCATTCTTTCTTTCATTTATCTCTATTTTTTTTTCATTCTTTCTTTCTATTTTTCTTTCTATCGTTTCAAATAAGACGATTAATTCAATAAATTAGATTCTATGGAAGAGAAATACATTTAGACCGATCAACTTTTGGAAATATTTCATAAAATCAAATAAAATAGGCTCCAAAAACATTATTAATTCGATAATTTAGCTTCTAAGAAAAGAGTAATTAATTTTGACTTTTGGAGATATTTCATAAAATCAAATTAAATGAAATAAAACAAGTTTCAAACAACATTAATTCTACGAGCAGGACCTGTGGATATACCACAGTATGATGATTTAATTATTACAACGACAGATATCTTTTAGTTGAGATCTATTGCGAAATGGTTCAATATGCAAAAAGTATAATAATCTTGATTTAACTCTTTCTCACTCTTTTTTTTCTCTCCTTCTTTTAATCTTTTTATTATGTTCGATCGGTTATCGCTTCTGCGTGCTCGCCCCCTTCTCTCTATCTTTCACCTACTCTCTTTCTTTCTTTCTTTCTTATTATACATTTTCTGTGTAGCATGTACTTTTTCTTCCCTTCCTTTCTTTATAATAATAACAGAATGATCTATCATTTAGCTGAGATGACGACGCTCCTAAGAAATAAGAATTCAGCGGATGAGCAACACCTGATAATCAGGATTTAATTTTTTACATTTCATCTAGGTTGATTTGATGATTAGGACGGGCTGTTATATAGATGATAACGGTCGGAAGATTAAGGAAAAAGCGTATTAATATATAGATATTCGCCATTCTGGAGATATCCTATTATAATGGAGATTGTGTGTTTGTCTGTCTGTAACCGAAACTATATCACTACTCAAGTCCCTTTGTAATTTACGTCACATTCTCCATGAATTTATTTTCATTAAATACTGTTGGCCTTATAAACATGATATTTACCACGTACCCCACGTGTACGGGTTAGACCCAAGGCCCCATTAAAGAGGGACCTCCCACAAGCTGTAACTCATGAGTGGTGGGTGCAAAAGATGCATTGATCCCGTCGGCATTCCCCCTCAAATGGGCGCTTTAGGCACTAGGCAATAAACCCAGACCCGCCTCTTTAAATCGAGGGGTAGGTATTGCCTGGGGTATAGCCCCCTGAGATCAACGCTATTAATTGTAACCACGGCCCAGGGCCGAAGCCAATGGACCCCCACTACGAGGGGCGGGTCTACATACTAATAATATGCAATTTATATATACAACAGAATAGTGGTTTACAGTGTCAACGGTAAGGATAATTTGCATATTGATATTAAAAAATTGATTTTAATAAATATGTACTTAATGTTATTGATTTCTAATTGTTTGGTTTTATCGTAATGAATATGAGCAAAAATCTCGGGGATAAATCTTAAAAGAAATCTATTAACAAGAATAAATAACTGTAATTTTATTCTTTACTTCCTATTCTAACTAAACAATTAAATTAAGAAAATTTAGCAATGAAAGACGGGAGTGATGGAAGAGTAAGTTTCAATTAGACAGATGGCCTAGTGGATAAGGTAGTTAGGTTAAGACCGTTCTAAGTGACAGTTATCCCTGGATTCCGGGTTCAATCCTGAGTAGAGGCAGTAACATAGAAAAATAATTAACACAACTCCTACCCCAGCTATGGTTAGTGGAATGAGAATAGAATTACGACAAGAAGGTTCCCGACTACGACAAGAAAGTTCCCGAGTTTGAAAAGAAGGTTCCCGAGTCCGAGAAGGTTCCTGAGTCCGAGAAGAAATACCTGAAGAAGGTCGGGGGGCATATCGACCGAAACGTTGTACAAATAACAATAAAGATGGGGACAATAGTCCGAATAACACAGATAATAGTAAGTTTCAGTTGTTCTATTTTTCGATTATTCCCCCTCTATTTCACATCTTTTTATCTGCATTTTTATTTAGTTCCATTAGCCTTTTTGATTTAATCTAATATTTTATTAGACAGAGAAAGACTTACGCCTATATTTGTTTTAGGGGATTTTTCATTAAATAAAATAAAATAAGTTCCAAACAATGGGATTGGAAGCGAAAAGATTCGAAATTAGACAAGGCGTGTTTAATTAGATATTTTATAAAAAAAATAACTGTGTAGTGTGTTGGTTAATAGGGGCATTTTGAGGAGGCAATGAATATAGGTTAATAAGTGCATTTTGAGGGGGGAAATAAAAGTGATTTTATAATCATTATTTTTGTGTCATTAACCAAAACAACAAAGTGTAAATGT
>CM042157.1:69064786-69082286 GCA_023376005.1 Doryteuthis pealeii
ATAGTGAATGTGTATATATATATTTTCTTTGTCGTTAATTGTTTTATTTTAGTAGTTTCCTCCGGACAAACACAGGCATTCAAACACACCAACTGTCCTTTACATTGTTAATGAGTTCGATTCTCATCGAGCGCCCCATACTATTGGCCTTATGCCGCATCTAAATTAAGCTTAGTAAATAACTATAAAATTTCGGGTGCCTTATGTTGTGTAATGGTTAGCAAGCTAGATTCGCAGGCCATTGTTAATGAGTTCGATTCTCATTGGACGCCCCATACTCCTGGCCACTTCTAAGCTAAGCTTAGTAAATAACTATACGAAGATCGGTCGGGCACATAATGTGTAATAGTTAGCAAGCTATATAAGCTGATCATTTTTATTGAGTTCGATTCTCACTAGGTGCCTCATACTTTTGACCTTGTGTCACATCTAAGGTAAACTTAATAAATAAATATACGAAGGTTAGTCGGATACCTAATGTGATGTAATCGCCAACAAGCTAGATTCGCAGGCCATTTTATTGAGTTTGATTCTCACTGGATGCTCCATATTTCTGGCCTTGTGCCACAATTAAACCACGCTGAGTAAATAACTATATAAAGCCAATAAAAAAGTTATGCGTGTTCTATATTAATTGCAACGGATGTAACAGTAGAAGCCCACAAAACATACGGAATGATTAAATAATTTTGATATATATTTAATTGTTGTTCTCATCTTTATGGTGGTATATATAAACACAACGTTACGATCGCTCTATTCTCCGGTCTTCCTCAGGTATTCCCTGTGTATCCGAGCATAGTAATGACCCAATATGGGAAATCATTTTTAATAGTTTGAGTGTTGATCAAAGATGCTTCTTTGAGTCTTCTTTTCCAATGTCATTTATTTATTCAACTTAATCAATTTCTCGGTGTCAGGTGTTGTGTTTAAGAGTCCTTCCAGGTAAGTTAATATTACGTTGATAAGAGTGAAATTAATCGCCCAACAAAGCGGTTTGTTTTTTCAATTGCAAATGGCCTGTTATATACCATATTTATCCTTCTGGCATACTCGGTTTGGTTTGGTTTGTTTTACGGCATATCAACCACAGTGGGTCATTTAATGCCGACAAAGTTGTAAAATAAATTCATTCTTAATGCATGATACAATTTTGTTTATAAACTCATGTTTTTCTATTCAACCCATAGATGGGACCCTAACAGGTACTACCACTCCGGGTCAGAGTGGACCAGGGAGTAATGGTGATGAAGGGGTGCTGGACATTCCCCAAACCTCCAAAACTGGAACCTCACCATCAGATAGAGTTTAACGTCATTCCCAGGATATGTAGACCCGCAGCTACCGCCTTCTAGCACCCATATGATAAAAAGGGGTTGGGGCTTGCCATAAGGGTAATAGGGTTGGGAAAATCATATAGGTGCTAGGGCTTGATGTGACCAACCGATTGATTGGAGAGCGCCTAATGCAAATGGAATTCACCAACAATGGTCTGCAATTGTTTTCTTAATTGGTGTTTCATCAACTCTTTATCACAACACATTCAATCGATCAATCCTTCGGGGGAGTCCCCGTGGCGTAGTGGTTACCATGCTGGACTGTGACATTGTAGTAAGAGAGTTCGAATTCCAGTCGCTCTACTATGTTCGATTTCGGACTAATACCCTATGAGAAACGTATGAACACTTTCATCCCCCAGCTATGGGTTAAATAGTACAACTACTGTTCTTTTACAAGAAGGCATTTGGCATGAAATCAAACAAAACCAAACGATATATCCTTCGGTATTCATTTTAACACATGAAGTACTTTTGAAAATTATCGAGACTGTATTTACCAAGAGAATCCGGGGCGAAGCTGTTTGCATTTCACACATCGCCAATACCATTGGGAAAGATATATAGATTGAGGGCTACATGGGTTCAATAAAAAATGAGTTTTAAAAAATGTGTTAAAAAATTAAATACCCATTATTGTGTGTTTTTCTGTCTGTAACCGAAACTATATCACTACTCAAGTCACAATTCCCTTTGTTATTACATCACATTCTCTATGATTGTATTTTTATTTAAACCTCAATTATTAATAAAATTGTTTTACGTTATTAATACTGTTGACAATATCTACATTCTAACAACATGCAATTGTATTTATATATACAACAAAATAGCGGTTTACTGTGGGAACGGGAAGGTTAATTTGCATATTGATATTAGAAATATGATTTTAATAAATATGTGCTTAGTATTATTGATTTCTAATTGTTTGGTTTTATCTTAATGAATATAAGCAAAAATCTCGGGGATAAATCTTAAAAGAAATCCCTGAACAAGACGAAATAACTGTAATATTATTCTTTACTTCCTATTTTATCTAAATAGTTAAATTAGGAAAATTTACCAATGAAAGACGGGAGTAACGGAAATGATGGAAGAGTTAGTTTCAAAGTTGTTCTATTTTTCAATCATACCCACTCTGTTTCAAATCTTTTTATCTGTATTCTTATTCAGTTTCATTAGCCTTTCTAATTTAATATGTTATTTTATTATATTAAAACTTAAATACTTGCACCCGGAGGGTGCATATATTTGCTAGTACCCATAAAGAATGAATAAAACAAAATATCTGCGGCGTAAAATAACCCAACAAAGGTTGATATGCCTTAAAAACCAACCAACCAACAAACCGACCGACCAACCAATCATAGGTAGACGATCTATGACGAACAGATGTTTAGTCATTTCGACACCGTAATTTCATATTGTCCGGGTGTTGCGGTTCAACTCCGCTAGGTGTCGCTTCCCTCCAATAACTAAGACACTAATGGGTGATTGGTTTTGTTTATTCAGCTACGCCACCAGATGTTCCACGGATCCCTGCTGTGATTTCTAAAGACGGACATCCGACATTCATTTTTTTGTTGTTGTTGATTTTATTTTGACCTTGATTTTCTGGTATATTATGCAATGAAAATAGAGAGAGATTTATTTGTTTTCGAATCTGAGAAGGAACATTGAAAGGGGAAACGGACAAAATGGATATTCGGTTTCAATTGTACATGGGTATCATTAGGAAGTCTCACGCCCAACCAACACACACACACACACACACACACACACACACTCTCACACACAACACACACACACACACACGCACACATATATATATATATATATATATATATATATATATTATATATATAAAGAGAGTTTCATAATTTGCTTGAAGCATTGTGTATGTATTGGTTAGGAGGTTGATTTAGAAGGCCATCACAATGCAGTTTGGAATAAATAAAAATAATAATACGGTAACAATGGTGTTGTGTGTTTGACCTGTATTTTTTTATTATTTCTTGAATTTTCGAGTAATACCTCTTTATCAAAAGAATTGAACTGAAGCAGTACAGCTATGGCATAGCTGTACTGCTTCAGTTCAATTCTTTTGATAAAGAGGTATTACCTCGAAAATTCAAGAATAATAAAAAAAATACAGTCAACACACAACACCATTGTTACCGTATTATTATTTTTTATTTATTCCAAACTGCATTGTGATGGCCTTCTAAATCAACCTCCTAACAATATATATATATATATATATATATTATATATATATAATTTAATATACCAAGCGTATTGGTAGATCCTTGCGGAGAGAAAAAAAACCAGCAGAAAGTTTGATTGTAAAAATATACTACCAACCATCAACCAGGAAGAAAAAAATTTTTGAAAAAAAGAAAGATATTCGTACAAACAAAAAATAATCTATTGATACAGTATTTGGCCAAAAGAAAAAACAATTTATATGTATATATATGTATATAAGATATATATATATTCATATAACCGCTAGGAGAAAGCTAATAAGTAAAAAGTGCTCGATACCTAAGTAGAGCCAATAATAAAGATAATCTAATGAGTCAGACGAAACTACTATTAGTTTCGCATAAAGCTCTTCAGGGCTCCTGAAGAGCTTTATGCGAAACTAATAGTAGGTTCGTCTGACTCATTAGATTATCTTTATATATATCTCTATATATATATCTATATATATTGTGGATAATATGGGTGCTTATTTCTAAGCAGATAGGGGCCAGTATCTTTGATAGAGCGTTTATATTTGAGTCATGGAAGCGTGGATTTTGACACACACACACACAACACACACACACACACACACACACACACATGCACATGCACACTCGTAAAACAATGTGAATGTGTGCAAAACCCACCGATTTGTATACATAACCTTTGCACTGTCCATAAACACACATACGCATCCCCAAATACACTAAATACATACGCATATCCCTTCAATCATAAACATCTTATGCCCGTAAAAACCTTATGAATTTTTCGATTTTTCGATTTTCGTTGTACTCGTATCAACGTCACCTGATGAATGCATGCGATTTTAGCATATATGAAACCTAAGGTTGTGACTGTTCTATTGCCATCATATAAATAGATATGTAATATTTTTATATATTTATTTTATTATATATATTATATATACTAGCAAAAATATGCACCCTTCGGGTGCAAGTATTTAGGTTTTGCTGTAATAAAATATTGTATCAAATTAGAAACTATTTAGAAAATGATAAACTGAGGGGGTATAATCGAAAAATAGAACAGCTTTAAATCTAACTCTTCCATCATTTTCCATCACCCCGTCTTTGATTTTTCCTAATTTATCTATTTAGTTAGATTATGAAGTATTTAATAAAATTACAGTTCTTTCGTCTTGTTTAGGGATTTCTTGTAAAGATTTATCACAAAATTTTTGCTCAAATTCATTAAGATAAAACCAAACAATTAGAAATCAATAATACTAAGCATATATTTATTAAAATCAAATTCTTAATATCAATATGCAAATTAGCCTTCTCGTTCACACTATAAACCGCTATTTTGTTGAATATATAAATATACTTGCATGTTATTAGCATGTAGATTAATCCAACAGTATTAATAAGGTATAACCATTTTATCAATAATTGAGGTTTGAATAAAATAAAAAAAATCATGGTGAATGTGACGTCAAGAACTAAGGGAATTGTGAATTGAGTAGTGATTTAGTTTCGGTTACAGACAGACAAACACACAATCTCCATTATAATAAGATATATATATATATATATATATATATATATATATATGTAAGAAAGTTTTATAGAAAAACAACAAGATGTTAAACATTTTTGCTGACAGATATCTGTTTCGACATTATGAATATGTCTTTTTCAAAGCAACATTGTAAGCAGAAAAACGAAATGAATATATCAGTAATTACAAGGCAACGAACGCTCTCGATCAGTACCGGAATTTTTTTTTTTAATTTTAAAAATACATATTTGTTGTTAAAAATAAAATAAATTTTATTTTTAAAATGTTTAAGCATTTTTATTATAAAAACTCAAAAGAGTTTGTAGTAAAAATGTAAATGAATATCAAAAAAGTTCAGGAAAATGTTCCGGTTACAAATGAAAGTTTAAAAATGTAACAAGTCCAGCAACAGGAATCTGCAATGATGTTAAACTCGCAGAGTTGGGATCCTTATTACATCCGAAAATATGAGCCTCCGGTGATATATTCATTTCGTTTTTCCGCTTACAATGTTGCTTTGAAAAAGACATATTCATAATGTCGAAACAGATATCTGTCAGCAAAAATGTTTAACATCTTGTTGTTTTTCTATAAAACTTTCTTACATATATATATATATATATATATATATTATATATATATATATGAAACGTTTAACGTTGTCCAATGCGTCAAACTATAATAGAATTTTCATCTGAATACCTAGTTTTTTCTTATTTTATATATTTACATAACGTCGGATTTATTTCCAGTTTTTCTTTATATATATATATAGGGGGGAGGTGGACAAAATAATGGAAACATTATTCTTCCATTATTTTGTCCAACCCAATATATACAATATATTGGGATTGGATAAAATAATATTCAAGCCATATATATATATATATATATATATATATATATATATATATATATATATATATATATATATATATATATATATATATATATATATATATATATATACAGAAACAGACAGATATGTATCTATGCAAATGTGTATGTGTTGTTATGTACTTCTGTCTAAAAGAGAGAGAAAGAGAGAAAGAAAGAAAGAAAGAAGAGAGAGAGAGAGGGGGCGGGGAAAGAGAGAGAAAGTAAGACAATGTTCTTACTCCCCAAACCTTTTCCTCCTCCTCTTTTTATTATTTGCATATTATTCCTTCACCCTCCCTCCTTTCGACTTCTTCAGATTCTCTCCTCTCCCCCCTCGTCTCCCCCTCGTCTCCCCCTCGTCTCCCTTCCTCCTTCCTCCTTAAGACTTTCAGTCGGCTGACTTTCAACGTATCCCGACATTCATTGCGTTTCTAAGACTTGATAACATTCCACCATGATGCCTTAGCCAAAATGTATCAAGTTTCTCCTTCATCGTCCAACCCCCTCCCCCTCGTCCCCCTATTCTAGTCAATGACCCCCAACCGCTCCACACACGTCACTCTTTTGCGGGGGCTGCTCGACGAAATTTCCATTCTCGCACGTATGTAACATGCATCATATCTCCGCTTTTCGAAAATATATCTACATTTCATCATCATCATCATCATCATCATTATGATGCGCTAATAGCACAGATATCCACGAGTATCTCTCACCAACCGTCCCTATCATTCATTGTCCTCGGGAGGTCTTCCGCAGGGCATCTAACACCGGCGCAGCGCTGGTCAATATATATATATATATATATATATATATATATATATATAAGGTAATATAATATATATATATATATTACCTTACCTCATATATATATATATATATATATATATATATATGAAGAAAAGAGGGTCGGAGTAAAATCCAACAGTATGAGGTAAGGTAAAAGGAAAAGTGGACAAAAATAATGACTCAAACAAGTAGAAGTAGGAGAGAAATATTTTGTATCGCTTTAAGCGAGGAACTTCATCAGTCTAACTTTATTCAAAACAAAGTACGTACATTTGTATTTATAGAAGAGAAAGTGAGTGTACTCATGATGATATACAAGGATACATATATGTATATGTGCTTCTGTGAGGGTTTTTATATTCATGGTGTCTTTATTTATTTCAATATTACTTAACTGTGATCTCGTGAAGGTGGAGATTCTTCTAGTATTTATTTATTTTCATTTATTTATTCAGCGAAATAGATCGCAAATTAGGATTGAGCCTATTCTAGTAATGACCACCCCAAGCGGAGTTTAACAAGTTTGAATTCAGATTGGTCCTTCTCCTAGACTGGTTGCCTAACCAAGGTTAAAGAGCCCAGTCTGCCCAACTATTTACCCATAGCTGGAAGGAGAGTAGTTGGATTCATACCTTTCCCAATGGTATTAGCGCTATTTGAACTGTAGCTTCGTCCAGGATTTGAACTCGGGTCGACAAGTCCATTTCCTACGACGCAAACCATTACACCACGCGCCTCCAGCATTTATAGTGACTGATCCAGTGTGTGGGGGTAAGACAACAATCTTTGATTTCACGACACTGTACCTCCCCCTACTCTATGATTACTTTCTCTTTGGAGAACTCTCTAGGGAATACTAGACTATATAAACTCTCAGTAAGTGTACCAATTATTCTAAGTAGAACAAAGCTTTCCAAAGTCTATCAGTGTTATCCTTTGTCATTACAATTTATTCTACTTAGAATAATTGGTACACTTACTAAGAGTTTATAGAGTCTAGTATTCCCTAGAGAGTTCTCTAATTTGAAAGTAATCATAAAGTAGGGGAGGTAACTCTTAATTACTTGTTACAATCAGTCAATAGTTAAACTAAAGGTTCAGCAGAGAACATTTATAAACACCTGTCTTCTTTTTATATCTCTCCGTAAAACCCCCTCCTCCTCCTACTCCTACCCTCCTCCTCCTACGTTACCTTGAATCTGTGAGCCAAATTCACACGTTTGTATTTAATGTAGTTCCAGTAATGAAATACCTATGCTTACATCTGTGCAATTAGGTCAGATTTTTTTTCCTCGTGAAAAAAATGTCTCTAAATGTAAATGCGCCTGTTCAGTTCATTCAACTTCCGGTTCCTCTTTTGAAGTATCTGTTTTCATTTTAATCTAATCTGAATACCGACGCAGAAATAGTAAGTTTATGCGTTCGGTCTGGAAAGGGGTTATCTATCTTATTATTGTGGAGATTATTATCCACATACTAATAACATACAACTGTATTCATAAATACAACAAAATAGCGGTTTAGAGTGTGAACGGGAAGGCTAATTTGCATATTGATATTAAAAATTTGATTTTAATAAATAGGTGATTAGTATTATTGATTTCTAATTGTTTGGTTTTATCTTAATGAATACGAGCGAAAATCTCGGGGATAAATCTTTAAAAGAAATCTATTAACAAGAATAAATAACTAATTTTATTCCTTACTTCCTATTCTAACTAAATAGATAAATTAGGAAAATTTAGCAATGAAAGATGGGAGTGATGGAAGAGTAAGTTTCAGTTGTTCTATTTTTCGATTATTCCTCCTTTGTTTCAAATCTTTTTATCTGCATTCTTATTTAGTTCCATTACCCTTTCTGATTTAATCTAATATTCTATTACATTAAAACTTAAATACTTGCACCCTGCATATATTTGCTAACATAATCAACTTTGGGACAAAGAATCAGAGATAACAATTTTCTTTAAGGCTATATATATATATATTTCGAAGTACCGAAAGTACTCGGGACATAAACTTTGGTGGACTAATCCACAAATTCCACCCAAATATAAAAAAAAGGTGGCCAGAAAACTTGAAAAAATCGTAAATAAAATTGTTAAACAGGAGATGTGTCTGTTGTTTAATTCAACATGCATAAATGAAAAAATACTGCCCAAACACACACACACACACACACACATACACACACACACACATATATATATATATATGAGAGTTTCATAATTTGCTTGAAGCATTGTGTATGTATTGGTTAGGAGGTTAATTTAGAAGGCCATCACAATGCAGTTTGGAATAAATAAAAAATAATAATACGGTAACAATGGTGGTGTGTGTTGACCTGTATTTTTTTTATTATTTCTTGAATTTTCGAGGTAAATACCTCTTTATCAAAGAATTGAACTGAAGCAGTACTGCTTCAGTTCAATTCTTTTGATAAAGAGGTATTACCTGAAAATTCAAGAAATAATAAAAAAATACAGGTCAACACACACCACCATTGTTACCGTATTATTATTTTTTTTTATTCCAAACTGCATTGTGATGGCCTTCTAAATTAACCTCCTAACCAATATATATATATATTATATGATGGACTCTACCGTCGATTTCGACGTATGAGGTTCCGACAACCTCTTTCATTTAACCTTGTGTGTTAATCGCATATATATATATATATATATATATTATATATATATATATATGATTTTTGGATGTTTGTTTATTTTAGAAGCATTGTTGAATAAAGTATATATATTAATATTTATATTTTTGCTTGAAGGCAATTACAATGTGCATATCGCATAAATTCGATAATTATAGAAGATAATAATGACAAGTGAATTTCGCAAAGAATTACTCGGTGTGTAGAATATCGTACAGACTGTTTCAACTTTATTAAGTCTCATCAGCGATATATACTAACGATAAAGTAGAAACAGTCTGTACGATATTCTACACACTAAGTAATTCTTTGCGAAATTCACTTGTCATTATTATCTTCTATAATTATTGAATTTATGCGATATGCGCATTGTAATTGCCTTCAAGCAAAAATATAAATATATATATATATATATATATATAATATATATAATATATATATATATATATAGGCATTAAATAACCCACAAGGTTTAATATGCCAATAAAACGACCTACCCAACCAACAGTTCCAATGTTCGGTGAGGCGGCTAATCTGACTTTTACAAGATAATTTATGCAGACAGTATTCTTGGCTTTCTCATCTTGATTTGAACGCTTCTCTGTGCCTGTCTAAATTTCAATGGCTGTCACTTGTAGTGCTGACCAGTCATAATGATATATCAACGCTTCTGTCCACATTTGTCTATTCTTCTACACCTTCCATTGGTCTAATGTCAATTCAAGAGTATTCACTTGGAAATCATTCTACTGGCAGGAGACTGGCATAAAGAACGGCTTAGAAATGGTTAAAAACCGGACCTTTCTTCATCGTGTCTATGGTGAAGGGCGGAAGGTCTTGTCTGGTGGTATGCAATGGTGGGTGTGGGTGGTTGTGGATAGGGGGGTTATAAGGGCTCGAGGTAATGTCTTAATTTGAAGGAGATGGATTCTGTTAGGGATGAATGGGTTGGGATGGGAGTTACACTTACAGGTAGGGATTTAGGAAAGCTTTTAAGAGAAACAGAAGGGAAAAGGAAGAGGTGGAAGAAGAAAGGGGTAGCTTATAGAAGAAGAAGAAGAAGAAGAAGAAGAAGAAGAAGAAGAAGAAGAAGAAGAAGAAGAAGAAGAAGATTTCGAAAAGAGATTGTAGAAGAATTGGGAAGGAAAAAGAAAGGAATGAAAGAGAATAAAAAATTACTGAAAGAAAGGAATAAAGAAAGACAGAACGAGAAAATAAAAAGAAGGAAAGGGAGAAAAATAAACAAAAAATAAAAACAATGAACAATAGAGAGTGAAAAAATGAAAGAGAATAGCTACAAAGAAGAAATAAATAAAGAAAGAAAATGAATAGGATTATGTGAAAAAAAGAAGATCATGTAGAGAATAAAAGAAGAAAAAAACAAAATGATAAAGAGAAAAACAAAACAGAAACGCAAAGAAAGAAAGAAAGACATTGAGAGCAAAAAAGCAATGAAGAAATATACACAGAGAAGAATGAAGAAAAAAGAAGGGAGGATGGAAAAACGTAAAGAAAGAAAAAAATATAAATATATGGAGAGAAATAAACGATGAAGAAGAATATACAGAGAAAGAAGGAAAAAAGAAAGAAAAATAAATATATTGAAAGAAAAAAGGGCGAAGAAGAAAGAAAGAAAGAAAGAAAGAAAGAAAAAAAAATGAATATATTGAGAGAGAAAAAGGATGATGAAGAAAGAATAAAGAGAAAAAAGAAAGAAAATAAATATATTGAAGAAAAAGGATGAAGAAGAAAGAAAGAAAAATTATATTAAGAGAAAAAAAAGAATGAAGAAAGAAAGAAAGAAAGAAAGAAAAAATAAATATATTGGGAGAAAAAAGGATGAAGAAGAAAGAAAGAAAGAAAAAATATATTAAGAGAAAAAAAAGAATGAAGAAAGAAAAAAAGTTAGAAAGAAAGAAAGAAAATAATGAATATATGGAAAGAAAAAACAATAAAGAAGAATACAGAAAGAAGAAAGAAAGAATAAAGAGAAAAATGACTTGAGGGGAAAAGGGGAAAAAAGAGTTATGTAACTGAAGGACCACAAAGTTGAATTAACCTCTGAGACGAAAGGTTTTTCTGTTTTGATGTAAAAAAATGTCTACAGACCAACCAGCTGGAAGAATATTGGTTTCAATCAATCAAAAAATGATAGGTACTTCTCAGAGTATACGGATCAAACCTGGACACACACACACACACACACACACACACACACACACACACATATATATATATATATATATGGAGAAAATTTAGAGAAACAAATACAGGATGTTATGATGGGTGGAAAATTTATTGTCGATGTTCGAGTATTTCGGTTATACAGTGGAAACCTTCTTCAGGACTAAGGATTTGTGTGGATAGAAGATGAAGGATGTTTAGTATGTGTTGAATTAGAAAAATGTGTGGAAAAAAGGTTATTTACTGTTAGTTGCGGGGCGTTTGTAGTTGAAAGTTGATGACATGATTGTTGCATGCGAAAGCGAAAATTAATGACCAGAATACGTGAAAAGCAGAACGTGAATGGCCCACGAGAAAAAGATAAAAGTTGTGACGTATTTCATATGAATATTAATGTATAACCGAGAGAAGTATTAATTGTTAAATTGTTTAACATAAATGTATACATACATATATATAGACATAATATATATATATATATAATATAATTTTTTTATCCCCTTCCACATACCAACAAAAGCCCTGAAGATGATCTAATTAATAGATCGAAACACTGCAGCGTCGGCCAATAAACTCACCACTTAACTCATTTAAACCTGTTTTTTTTTCAATTTTTTATTATACTACATACTGTCGGATTCACTTCCTTTTATTCACACACACACACACACACACACACACCATATATATATATATATATATATATATATATAAATATATATATATATGCATTCATATATACATGCCTATATATATATCTTATGTTATGTTGTTATTGCTATGGCCGGAGTTTGTAGTTTTGTAGCTATTACTTATTTATTTGCCTATATGAATATATATGTATATATATAAGGAATGTTTTCCTTTTATCTATATTTGGCTTTGTGCATATTTTATTACATTGAGCTCTTCCTACCGATTCTACTTCGCAAGGATAGATCCACATCAATGTTTATTATATATATATATATTATATATATATATAATATATATATATATATATATATATATTCGGTGTTATATAATTGATTTAAAAAGAAGGTCCGCAAAATGGATTATGTATTTTCTGAAAAGATTTTTATTATTATTTTACATTTGTGACACGTGTTTCAGATTTTTTGATATCTTCTTCAGGTGTTAAATTAACCATATATATATTGTAAACGATGCTCAATATCATGGATAGTGCATTTATATTTAAGTCAGAGTCGGGTGGACATGGAGTCAACACCTGGTAACTGACAGTTTCTCGCTCATTGCGATATTCAGACCAAGACTGAAGATCGCATAGGCGTGAAAGAGTTGGTAATCTGGGGTTGAATCCATGTCCACCATACTTAACTATATATATATATATATATATATATATATATATATATATATATATGCGTGTGTGTGTGTGTGTGTGTGTGTGTTGTGCGGAACTGGATCGAGGAAATTCTGTGGTTGTTGACTACAAAGACTTTTCATCCTCTCATGTCTCGGCTCTTTTCTTACCTTTATCTTACCTGTATCTTCTCTTTCGCTCCCTAATCCCTTTTAATCTTCTTTGCGTATCCATGCTTTTATCTAATGGTTACGGAAAATGGATTAGTTTCTTATTCAAAGAAAAGAACAAAGAAACAAAAAAGAAAATGCACTTATATGTTCTACTGTATCCTCTCTTTATCTTCCTTGGAATTTTCATGCATTTTCTCCCCTTCCCCTCTAGTTGACATTTAGTCCGACGTTCAAGTGTATCGGTCTTTATTTCTTCTCCATCATTCTTCTTATTTCTCGAGTTCCGCAAGAAAGCAATTTCAATGCATTCCTATAGAAAAATCATTTGCAATGCATTCTTATCTTCGTAGAATGGAGATTGTGTACCTGTCAGTCTGTAACCGAAACTACATCACTACTGACGTCACAGTTATATTCTCAACGACTACGAAATAGCCCTTATTTAATCTTAATTAACATCCTATTTATAAATGATGTCTCTATTAAAGTGTAGCTGAGTTAGATTTGCCGCAAAACTGCCCATATTATTAATGCATTTTAAATCGGGAAATATCTGTTATCTATACATATATAAAGGGCAGTTGTGTGTATCTGTATGTCCGGAGGAAACTTCGGAAATAAAACAATCAACGACAAAGTAAATATATATACATATTAAAAATTACCATGGATTGGTTTTGAGTAAAAATAATGAAGATTTGATTTATATTGAGAAGATAATTTAAAAAAATAAATTCAGATGATAACAGACTAGATTTTGGGGATTTAATATTTTAATAGTAGACATTGCTTTTTTCTTTTCAGAATGGCTGGATCAACGCAAGGTCTTTTTTTTACATGGGGATTTTAATGGGGCGTCCAGTGAGGATCCAACTCGTGATTCAATAATAATTGGATCTGTAGGACTAACCTTTTTTGCATCCCCTCTACCCAGGCGACGTCAGATAGCCGCTTCTATAAAGGGCAGTTGGTGTGTATGTATGTAATACATACATATACACCAACTGCCTTTTATATGAACTAGTAAATATATGCACCCTCCGGATGCAAGTATTTAACATGTAATATAATAAAATATTATATTAAATTAGAAAGAAACTTTATATTTTAAACTATTTAGTTAAAATGATGGACTCACCCGTGGATCGGCGTATGAGTGTTCATACAATGAACATCCATACAGTGATTTGTTTATAGTGGTGAAGGCTTGTGTTGGACCATCCACACTTTTTGGCACAGTCGATAGGAAAGAATTGGTGCATCAAGGGTTGCCACAAACCCAATCAACGACCGACCTCAAGAATTTTGAATTCAGAGTTATCCCTCTCCTAGACTGAAGGGCCCAGTCTGCCCTACTATTTAACCCATAGCTGGAGGGAGAATATATGGATTCATACCTTTCCCAAGGGTATTAGCGCTATGTGAAATACCAACAGCTTCGTCTAGGAATTGAACTCGAATCGACGAGTCCATTTTCGACGACTCTAGCCACTAGCCCACGCGCCTCTAGTTAAAATAATAAGTAAAGAATAATATAGGAAGCCAGGAATAAAATTACTGTTATTTCTTTTTGTTAATGAATTTCTTTTAATATTTATCTCAAAGATTTTTGCTCATATTCATTAAGATAAAACCAAAGAATAAAAATCAATAATACATAGCACATATTTATTAAAATTAAATTTTGAATATCAATATGCAAATTAGCCTTCCTGTTCACACTGTAAACCGCTATTTTGTTGTATATATAAATACAATTGCATGTTATCAGTATTTAGATAAGGCAAACAGTACTGATAATGTAAAACATTTTTATTAATAATTGAGATTTGAATAAATATAAAATCATGGATAATGTGATGTAAATAACAAAGGGAATTGTGACGAGAGTAGTGATAAGTTTCGGTTACAACAGACAAACACACATCTCCATTATAATAAGATGTTATGTATGTATGCAACTCCGAAAATAAGATAATTAACGACAATGTAAATATTCATAGACATTAGTTCTTGCTTTTTGTGCAAACATTAAGAAGATTTGATTTATATTTGAAGATATTTAAACATTTAGATGTAGTAAATATAATTTTTCAATGTTATTTCAATGTATATTTAATATCTATAAAAAGTTTCTTGGCAGTACAGAATTTTATTAGGACACGTAAAAGCGAATTCATCCTAAAAGCGACGGAAAGAATTTCTAAAAAAGAAAGTTAGGGTACCCTTATAAGTAGATGTATAATCTAAAAAGATTTTAGATTATACATCTAATTATAAGGGTACCCTAACTTTCTTTTTTAGAAATTCTTTCCGTCGCTTTTAGGATGAATTCGCTTTTACGTGTCCTAATTAATATATATAGTAAAGTAAAGTAAAGTCGTCGGGTCGGCCTAATGTCGGTATCAGCCAGTCAGCGAGGGAGTCTATCCCTTTTCACTAGCGCTAGACCAGGAGATTATTTTAGCATCTGAGGTGGAGTGCCACTCCTACCATCAGCTCCTTACTTTACTGCATAGATCCCTGTGCTACTCATAACGCTGAGTTGGCGAGGCCGGTATCGAACTAGGAACCTTGTGGTTTCTAGCCGAACGTTCTACCGACTGAGCTAACCCGGCCATTATATACATATTAATAGCATTGAAATTCTACTTAAAAATTTCCAGCATTTGTAAATCTCAAAAAGTTAACAAATCAATACAGCAGGATTTGTTTTTGCCCCCTTCCATCTACCCAGGCGATGCTGGGTGGCCGCTTCTAGCGCAATTCTATAGGAAAATCCTTTTCAAATTTTCTTTCATTTAAATGCATTTCTTTAGTATTTGCAAAGTCGCTATCTATTCAGACATTATAGCTAATTTGATGTATTTGATAAAACCCGAAATAATGATAATAATGTTTAAATCTACAATAAAAGAAAAGAAAAAAGATGAATCTTCAAAAACCTTTTGGCAAATTGAGACAAGGTAGTGCAAAAACAGGACCCGACCATCCTTACAAAAAAAAAGCGGGTGCGGGGGGGGGGGCTGTTGGGCAGGGATCTGTGACGGTTGCGTGGAGCCTGGTTAACAATTAGATTATCATTCCAGATACTATTCACAAAGCTTCGTCGGAATAGCGCGGCCGGCGAGCGATGAGGGAGGGGGTCGGGGTTTTTTTTTTGTATCGTAAACGTTTGTTCTGAAGAATTCGTCGTGAATTCTGATCCAGACACAAGATTGTCGCAAGAGGATGATTGATGGACGGCTTTTGTGATGGAATTGGTTTCATGGCCAACTCACTTCTATCCGACAAATGCCTTCATGTCATTTTAGGCAAGTCGAGAGAGAGAGAGAGAGAGAGAGAGAGAGAGAGAGAGAGAGAGAGAGAGAGAGAGAGAGAGAGAGGCACTATTTACAGTCAGAGAGTATTAGGAAGAAAGACTATGGCAAGAGAGTCGAAGAAAGAGATTGTAAGGAACTGCAGAGAGAGAGAGAGAGAGAGAGAGAGAGAGAGAGAGAGAGAGAGAGAGAGAGAGAGAGAGAGAGAGACAGAGACAGAGACAGACAGACAGACAGACAGAGACAGAGAGAAACGCACACTATTTACAGTCAGTGAGTATTAGGAAGAAAGACTATGACACAGAAAGGCCGAGAGAGTGAGAGAGAAAGAGAGAGAGAGAGAAGACAGAGACAGAGACAGAGAGAAACGCACACTATTTACAGTCAGAGAGTATTAGGAAGAAAGACTATGACACAGAAAGGCCGAGAGAGTGAGAGAGAAAGAGAGAGAGAGAGAAAGACAGAGACAGAGACAGAGAGAAACGCACACTATTTACAGTCAGAGAGTATTAGGAAGAAAGACTATGACACAGAAAGGCCGAGAGAGTGAGAGAGAAGAGAGAGAGAGAGAAAGACAGAGACAGAGACAGAGAGAAACGCACACTATTTACAGTCAGAGAGTATTAGGAAGAAAGACTATGACACAGAAAGGCCGAGAGAGTGAGAGAGAAGAGAGAGAGAGAGAAAGACAGAGACAGAGACAGAGAGAAACGCACACTATTTACAGTCAGTGAGTATTAGGAAGAAAGACTATGACACAGAAAGAGAGAGTGAGAGAGAAGAGAGAGAGAGAGAGAAGACAGAGAAGACAGAGAGAAACGCACACTATTTACAGTCAGAGAGTATTAGGAAGAAAGACTATGACACAGAGAGAGAGAGAGAGAGAGAGAGAGAGAGAGAGAAGAGAGTAGAGAAGAGAGAGAGAGAGAGAGAGAGAGAGAGCATACTCTTTAGAGTCCGAGAGTATTTGGAAGAAAGACTATGACCTAGAGTCGAAGAAAGAGATTGTAAGGAACTGCAGAGAGAGAGAGAGAGAGAGAGAGAGAGAG
>CM042157.1:69087286-69099847 GCA_023376005.1 Doryteuthis pealeii
GAGTGCTCAACCCTAGGGGATGGGGAGCATATATATATATATATATATATATATATATATATATATATATATATATATATGGAGAAAACACGGGATGTAGTACTGGATGAATGTTTATTATAGATAGTGATGTCGACGTTATAACGTTAAGGTCTATCAGATCTTCTTCAAGACAGTTCTTGTATTGAGGGGTGTCGTTCTCATACTGACGAGAGTCTTGAGGTCGTGATAGGGGTCAGTTGCTGATGCCTATTGGGAATGTTTAGGATACTATCAAATTGATTTCATCATTTTACTCCTATATATATATATATATATATATATATAAATAATTTTCCATACAACGTGTGAAGAGCACGTGCGACACTCTGTCCTCATCAGCCGCCATATATATTAATACTATTGTTCGTTAATCTTCTGACCTTTATTATCTTGCAACACCCTCTTGTTAAAAATGAGACCGTCCACGATGAGATTCAAAAAATGTAAATTCTGATTATCTGGTTGCACTTATCCGCCGAATTCTTATTTCTTCTGAGTGTCGTCACTTCAGCTAAATAATGGACCATTCCGTTTTTATCATAAAAAAAAGAAAAATATAAGAAAGAAAAAAATGTGTAGGTGAAAAATAGAGAGAGGGGTGAGCGATAATGATAATCACGGAAGCGATAATGCTAATCTGTTTCAATCGAACATAATGAAAAACTGAAAATAAGGAAAGGAGAGAGAGAGAGAGAGAGAGAGAGAGAGAGAGAGAGAGAGAGAGAGAGAGAGAGAGAGAGATTTAAATAAGATTATTATATTTTTACATATTGAACTATTCTTTCTGTAGCTCTTAAGTAAGCATATCAAACGTTGTAATAATTAGATTATCTTACTGTGGTATATCCACAGGTCCTGCTAGTTTGGCATAATGGCACTCACTGTAAAATGTCGAGCTCATTGTCTAGTCCAATGGTTGTCAATCTTTTTTTTACCTATTGACCCCCTTTTAATCCTATTTTATTGTGGTGGACCCCCACCCCCGTAGCCATTCGTTGTTGAAAAATCCCATTGTATTTTTATAATTAAATGCATTTTACTTGCCTGGGTCCCAAAAATGTTATATGGTCCCGGGTGGTCCATATGGATCCCGGTTGAGAACCACTGGTTTAGTCCAATAGCAGTCAGTCTGAAATATCAAATTTGTAAGGGTCAGGTGGTTGAAAATTAGTTCCCTTTTCTTTGCAATCGAAAAAGAAATAGCTTATTAACATTTAACATGGGCACCCTTAATTTGTCAATTCAAATCTTGTACGGCTTCGGGGTTCATTAATGGGCAAACACCTTAACATTACCAACGTTACTCTCTTGTTTAATGCCGGCATCGTCAATTGCCCGCCTGTGACAACATATGGCAACGAACGTTTGTCGACAAAGCGCCCTCTAGCGGCATATGGTTTCTCCCGCGGCGTTCACAAGTCAATATTTCATTTGAAAGCAAATTGGAAGGAAAGGAAAGACAAGCGAGAAAGAATTGAATGCATTCAGTGACATGAGCCATGATGGGCCGTGAATAGCGAGTGACGGTGTGATTTCTGTTTGTACAGGTGGGCAAGTAGGAGAGAGACCGATGGTTAAGGGTTATCAACGTGTTGGAGGGTTTTTGAGGTTCAGTGCGAACAAAGATATAAGTCAACTCTTAATCTGAAGTGTCTCTTTGAAGAGGAGAAATTTGATTGGCTGGTTGGTTGGTTGGTTGGTTGGATTTTTCGAGATGTCATCCCCGAAGACGATTTGTTATATTGTTTTATTTTGAACGGCGATATAAAAAATAAATGCAGAGATTTTGAACGCTATTCCATGGAAGTTTATCAAAAGAAACCCTTTCTACCATTTAGTTGGTTGGTTGGTTGGTTAGATTTTATGGGATGTCAACCATTTCTGGGTTATTTTATGCCGAAGACGTTTGTTTTATTTATTCTTGTTTGTTAATTAATATTTTTAAACACATTTTTTAAAAACTCATTTTTCCCCAATTTAACCCATATATAGGACCCAAACAGATACTAACATTCGATTAGGGAACAATCGTATTGATATATAGATACTTTTCTTCACGTTGATTGGTTGGTTGGTTTTTACGGCATGTCAACCCTTGTTGGGTTACTTCATGCCAAAAACGTTTTGTTCTATCCATTCTTGATGGGTATTCAATTAAAAAAAAACAACTAATTTTTTAAACACAATTTTTAAAATTCTTTTTTTCTATTTAACTCATACCTTAACAGGTAGAACCACTCCGGGTCAGAGTGGATTTGGGATTAATGGCAATAAAAATTTACAATTCCAGAGCTTCAGAATTCGAAAATAATTTGTTTTATTCATTCTTGATGGGTATTCAATTTTTTAACTCAATTTTTTTAAACATGTTTTTTTAGAACTTATTTTGTTCTATTCAACCCTTAGATGAGACCCTAACAGGTACAACCACCTCAGTTCAAAGTAGACCTGGGAGTAATGACGATGAAGGGGTACTCCACATTACCCACAGCTACTGAACAGGAACTTCACCATCAAATAGAATTTAATGTCATACCCCGGACAATAAGACCCTCAGCCACAAATTTTCATTGAATTTGTAGAAATTTAAATTAAACCTCCACCCACCCCCCCCCCAAAAAAAAAAAAAAAAAACTAAAATTTCAAAACAATTTTCATTCATTTCAGCTTTCTGGCTTTAGTAAATGGGATTTCAAAATCTTAAGATTTGAAAATGCCAGGAGACTGAAATAATTTTTATCTGATAACTTAAAGATTTTTGTTTATTTATTTATATGTAGGGGGTGGGTTTAATTTAAATTTCTACAAATTCAATGAAAATAACAATCCTTAAAAAGGTGAGAGTTGTAAAATATCTATTATCTCCATTGGCATACTTGCCGATAAAAATCTGGGGACGCATTGCAAATATCTACATTAAATTGCCGATAAAAAGCGATAAAAAACATGACTAAGAAAAAGTTGGGCCGGAAATTCTTTAGGCTTTCCCTTAATAAACTCCATGAATTTTCAGAAAGGTGGAGAAATTCATTAACAAGTATATGTCACAAGAGTTAAAGATATGAACAAATAGGCTGCCTATTAATTAAAGGTTTTCACACACACACACATTCATATATATATATATATATATATATATATATATATATATATATATATATAAGAGAGAGAGAGAGAGAGAGAGAGAGAGAGAGTAATTGTAACCGTAGAGATTTTACTCCGATATTTCAATGAGCCATATGTATATCTTATAACTTAAATGTTTTCACACACACACACACACACACACACACACACACACACACATATATATATATATATATATATATATATATATATATATATATATATATATATATATATATATATATATAAAGAAAATTTGAAAAAGCAAGTGTTCCGAAAATGTGATGAATTTAATTATCGATGTTTAAAACATTTCGGTTACATTGAACCTTCATCAGGATGTCTCTTGGGGTGAAGAAAATGATGGATGTTTTTATATGTGACAGGAGATGAAAATCTTTTTAGTTATGTAACTGTATTTGATCAGCGTTTTATTTTTGAAAGAAAGTCGCGATCTACTCACGCGAAGGTGTCATGACACGTGACGCAACTCGAAGAAATGCGAAAGACGAGAAAAAGTATTAATGGACTGATTATTCTTAAGAGAACATAGGGAAACAAAGTGGGAATGATAACTAAATAAATAATTAAATGAAGCCTGGTATTTAGTAATTAATTAAAATCGCGTGAGTAGATATTGTCGGATTTAATTTCCATATTTACTCCCATATATATATATATATATATATATATATATACAAAGTAATTGGAACAGTAGAGATTTTACTCCAATATTTCAATGAGCGATTATATAACGAATATCCATACAAAATTCTAATTGATTGTTTATTTCCATTGTAGATGAATTTATTTATTTGAATATGAACATTTTTTCAGACCCTACTACAGGAGAAACTAAGCAAAGACGCGTGACGTCACTGAGTTCGAAAAAGGACAAATTGTTCGATACTCGAATTGCCAGAGCTTCGTCCACCAGAACAGCTGAACTGGGGAGCTATCAAATCAAGCACCATAATAGAATTTGAGAGGCAGGAAAAATTCCGACAGAACTTTTTTCAGAACTTATGCATACAAATACTTCAACATACCACACAAAAAAGCAGTCCACTACTAAGCTAGAGGGCCATAATAAAACCTTCATTCCCCCACTCCAAATTCCAATTCAGAGTAGAATCCGTAGAAACTGGGGAAATCACAGAGAACTACATCAAAGCCAATCAATCAACCACCAGGCTAGTCAGAACACCACCTGACATCCCCACAAAGAAAAAAAAACCCACACAGACAAGACAATAGCAGTCAGTCTATCACAAACCTTTGATAAAGAGGAGCACCTGGAAATATTGTTTGTTTGTTTATTTATTGATTTTAACGGCATATCAACCCATCTGGGATTATGTCATGCCTAACGGTTAGGAAGTTATACATATCGTGTATTTATATTTACACTTTTAGTAATATTGGTATATAAATAAGATTTAGAACACAATATTCATCATTTTGTTTTTGATCTTCATTTTTTTCATGCTTCTAAAACAACCAAAAATTATTTTCTCATATATATATATATATATATATATATTATATATATATGTATATGTGTGTGTGTGTGTGTGTGTGTGTGTGTGTGTGTGAAGAAAGTATCGAGATTTTTTTTGTACTTTTTGGCACAGCTTGTATTCTGAAAAAAAATTAACGTTCCATTCATTATTCATTTCTATCTTGGTAAATACAGCTTAAAAGTCGTCACTTTTATCACACACCTTGTATTCTGAAAAAATAATTAACTTTTCATTCATTGTTCATTTCTATCTTGGTAAATACAGCTACAATATCGATACTTTTATGACATACCTTGTATATATATGTGTGTGTGTATGTATTATATATATATATATATAATATATATATATATATATAAAATACATACACACACACCTATTTCTATATATTGTCAGATTTACCCCCTTATATATATATATATATATATATATATATATATATATATATATATACACTCATCAGATATACCGACAATGAAGCTTACGTAGACAACATAACTCCTCCACACACACACATATGTATATATATATATATATATATATATATATATATATATATAATATATATATACAGAGAGAGAGAGAGAGAGAGAGAGAGAGAGAGAGAGAGAGAGAGAGAGAGAGACGTAGGTGGTAGAATCCGACCTACAGCGTTTTAGAGCCAAATTGTACAACCGAAAATAAAAACGAAACATTAATATACGAATTAATAGGTTCATTCACCAACCTTCCATGAACATATATATATAATATATATATATATATATATATATATATGTATATATATATGTATATATATATATAAATATATATATATATATATATATATATATATATATATGGGGGGAGTGTAAGCACCATACAAAATCACCTCAGGTTATTTGGGCTCCTGGGATGCGTCGCCTTGGTAAGTAAACATCATTTGGTTTCATGGTCGGAGGTCCGTTAGAAGAACGAGAAGGGTAGGCGGCCAAGAGTACCACCCAGACTGCATCAGAGCACACGGGCTAACCACACGAACGAGAGGGAGTGTCTTTGTGTGGGCTTCGATAGCTGGAATTTCTTGCTGAGATGTAACATTTCTCAACGGGTTTTCTGATTATTTTCCTAATGATCTAACATTAGATTACGAGCAAATCGAAACATTTTAGAGATTACTCTAATTTTTGGTGAAAGGTTGTCTCAGTTGACCAAATACACAATTGGATAGAAATATATTATAAGATAAGACTTTGAAAGATTTATTTAGAAAACTGGAATGAGTGCGGTTCTACCAGAAAAGATAGCCAAAAGCATACGTTGGCTGGTTTGCTGGTTTTAACGGCATATCAACCCGTCTGGGATTATCTTATGCTTCTAAGTTAGTAAATAATATACGTTGTACGGTATACTTGCAAATCGGTCGGAAAATTAGGGTGACCTCCCCAAAAAACAGACACCACAAATTTTGTAATAAAACTGTTAATTTTAACTAGGAGGTTTAGGATTAGGGTTAGGGTTAGGGTTTAGGGTTAGGGATAGGGTTAGTGTTAGGATTGGGATTTAGGGTTAGTTTAATGGGAAAATAGATAAATAATTTGGGTTGTTTTTTTCTGGGTATATACCAAGAAAAAAACAGAACCACAAATTTTGTAATAAAACTGATAATTTATAATTAGGGGTTTAGGGTTAGGATTAGGGTTAGGGTTGGTGTTGGGGTTTAGGTTTAGTTTAATGGGAAAATAAATAAATAATTTGGGTTCTGTTTTTTCTGGGCCACCCTGTATACAAAGTGACCCACAAAAAACAGAACCTACAAATTTTGTAATAAAACTGTTAATTTTAATTTTGGGGGAGTAGGGTTAGTGTTAGGGTTTAGGGTTAGGCTTAGGGATAAGGTTAGGGTTAGAGTTGGGGTTTAGGGTTGGTTTAATGGGAAAATAAATACATAATTTGGGCTCTGTTTTTTCTGGGTCCCCCTGTAATATGTTTTAATTTTCCGACCGATTTGCAAGTTTAGCCCGTTGTACGTCTATATTTACACTTTTGTAGTGAATGGTTTAAAAATATGTTAGCATCATCGGGGATCGTGTTGAGGGGTTACTTTCGTATAGTATTGATCGAGTTTATATTTACAATTCTTGGCTACAATTTTGTTTCTTTCAAGATGAACAGAATATCAATTATGTTGAATTTTTCATATAGATTCTTATATTACGAGGGTGAATAAAAAAATAATGGCATTTTGTTTAGGACAGGTATAATTACCAACAGAGGAACATGTATCATACATCAAAATGAAACTGGTCCACTGTGAATCCCATCCCTACTTCTCCACATGGGTGAGTCAAAAAGTAATGCCATTTTGTTTAGGACAGGTATAATTACCAACACAGGAACATATATCATACATCAAAATGAAACTGGTCCACTGTGAATCACATCCCTACTTCTCCACATGGGTGAGTCAAAAAGTAATGCCATTTTGTTTAGGACAGGTATAATTACCAACACAGGAACATGTATCATACATCAAAATGAAACTGGTCCTCTGTGGATCACATACCTACTTCTCCACATAGTCACCGTTTCTCTCAATAGCAATGTTCCCCCACTTCGAAGGAGAGCATATATCCCTGCCCTGTAAAATTCTGTTGACTGTTCTTTGAGCCACTTCTTCACTACAGATTTCACTTCCTCATCACTGGAATAATCTTTGCCTCTCAAACCCATGAGGCCGGAGAGATATAATAAGAAAGAAAGTAAGAGAATATGGGAAAGATAAAGAAAGAGATGAGTAAGAACGCGGAAGCGATAATGCTAATCTATTTCAATCGAACATAATGAGAACATGAAAAGAAAAAAAAGAATGAAAGAGAGTTAAATCAAGATTATTTTGATTTTTGCATATAGAACTATAACGCAATAGCTCTTAAGTAAACATATCAAACATTGTACAAGGATGAGTAAAAAAATAATGTCATTTTGTTTAGGACAGGTATAATTACCAACACAGGAACATGTATCATACATCAAAATGAAGCCGGTCCTCTGTGGATCACATACCTATTTCTCCACATAGTCACCGTTCTCTCAATAGCAATGTTCCACCTTCGAATGAGAGCATATATCCCTGCCCCGTAAAATTCTTTTGACTGTTCTTTGAACCACTTCTTCACTACATATTTCACTTCCTCATCACTGGAATAATCTTTGCCTCTCAAACCATCTTTCATGATGCCGGAGAGATATAATAAGAAAGAAAGAAAGAAAGAAAGAATGAAAGAGAATATGGGAAATAGAGAAAGATAGAGAAAGAGATGAGTGAGAACGCGAAAGCGATAATGCTAATCTGTTTCAATCGAACATAATGAGAACATGAAAAGAAAAAAAAAGAATGAAAGAGAGTTAAATCAAGATTTTTATGATGTTTGCATATAGAACTATAACGCATTAGCTCTTAAGTAAACATATCAAACATTGTACAAGGATGAGTAAAAAAATAATGCCATTTTGTTTAGGACAGTTATAATTACCAACACATGAACATGTATCATACATCAAAATGAAGCAAACCCTCTTTCATGATGCCGGAGAGATATAATTAGAAAGAAAGAAAGAAAGAAAGAAAGAGAATATGGGAAAGATAGAGAAAGATAGAGAAAGAGATGAGTGAGAATGCGGAAACGATAATGCTAATCTGTTTCAATCGAACACAATGAAAACATGAAAAGAAGAAAAGAAAGAAAAGAGAGAGAGAGAGAGAGAGAGAGAGTTAAATCAAGATTTTTTTTATTTTTACATATTGAACTATTTTACTATAGCTCTTAAGTAAACATATTAAACGTTGTAATAATTAAATTAGCATACTGTGGTATATCCACGAACGAAACGAAACCGGTGCTTTTGAGACCTTACTTTTGGGATTCCCCTCGTTTAAATCATTTTAAAAGCATATGTTTTTTTTTGTTTTTTGTTTTTTGTTGTTCCTTTTTCCAAATATTCCTTCCTCCTTGTGTTTCTACTATAAAAAGTGGAAGGGCGCCAAATGACGCCAAAGTTAGACACAGCCAACTGGCTTTATTTTCCCTCTAAATTATTTTGTATTTTAATTTGTATTAAAAAAAACTGAATCTATTGAAAACCGATAAGGCTGTGGTATTAAAAGAACTCAAAAAAGAGCGTGGGGATTAGTAATTCAATAATAAGAGTCACTGCAGCAACACGTCATGGAGTTGTCGGTCGTTTTATTCGGGGGTCTTAAGAATAAGATCTTGCGTTTTAAACTTACTTACATAAGAGTCGGCCATTAGGGAATTAGGCGAGAGAGAGAGAGAGAGAGAGAGAGAGAGAGAGAGAGAGAGAGAGAGAGAGAGAGAGAGAGAGAGAGAGAGAGAGGGAAATATGAAAATCCCATTCAAATGAAAAGAACAGTAAATATGAATAAGGATTTTTATTTGTTTATTTATTTTATTTATTATTTTTTTTATTTATTATTTTTATTATTATTATTTTATTATTTTATTATTATTATTTTATTTTATATTATTATTTATTTTATTATTTTATTATTATTATTATTATTTATTTATTTATTATTATTATTTATTTATTATTATTATTTATTATTATTATTATTTTTATTATTATTATTATTTTATTATTATTATTATTATTATTTTTATTATTATTATTATTTATTTATTCTGTTATTATTATTTTATTCTATTATTATTTTTTTATTTTTTTTATTTTATTATGTATTCTATTATTATTATATTATTTTTATTATTATTATTTTATTTTATTATTATTATTTATTTATTTATTATTATTATTATTTATTTATTATTTATTATTTATTTTATTATTATTATTATTATTTTATTATATTTTATTTTATTTTATTATTATTATTTTGTTTTTTTTTTTGTTGAAATACAAACATGAAAGCTGTGAATTTCTAAAGAATTTTTTTTTTCAAAATGAAAATATATCTACATCGAAAACACTTTTCTTCTCGAATTCTCCGAGGATTTATAAACTGAAACATATGTACAATTTATTTTTTCTTTCCTCGGGTGTCGATTTCCTATTTTTATGGTTCCTACCTCGTTTCTTTTATCCTTCCTTTTAGAAGTCCATCGCAGACGACGATGACGTCACTCCGTGTCGTCCAACAGTTGTGCGCCCTCTGGTGGCTAATTATTTCAATTCTGGACTTGTAGATGCGGTCACATGCATTGCAAAGGAAATGTACATCTACATTCTGTCGTGCATGACGACGAAGACTTCGCGGTAATCCTTAACTATTTCCTCGTAAATTCCTACCATAAAATAAACTGAACCCTTATTTTATGTACGTGGTTTTGTAATAAATGTTTTATTTTTCTTGCACCCGTTTATTTTTACAATACTAAATATATATTTCTTTATTTATTTTAATATTCACTTCAATGTGTATATTCTAAAATTAGGACCTATTGTTTTTTTTTTAAATCGAAAAGTGCACTGACTTGAAAACATTACAAAAAGAAAAGAAAACTAAATGAAATATAATAGGTAATCTAACGATATTATCTCTTGCGCACTATTCTGCATTAGTATCATGATCTTATTTGTATTCCTAATATTTCTAATATTAAAATAAATACATTAACGCGTCTGGTTCACATGAAAAATAAAAAAAGGGTGTACAATACATACTACATAACTATGTAAATTTTAATTTTTAAATAAAAAAGTGCACAGCCATGAAACGGCTGTGAAAACTTAATGTTTCTTATTTAAAATATTAAATGTAAAAAAATAGAATCTAAAAATCTAAACTAATTTTAGAAAGAATTTTATATTTCACCGTAATAATTACGGTGAAATATAATAGCGCTGTATTAATATTACTTATTTGTTTACAAAAAAGTAAAATGGCGAGTGTTATTTTAACGTTCAATTATAAGGGTGTTCAATTTTTAGATGTATTCGAAAATATAAATCAAATCTTCATTATTTTTGCTTTAAAACCCAGACCTGGTGATATTTAATGCGTATATTTATTTACTTTGTCGTTAATTGTTTTATTTTCGAAGTTTCCTCCGGACAAAAATTAATGCAAATTCCTTTATATATATATATATATATATATATATATATATTATATATATAGGAGAGAGAGAGAGAGAGAGAGAGAGATAAAAACAGACTGAGATGGATACATTATGATATTATTCAAATCTCTTAAATAAAACATTATCAGTTATTATTCCTGAGGATTTACTTCCGGTGGGTGGTTTAAAAGGGGGGGGCGCCATTTTGAAGATAAGAGATTTATTTTTTTTTTAAAAAGAAAGGGTTATGTAAGAAATTCGGGATAAATACCAGGTTTATTCCCTGGGGGTAGTGGATAAATTGAAATCCTGAAATCTTTCAATCCCCCGGTGAGCAGTTAGTTAATGTCTCTTTCATTGGAAGGGAGGAGACAAAAGGAATTTTAAGGAGATGCACAGGGAGTGGGGCGGTGACAATCCGGAAATGAAGATAACATTTCAATAGAAAGTATTTTATTTTTACTTTCGAGTTGGAATCGTAACATTCCACCCAATAATATAATAATAATAATAATAATAATATAATAATAATAATAATCTGGGATTTTGAGATAAAGACGGATCACCCTATCCCAGCCAGGAGACCAGACCTAGTGTTGATTAACAAAAAAAAAAGAAAAAAGAACGTGTCAACTGGTGGACTTTGCGATCCCAACAGATCACAGTGTGAAGCTGAAGGAAAATGAAAAGATGGATAAATACCTGGACCTTGCCAGAGAATTGAAAAAGCTGTGGAACATGAGAGTGAAAGTGATACCAATCGTAGTTTGTGCACTTGGAACGGTCCCAATAAACTTAGAGAAAAAACCGAAGGATTTAGAAATCAGAGGAAGAATTGAGACCATCCAGACTACTGCACTGCTGCAATCGGCTAGAATACTCAGAAGAGTCCTGTAGACTTGAGGAGACTTGTTGTCACTCAGACTCCAGTGAAATACCCTCAGCTAACGCCGATGTGAAAAACTCAAAAGGAGTGAAAATAAATATAAATAATAATAATAATATAATAATAATAATAATAATAATAATAATAATCACGACTCTGTTGGAAAGGAAGAAATTCAATTTTCACCATACAACCAAATGGTATATACACAAACCTAAACCTGTCCTAGAGAACGAGACACTCAAAATTCTCTGGGATTTCGAGGTACAGGCGGACCCCTAATCCCGGCCAGGAGACACCTATTATTAATTGACAAGAAAAAGAGAACCTGTCATCTCGTGGATTTTGCAGATCCCAGCCGACCACGAGTGAAAATGAAAGAAAGCGAAAAGATAGACAAATACTTAGACCTTGCCAGAGAACTGGGAAGCTGTGGAACATGAAAGGTGAAGGTCGTACCAATTGTAATTGGTGCCCTTGGAACAATCCCAAAGCTCTGGAAAGAATTGGGTTGAACTGGAAATCAGAGGAAGAACCGAGACCATCAAAAATACGCATTGTTGGGATCGGCTAGAATACTCAGAAGAGTCCTGGAGACCTGGGGAGACTAGCTGTCACTCAGCCTCCAGTGAATCACCAGCTACGTCAGGTGTGAAAAACTATATAATAATAATAATAATAATAATAAATGCATATGACATAAATGTTTGAGGATGTACAAAATATCCGACTAAGTAATAAAATTCATCACTAAAGCCATGGAAAGTAAATTAACAGCGGTAGAACAACCTTAGCAGAGGTGAAAAAAATACCAAAGAGGCCAGCTTCCAGGGAGACGTCCTATCACCATTGCTAATCATATTAGCACGCAATGACGCCCAAGCATTTTGGATCTCTCTCT
>CM042157.1:69099947-69104947 GCA_023376005.1 Doryteuthis pealeii
GGAAAGGAGAAGCTCCCATCCAGAACTACTGCACTAGACGCAAATCGGGCTAGATACTCAGAAGAGTCTGTAGACTTGAGGAGACTTGTTGTCACTAACAGAGAGAGAAATACCCTCAGCTAACGCCGATGTTGATAATAATAATAATAATAATAAAATAATAATAATAATAATAATAATAATAATAATCACGACTCTGTTGGAAAGGAAGAAATTCAATTTTCACCATACACAACCAAATGGTATATACACAAACCTAAACCTGTCCTAGAGAACGAGACACTCAAAATTCTCTGGGATTTCGAGGTACAGGCGGATCCCCTAATCCCGGCCAGGAGACCGGACCTATTATTAATTGACAAGAAAAAGAGAACCTGTCATCTCGTGGATTTTGCAGATCCCAGCCGACCACCGAGTGAAAATGAAAGAAAGCGAAAAGATAGACAAATACTTAGACCTTGCCAGAGAACTGGGAAAGCTGTGGAACATGAAGGTGAAGGTCGTACCAATTGTAATTGGTGCCCTTGGAACAATCCCCAAAGCTCTGGAAAAGAATTTGGGTGAACTGGAAATCAGAGGAAGAACCGAGACCATCAAAAATACCGCATTGTTGGGATCGGCTAGAATACTCAGAAGAGTCCTGGAGACCTGGGGAGACTAGCTGTCACTCAGCCTCCAGTGAATCACCAGCTACGTCAGGTGTGAAAAACTATAATAATAATAATAATAATAATAATAAATGCATATGACATAAATGTTTGAGGATGTACAAAATATCCGACTAAGTAATAAAATTCATCACTAAAGCCATGGAAAGTAGAATTAACAGCGGTAGAACAAACCTTAGCAGAGGTGAAAATACAAAGAGGCAGCTTCCAGGGAGACGTCCTATCACCATTGCTATCTATTAGAGCAATGACGCCATTTTGGAATGTTTATTGCCGAATCAAGTCATTTTAATAAATAAAGGAACCAGGCTGCTTACAGTACATGCTGTTACTTAAGTGGTCACCTAATTAAGTACTGAACAGGCTCATCGCTGCTAAACTTCCGTGATCTTGCGGAAAACGATAGTTTCAACGTGACTTGACCGAAATGTGATAGTTGATTTGAAATAAGAATCAGTTTTTATACATTACATAATAAAAAATTCCTTGTATAATGTCTCGTGTTTCCCCTGTAAATATCCGATATTTTATGCTGTACAAAGTGGTATAAACATATACGTTTGTAATAATAATAATAATAATAATAATAATAATAATATATATATATATATATATATATATATATATAAGGTGTGTCATAGAAGTGCCTAGTTTGAAACTGTATTTACCAAGATAGAAATGAACAATGACTGGAACGTTAATTTTTTAGAATACAAGGTGTGTCAAAAAGTGCCGAGTTTGAAGCTGTATTTACCAAGAAAGAAATGAACAATGAATGGAACGTAATTTTTTTAATACAAGGTGTGTCAAAAAGAGCCGAGTTTGAAGCTGTATTTACCAAGAAAGAAATGAACAATGAATGGGACGTTAATGTATTTCAGAATACAAGGTGTGTCATAAAAGTGACGAGTTTGAAGCTCTATTTACCAAGATAGAAACAAACAATGAATGGAAAGTTATTTTTTTTCAGAATACAAGGTGTGTCAAAAAGTACAAAAAATCTCTATGCTTTTTTGACACACCTTGTATACACAACGTTTCGGCCGAGTTTAAATAGAAGGTTCCTGAGTTCACCAATAAACACCTAAAAAAAGTCGGAGGGCACATTGGCAAATGTTGTTTAAAGAAGAGGACAATAGTCCGAATCATCCAAATATTACAAAAGGTTGACATGCCATAAAACCCTACCAATCAAATAACCAAACCTAAAAGTGTTAACGTGAAGTGAATTCTCAACAATTCCACTTTTCCTTGACGGTAAGCATTACGCTAGGCACTGCCAAAGTTGCCGTAAAATCCGTATTTTACAAAATAAATCTAACCTCCCCGATTAAAATTTCCAAAATTCAGAGAAATATACGATTTTATTGACATTTTCAGTGTTGATTTATTAATAAATGAATTTTATAATGCATCTGTTATTTTATTTTAAAACTTTCTGATTTTTTTTTCAGGTAATTTAACTTTGACTCCCACCTTATTTTTGGGCTCAAAATATCGGCGGCGTTATATAAATTTGAAACTAATTACAGTATAAATAAAAAAAAATTCAAAAGACCGAAGGTGTGAATAGAAGAAAAAAAATTAAGGGAGTTATCCTGGTAGAAAATAAGTACCGAAAATCGAAAAAAAATGTAAAATATATATTTTTAAAAATATTTTTCGATAATTATTTAATTGGCTATTATCTTCTAAAGGAAAAAATATATATATATACATCGATATGTGTTCTATTTAAAGGGGGGGGGCACATTTTAAGTAGAGTTTTTCTACAAAAATTATTAGATAACGATAATAAACTAAAGTTTTTATAAAATAAATATTTGTTTTTAGAATCAAAAAATATAAAATTTGAAACTTAAAATTAGGCGTTTTATATTTTAAATGAATTTTATATATTTAATTTACCATAGCAGAAATTAAGTCAAACAGTTTTCAAATAAAATAACTGATGCATTATAAAATTAATTTATCAATACGGAAAATTTCATTAAAATCGGATAATTACCTGATTTTTTGGTAATTTTTTCCAATGGTGTTGGGGGGAAGGGTTAAATTTATTTTGTTAAATACAGATTTTACGTAATCTTAGACAGTGTTTACGGCCATGTTTACACCATATTTAAGCAAAATTGACCGAAAAATAGTTTAAAATGTATTAAAAATAAATTACATGTGTCCTATTATTGTGCATTTTTTTTTTACTGATGCTCATTATGTTACTACTTTTTTGACTTATACAAAATTTGACCTAAATAATCAATTTAATTAATTTCAATTCGTTTATTTTGTTAAATACAGATTTTACGTCATCTTAGACAGTACAGCCATGTTTACACCATATTTAAGCAAAATTGACCGAAAAATAGTTTAAAATGTATTAAAAATAAATTACATGTGTCCTATTATTGTGCATTTTTTTTTTTTTTACTGATGCTCATTATGTTACTACTTTTTGACTTATACAAAAATTTGACCTTAAATAATCAATTTAATTAATTTCAATTCGTTTGTAAAATGAAAGCTAGTCGACAATTTGGCCATGCCTACATTACGCTATCCGCGTCTCCGCAGTTGAAACGTAGCCGTCTATGAATAAGGAAATAGGCAACGTGACAACGCGTTTTGGTTTCAAGGTTAACAGGTCACCGATAAACAAAACAAAATTGACAAAATCCACCTTGGAGAAAGTGTGTATAGAAGGTTGACACTTGTCGCTTTTAGGATAGCTAATATGTTTGCTTTTCAATTGGATACGTTCGGCAACGACAAGACAGCGACATTTAAAGCTTAGCAGAGTCTGTCGAAGGCAAAGAAAGATGATAGGTTATGTTTATTTTCAAAGCAGTTTAGGCCGGGCTTTCGGCGTCGGTATCTTTTTAAATAAACATCACTTTAAATGCAGCGTTCTTATCTCGCTAGTTTCTCTCGATTAGAATTTTCAGCCAGCATGTTCTCCGAGCGTCTTTAGACGACACACTGTGAACATGTGCAAACCTGTTTATTAACGCATGTGTACAGACTTTATATATACTAGCAAATATATGCACCCTCCGGGTGCAAGTATTAATGTAATAAAATATTATATTAAATTAGAAAGTCTAAAGAAACTAAATAAGAATGCAGATAAAAGGATTTGAAACAGAGAGGGGTATAATCGAAAAATAGCTTCCTCTTCCATCACCCCCGTCTTTCCTTGCTATTTTTTTCTAATTTAACTGAATAGTTAAATCTGGAAGTAAAGAATAAAATTACAGTTATTTCTTTTTGTTAATTGATTTCTTTTAAGATTTATCTCCGAGATTTTTGCTCATATTCATTAAGATAAAATCAAATAATTAGAAATCAATAATATCAAGCACATATTTATTAAAATCAAATTTTAAATATCAATATGCAAATTAGGCTTGCCGTTCACACTGTAAACTGCTATTCTGTTGTATATATAAATACAGTTGCATGTTATTAGTACGTAGATATAGCCAACAGTATTAATGATGTAAAACTATTTTATTAATAATTGAGGTTTAAATAAAACTAAAATCATGGAGGATGTGATGTAAATAAATAAAGGGAATTGTGACTTGTATAGTAATATAGTTTCGGTTACAGACAGACAAACCCACAATCTCCATTATAATAAGATATATATATATATATATATATATATATATATATATATATATATGTAGACTGTGAATTCAGGGGCGTAAATTTTCACCAGTGTAGCGGATAAATGTTAATCGAAACCATAGACTATCGGACAGATGTTAGTGGGATATGAAATGAAGTCCAATGTACATCTATTAATAATGGAGATTCGCTTCCGGTTTTTGTCTGTTACAAAAACTACGTCACTGTTTACGTCACATTATCCAAAATCGCCATAACATAAAATAAATACACTCAAAATTTGAACATGCAACATTAGACAGTCCTCATTGTTTTTTAAAACAAGTTTTAATAAATACGTGACTGGTATTATATATCTATATATAGTTTGTTTTATTTTAATACATATTTAAAGTTTTCATTTCAAATGGTTTTATTTTTTAATCCTTTAATGAATTTGATGATTTTACTTACTTAGGTACACACTCGCTGACATTGAATTTTTAACTTCCACCCCTCAACCAATATGTTTCAAAAATCTATTTTTACATCGCCCGGAGGGTGTTTTTTATTTTGCTAGTATATTTAATTTCTCAACTGGGATTAATACTTTTAATGAAAATTAAACTCTAAGGAAAACATAACTTAAAACGTTAATTCATTTATATTTTTTTAGATTAAAGAACAGCTTAATTGATGTTGTATAGATTTAAAATCGTT
>CM042157.1:69109947-69113719 GCA_023376005.1 Doryteuthis pealeii
AGTTTATCCATGTGCACATTATTCAAAAAAAAAAAAATTATAATAGTTTGAATAATGTACACATGGATAAACTCCTGACCGAAACACGTGTAAGTAAAATTGATTAAAATATCCTATTTATCCATTCTATACTTTCTTTCCTTTATTTTTTTTTTCAACACACACACACACACACACACACACACACACACATATATATATATATATATATATATATATATTATATATATATAATATATAAACATAATATTCTTAAATTGGAAAAATGGAAAAATTTTCTTTAGAAAATACCCTAACAATTTAGAAAAAAAAAAAAAAAGAAAAAAAAGATACACATTTTATATTATTTAAGAGATTTAAGTTTCAATGTTTAAGATGCCTTATTACCAAAACCGAACTAGTAGCGATTTAGTTTTTTTTACATATGTTCCGTCATTAAATTATCTTTCCAAAAATATAAAAATTATTCATATCCAAAAAAAAATTACTAAGATCTTTGTATGGGGGATCAATGTGCGAAACAAAAACTAACGAAAAGAATTATAAGCTTTTCAATTTAGTAAACATTTATTACAATAAAAGTTCGTCTTTTATACTTCATATACCGAAAGTTTTATTTAAAATCGGATAGTTAGTTTATTTTATATGATTTTTAGAAGAATTTCCTATGATCACCTTTTTTAGAACCAGCGAGAAAATGCACATGCCTATGTATAGATAGATAGATAGATAGATTTTGATCTTAATTCCCTTAAAATAACAATGCCGAGGTCAAAAATGTGTACAAGACTATGGCAAAAATTTACGTCCCTGAATTCACAGTCTACCGATTTCATTTGGTTTTATGAATAACATGAGAAGAAGAAGAAGAGAAGAAGAAGAGAGAAGAAAGAAGAAGAAGAAGAAGAAGAAGAAGAAGAAGAAGAAAAAAGCACTCATTAAATTGCTTAGTGAACAATAAGTCTATCATTATTTTAACCAGTTTTTTGGGAACTTATCGTCGTACATCTGGTACGTCTTCCATTATTTACGCCGGTGCGCTACCTCCGCCGCCCGGGCCACCGTCGCCGGCGCCGCCGCCAACTACCTTCTTCGTGGTCGTCCGTGTTTTTCAAGTTTATCTTTGTTGGCACATCATTAAAAGTTCATTTTTTTTCCTGACCAAAAAACTGGAGACAGAGAAACTTTCTCTCGCCCCACGGGCAACGGAATTTCATTGCATTTATCAAAAATTTATTTAATTTCACTTCCGAAAAAAGACGTTTCCGCCTGACGCACGCGCGCATGTGTGTGTGTGTGTGAGAGAGAGAGAGAGAGAGAGAGAGAGAGAGAGAGAGAGAGAGAGAGACAGGGAGAGACAGAGAGAGAGAGAGAGAGAGAGGGGCACACTATTTACAGTCAGAGAGTATTAGGAAGAAAGACTATTACATAGAGGGTCGAAGAAAGAGATAGTAGAACCTGCAGAGAGGAGAGAGAGAGAGAGAGAGAGAGAGAAGTGTGCGTGCGTAGTATGGAGAGGCACCCAAATATGAATAAACATACACACACTCAATTGGGCCGGGTTAGCTCAGTCGTAGAGCGTTGGCTAGAAACCACTAGGTTCCTAGTTCGATACCGTCCCGCAACTCAGCGTATGAGTAGCACAGGGATCTGTGCGGTAAAGTAAGGAGCTGTTGGTAGTGTGGCGCTCCACTCATATGCTAAAATAATCTCCTTGGTCTAGCGCTATTGAAAAGGGGATAGACTCCCTCGCTGACTGGCTGATACCGACTTTAGGCCGCCCGTCGACTTTACTTTTACTTATATATATATATATATAAATATATATATATATATATATATTTATTTATTAGTGTACAATACATTTAAGGTGCAATTGTTACATTGGTTTCTAGGCGGCATGCACGCTGCTAGAAACTGTTATAGGTGATATAGCCTATGTACATAAATGGAATGCGCCGACGACTACTATAAGTAGCAGGGACAATTGTGGCTTGAGACGAAGCAACGCGAGTCAGCTCGCAACTGTATGGTCGGACGCAATCTCCACTTTCTTTTCCGTAATTTCTACTCCTTTTTGTTCAATACATTGCATCCATTTTACAAGTCGTTTGTCTTATTTCTACCCTTAAAACCCCCACAACAGAAACAATGGTAACAATTGCACCGTAAATGTATTGTACACTATAATAAATAAATACAGCTCTTACAAAGTAAACGAGCACTTTATTCTCGTTTCTCCAAGACTAACAAAGGACTAACTATATATATATATATATATTTATATATATATATACGGTCTAGCTCATCGGTAGAGTGCCAACCAAGAACCACAGGTTACTGGTTCGATGCCGTCCCTCGCTAACTCAGCTTTCTTCTTTCTTTCATTAATGGCATATCAACCATCATGGGTTATTTAATACCAAACCACCATTGTCGACGAACAGAAAATAGATTTATATTACTGCACACCACTGCAAATGACCTAATCTGCGGTAAAGATAGAAATCGATTACACCCTGTCTCTCCGGTGTGTCTAAAACTGCCCATACGGTGAAAGAAAGAAAACTGAAGTAGATATTTCAATTTGTTGCACAAAGTGTACCAACTTGTGTTACCTCCTGTTTGTCACTGTTGCTGAGTATGTCAGCTGATTTTCTTCTATTCCTTCAGGTTCCGCTCATTGATTTTCTAACTTTTTATTAGGATTTTGTTTTTATAGTTTTATTTTACTAGCAGGACCTGTGGATATACCAACATATGATAATATCATTATTACAACGTTTCGATAAGTTTACTTAAGAGCTATTGCGAAATAGTCCAACATGTACAAAGTATAATAATCTTGATTTAACTTTCTCTCACTTCTTTTGTCCTTTCTTTCCTCTTTTTTCATCTTTTCATTATGCTCGATTTAAACATATCTTTCTATCTCTCTATCTTTCACTCACCCTAATTCTTTCTTCTTTCTTTCTTCTTTTTTCATCTTTCATTATGCTCGATTTAAACATATCTTTCTATCTCTCTATCTTTCACTCAACCTATTCTTTCTTTCTTCTTTCTTTCTTTTTCATCTTTTCATTATGCTCGATTTAAACATATCTTTCTATCTCTCTATCTTTCACTCACCCTAATTCTTTCTTTCTTTCTTTCTTTCTTTCTTCTTTTCATCTTTTCATTATGCTCGATTTAAACATATCTTTCTATCTCTCTATCTTTCACTCACCCTAATTCTTTTTCTTTCTTTCTTTCTTTCTCTTTTTCATCTTTTCATTATGCTCGATTTAAACATATCTTTCTATCTCTCTATCTTTCACTCACCCTAATTTCTTTCTTTTCTTCTCTTCTTTTTCATCTTTTCTTATGCTCGATTTAAACATATCTTTCTATCTCTCTATCTTTCACTCACCCTAATCTTTCTTCTTTCTTTCTTTCTATTATATATTTTCTGTGTAGCATGTCCCTTTCTTCCTTCTTTCTTTCTTTCTTTAAAATAAAGTGGACTGGTCCATTATTTAGCTGTGGTGACGACACTCATAAGAAATAAGAATTTAGCAATTAAGCGACACCAGATTATCAGGATTTACAATTTTTGCATTTCATTCTTCTTTTTTTTTTTTTTTTTTTGACTGTCTCATTTTTCAATAGAGGGTTGTTGCAAGATGATAACGATCGGATGATTAAGGAACAAGAGCATCAATATATAGAATAAATGTCACTGCATTTCAACTTTTTTGGACGGTCTCATTTAAATGGAGAATCTCTCTCTTTT
>CM042157.1:69113729-69126229 GCA_023376005.1 Doryteuthis pealeii
CAAGGGTTGACATATCGGAATAAGCCAACCAACCAACCAACTAACCAGATGAATTAAGTGTGTAGGTGGTAATTGACGCCCCGACTGCCAAAAAAGCCAGATGTTAGCGAAAAAAATTTCCCAATGTGCTTCATTTCATCTGGAAGTTTAAACCAACTTTTATATCCTCTGTGGACTTTCAAATGAGGAGATAGGAAAACAGCCTGCCCGGATGAATGAAGTCAATGGAAAATTAGGTTTTGCCTAACATCTGCTGGCTTTTTTGTGTCAGTCTGGGGGAGGGGAAGCGCGACTCGAAGTACACGTCTAGCACATGGCTTAAGTATATTCCAGTGTGGTTAGGCGTTGTTGGTGCTTTGGTTGGGAATTCTCACGGATATTGTCAACCTTGCTGGTTATCTGTTATGCGAAGACGCTTTTTGTTTTTATTCATTCTTGCACCACGCGCTTTATTATCATTATAATGTCATTTTTAACCATTGCAAATATTGGTTTACTACAGAAAATGCCCAGCAAATATTGGTTTACTATAGAAAAGGAATTGCAAATACTGGTTTACTATAGAAAATGCATTGGAGATATTGGTTTACTATAAAAAACATGATACAATTACTAGTTTACTGTAGAAAGTGTATTGCAAATATTAGTTTACAATAGAATTGCATTACAAATATTAGTTTACTATAGAAAAGACATTGAAATTATTGTTTTACTATAGAAAATGCATTATGAATATATTCTGTAATGATTAGTAAAAACCTTTGACAACAGAAAATGCATTGCAACTACTGGTTTACTATAGAAAATACATCATAAATATTGTTTCACAATAAAAAGTGCATTGCAAATATTACTTTACTATAGAAAATGCATTGTAAATATTGGTTTACTATAGAAAATGAATTGCAATTATTGCTTTACTATAGAAAATGCATTGCAAATATTGCTTTACTATAGAAAATGAATTGCGAATATTGCTTTACTATAGAAAATGAATTGCGAATATTGCTTTACTATAGAAAATTCATTGTAAATATTGGTATACTATAGAAAATGCATTGCAAATATTGCTTTACTATAGAAAATGAATTGCGAATATTGCTTTACTATAGAAAATACATTGCAAATATTGATTTATTATAGAAAATACATTGCAAATATTGCTTTACTATAGAAAGTTGCATTGCTTTACTATATGAAAGTGCTACCAAATATTGCTTTACTATAGAAAATGAATTGCGAATATTGCTTTACTATAGAAAATGCATTGGAAATATTGCTTTACTATAGAAAATGCATTGGAAATATTGGTTTACTATAGAAAATGAATTGCGAATATTAGTTTACTATAGAAAATACATCGCAAATATTGGCTTACTATAGAAAACATGATGCAACTACTAGTTTACAATAGAAATGCCTTACAAATATTAGTTTACTATAGAAAAGACATTGAAATTATTGTTTTACTATAGAAAATGCATTACAAATATTTTCTGTAGTGATTATTAAAACCTTTTACAACAGAAAATACAGTGCAACTATTGGTTTACTATAGAAAATGCATTGTAAATATTTTGTATCTTAATTAGTAAAAACTTTTTGTTTTTTTTTTTGTGGCCTGTTCAAAAAGGCAAAAGCGATGAAATTGCTCGTATATAAATCATTATTATCAGATTTAGCAGCGAAAATCGAGAACTCTGCTTGATTTTTGACAACGATCCAAACACACTGAAGAGGCGACATTAAAGGCAGCTGGTAATCTCGCGAGATTAACGCGGCAAAACGAGATGAACGAGATTGAACGAGATTGCATCATTGTTTGCCGCTTCATCTTTTTATTTCTTTTTACGTTTCTTTTTTCGGCACGCCCCCAGTTGGAGGTAATAGCGCGATCAGAGACACATTTTGGGATGCGATCCGTCAAGACTGCAGTGATGTTCAACGATAAGCCCCAGGGTAGAGATACAGCATATCTGCCAGGGGGTGGGGTAGGGTGGGGTGGGGCAGGTTGGGGTGGGGGTGGTTTGGGGTGGCGGATTAAATTGCACCAAAATCCAACTTGAAAATATGATTTCCTTGTGGAACGCCGATTAGACGATAAGCATTCTTGCGTACAGCGATTACATATGTTCATGTACATCCGACTGTGGATGTCTATAGGATGTGTGTGTGTGTGTGTGTGAGTGTGTGTGTGTGTGTGTGTGTGTGTATGAGTCCGTGTTGGCATGTGTGTGTGAGTGTGTGCATGTGTGCGTGCGTGTGTGTGTGCACGCTCGAGCGAGTTTGCAATGTCAGCATCTGTGCGGTCATATACAAGCTATATAATTATATATATATATATATATATATATATATATATATATATATATATATACTGCTAGAGGTATACATATATATATATATATATATATATATATATATACTGCTAGAGATAGTACACACACATATATATATAAATAGATATAGATATAGATATGGATATATATACTGCTAGAGTTAGTATATATATATATATATATATATATATATATATATATATATAATAGATATATAGATATATAGATAGATAGACATATAGATATAGATATATATACTGTTAGAGGTAGTATATATATGTACATATATATATTGCTAGAAGTAGTATATATATATATATATATATTATATATATATAGATAGATAGATAGATAGATATATACTGCTAGGGGTAGTATATATATATTAATATATATTATATATATATATATATATACTAACTCTGGCAAAAATTATGGAATTATCAAATTTAGAGAAGGTTTACTTGTTTTGCTTTTTTTATTTAGCAGTAAATAAACTAATAACATATAGGGCGCAAAAAATTTCCTGAACATTGTGGCTTCATTAAATATTCATTAAACAAACTGTATTAAATGATTCAAATCAATGCTATAATCTTTCTCCCAAGCCACAGAAAAATATTTTCTTATTCTGTTCTTTTAACCAATTTATACACTCTTAAACGATTCCCCGGTTTGTAACGTTTGACAAAGCACCAGTCGAAAGGGCCCTAAAGTCTCTTTTTTCTTCTTTCGTTATCTCATTTTCTCCCTTCTACTCTTGATAAGTGATAATTCTATTAAAATTTATTGTACCGAAAATGTATTATAGTATATATATATATATATATATATATATATATATATATATATATATATATATATAATATAAGGTGTGTCCAGAAAGTATCGAGATTCTTTGTACTTTTTGAACACACCTTGTATTTTGAAAAAGTACCGTTCAATTCATTGTTCATTTCTATGTTGGTAAATACAGCTTCTAACTCGACACTTTTATGACACACCTTGTATTCTGAAAAAGGTTAACGTTCCATTCATTGTTCATTTCTATCTTGGCAAATACAACTTCAATCCCGACACTTTTATGACACACACACACACACACACACACACACACACTCTCTCTCTCTCTCTCTCTCTTCTCTTCTCTCTCTCTCTCTCTCTCTCTCTTTATTATATATAATATATATATATAATATATATATATATATATATATATATATCCAATATTGATTTCCAAGTGAGCTCTCTCTCTTCAAATAAAGAACGGTGATGCAAATCTTTCCCCACACATATTTTCTTTCAGTTAACTTTTTGCTAAACTTTATAAAATATGCAAAAAACAAAAAAAACAAACAAAAACAAAAAAATACGGAACTTCAAGCTTCTGTTTCTTTCGTTCTTTCTTTCTTTCATAATTTGTTTACTTTCTTTCTTTTTTTTTCTTTCGTTTTTATTTATTCCCCATGATCTATCTTTCATTATTTTTCATTCATTTCTCTAAAAAACATCATTAAATTTGTTAGTTTCTTATTTCTTTATCTGTATACTAATTTTATTCTTTCGTAAGAATAAGTTATTCTTTCTTTCTTTCTTTCTTTCTTTCTCTCTTTCTTTCATAATTTGTTTAATGATTTCTTTCTTTCTTCTTTTCTTTCTTTCTTTCTTCCTTTCTTTCTCTCTATTTGTCTGTCTGTCTTTCTTTCTTTCATAATTTGTTTCTATGTTTCTTTATGTCTTACTTTCATAATATGTTTCAGGATTTCTTTTTTTTTTCTTTCTTTCTTTCTCCTTTCTTTCTTTCTTTCTGTTTGTCTGACTGTCTGTCTGTCTGTCTTTCATAATTTGTTTATTGATTTCTTCTTTCTTTCTTTCTTTCTTTCTTCAGAAATTTGTTTACTAATTTCATCCTACCTTTCTTTCTTTCTCCTTTTCTTTCTTTCTTTTTTCCTTCGTTTGTAATATTTTTATGATTTCCTTCTTTTATTCTTTCTTTTTCTTTCTTCTTTTTTTCTTCCTTTCTTTCCTTCTTTCTTTTATAATCTGTTTACAAATTTCATCCTTCTTTTCTTCCTTCCTTCCCTTTTTCTTTCTTTCTTTCTTTCTTTCTGTCTTTCTTTCTGTTTGTCTGTCTTTCTTTCATAATATGTTTAAGTATTTCTTTCTTTCTTTCTTTCTTTCTTTCTGTCTGTCTGTCTGTCTTTCATAATTTCTTTCTTTCTTTCTTCAGAAATTTGATTACTAATTTCACCCTACCTTTCTTTCTTTCTCCTTTTCTTTCTTTTCTTTTTTCCTTCTTTCTTCCCGTCTTTCTTTCGTTTGTAATATTTTTCATGATTTTCCCTCTTTCATTCTTTCTTTTTCTTTCTTCTTTTTTCTTCCCTTCTTTCCTTCTTTCTTTTATAATCTGTTTACAAATTTCATCCTTCCTCCACTCTTTCCTTCCTTCCTTCCTTCCTCCCTCTTTCTTTCTTTTTCTTTCCTTCTTTCTCCTTCCTTTTTTCTTCTTTCTTCCTTCCTTTCTTTCTTCTTTCTTTCTTTTGCTCTTTCTTTCTTTCTTCCTTTCTTTCTTCTTTCTTTCTTTCTCCCTTCTTTTTTCTTTTTCTTTCTTTCTTATTTTTCTTTCTCCTCCCTTCTTTCTTTCTTTCTTCCTTCTTTCTTCTTTCTTTCCTTCTTTCTTTTCTTTCTTCTTATTCTTCCTCCCTTTCTTCTTCCTTTCTTCTTTTTTCTTTCTTTTTTTCTTCCTTCCTTCCTTCTCCTTCCTCCTTTCTTTCTTTCTTATCACCTTTGATCTGTCGTAAACGAATTTGTGTATTTTTTTACGTATTCATTTTACGCATTATTAATTAGTTTCTCTCTTTTTTCTTTTTCTTTTTTCTTTCTTTCGTCTATTTTTCCTGGATTTTCACTATTTCTTTTTGTTCCTCTTCTCCCGTCGACTCTTTTCCCTCATTTTACAAAGCCCCACCCCCATTTGTCCTATCAAAAGTTTCCAAATATAACACCGGCCCCCCACCCCGCTCCCTATTTCCTTTTCCCTATTCATTAATTTCTCCTCCATGAACACATGTTGATTCTCTCATTACTTCAAACGCAAAAATTGTCCAGCGATTTAATTAAATAACGACAACAGTTGCAAGTCATTGGATAACTACTTCCGGTTAATGTTTCTTGTTTTTTTGTTTTGTGTTTTGTTTTTGTTGTTGTTGTTGTTGTTGTTGTTCTCTTCTTCTTCTTTCTTCTTCTTCTTCTCTCTTCTTTTTACCTTCTTCTTCTTCTTCTTCTTCTTCTTCTCTTCTTCTCTTTCTCGATTCCCCTGTCTTCTTCTTCTTCTTCTTCTTCTTCTTCTTCTTTTACCTTCTTCTTTCTCTTCTTTTCTTCTTCTTCTTCTTCTTCTTCTTCTTCTTCGTTCTTCCCCTTGTTCTTTCTTCTTCTTCTTCTTCTTCTTCTTTTTCCTTCTTCTTCTTCTTCTTCTTCTGTCTTCTTCTTCTTTTCTTCTTCTTCTTTCTTCTTTCTTTTTCTTCTTCTTCTTCTTCTTCTCTCTTCTTCTTTCTTCTTCTTCTTCTTCTCGTCCCCCTGTCTTCTTCTTCTTCTTCTTCTTCTCTTCTTCTTCTTCGCCCGATCCCCCTGTCTTCTTCCTCTTCTTCTTCTTCTTTCTTCTTCGATTCCCCTGTTTCTTCTTCTTCTTCTCTTCTTCTTTCTTCTTCCTCTCCGATTCCCCCTCTCTTCTTCTTCTTCTTCTTCTTCTTCTTCTTCTTCTTCGCCCCGATCACACTGTCTTCGTTCTTCTTCTTCTTCTTCTTCTTCTTCTTCTTCTTCTTCTTTCTTCTTCTTCTTTCTTCGCCCGATTCACACTGTCTTCTTTCTTCTTCTTCTTCTTCTTGCTTCTTCTTCTTCTTCTTCTTCTTCTTCTTCGCCCGATTCACACTGTCTTCTTTTCTTCTTCTTCTTCTTCTCTTCTTCTTCTTCTTCTTTCGCCCGATTCCCCCTGTTTCTTCTTGTTTCTTCTTCTTCTTTGTGTTTTTTTTCTTTTCTTTCCCGATTAATAGTTTATAATTCATTTATTCAACTATTACGAAAATACATACAATCCGACCGCCATTTTATCTTTCTTTCCCACGCCTGTTTTTCTTTTCTGACGACGACTTACTAACAGGACCTGTGGATATACAGCAGTAGTCTCTTCGGTTCGGCCTAAAGTCGGTATCAGCCAATCAGCGCGGGGGTCTATCTCCTTTTCACTAGCGAACTTTTATAACTATCGTCACCTCAACTCAATAATGGAACATTCCGTTTTTATCATAAGGAAAGAAAGGGAAGAAAAAGAACATGCTACACAGAAAAATAAGAAGAAAGAAAGAAAGAGAGTAGAGGAAAAATAGACAGAGAGTGTGAAGGCGCGAAAGTGATAACGCTAATCTGTTTCAATCGAAGATAATGAAAAAAAGGAAAGAAAGAAAAAAAGGAGTGAGAGTGAGAGAGAGAGAGAGAGAGAGAGAGAGGCAGAGTTAAATCGAGTTATTATACTTTTTACATATTGAACTATTTAGCAATAAGTAAGTAAAGTCGACGAAGTATCAGTCTCAGACAACGAGGGAGTCTATCTCCTTTTCACTCGCACTAGACCAGGGAGATTGTTTTTGCATCTGAATTGGAGCGCCACACCTACCTTCTTATTTTTTCTCAATAGCATGTTCCTTTTCTTCCCTTTCTTTCCTTATGATAAAAACGGAATATTCCATTACTGAGTTGAGGTGACGACACTCAGCAGAAATAAAAAGTCGAAGTATAAGCAACATCAGATAATCAGGATCCACATTTTCGTACTTCATCTTGAACGTTTTGTACGCTTTCTTTTTAACCAGATGTTGTTGTTGCAAGACGATAACGGTCGGAAGATTAAGGAAAAAGAGTATTAGTATATGGATAATCTCTCGTTATTCAATTATTCAGAAAATACAAATAATGTTGCCACCATTTCTCACGCCCGTCTTTTCTTTTTTTTGTCTCTTTCTTTAATTGTATTTTTTTAATATTCTTTTCCAAAAATATGGATAACGTCTATTTTGCTATCTGATTTGTTAACTAATTTTATCCGTCTTCTCTTCCTTTCTTCCATTCTTTCTTTCTTTCTTTCTTTCTTTTAATTTGTTTATTATTTCATCTTTTCTTTCTTTCTTCCTTTCTTTCCTTCTTTATTTCTTTATTTATTTCTTGCTTTCTTCCTTTCCTTCTTTATTTAATAATATGTTTCTTTCTTTCTTTCTTTCTTTTTTTCTTCTTTTTTCCTTCTTTATTTCATAATCTGTTTCTTTCTTTCTTTCTTTCTTTCTTCTTTCTTTCTTTCTTTCTTTCGACCATTTTGTCTTTCTTTCCCACGCCTGTTCTTTTGTTTTTTTAATGTCTTTCTCTTATTGTTTTTTTAATTCTTTCTCAAAATATGGCCGACGTCTATTTTGCTATCCAAATTGTTATTTTTGTCCCGAAACAATTGGATTAGCTGGAGTTGAAGTCTCTTCTGTTTGTTTTTCTCTCTATCTTTTTGTAAAACAAAACTTTTTAATGATGTTTTCCCAGAAAAAAGAGCTTCTACCTTTTCTTAACAAAAAGATTAAATACTATTTCTCTGAATTTTTGGGATGAGGCTTGATAATTAGTATTATTTGGATTATTCGCTCAATTATCCTCATTTTTATTGTTATCTGAACATGGTTTCGGCCGATATGCGTTCCGGCCTTCTTCAGGTATTTCTTGTCGGATTCGGGAATATTTTTTTCAATTGGACACATAGCGTAGTGGATAAAGGAGTTAGGTTAAGACAGTTCTAAGTGACAGTTATCTCTAGACTGCAGGTTCAATCCTGGTCAGGGGCAGCAGTAACATTGAACAATAATTAACACAGCTTAACACCTGTACCCCAGCTATGGTTAGCGGAATGAGAACAGGATATCCGCATGGATTGAATAAAGGGATGGTTTCGCGTAGTGTAATGGTGTAAAGTCATGGGAAATGGACTCGTTGCCCCGAGTTCAATTCCAGGATGTGGTAATTGCATTTTACTTAGCGCTAATACCCTTGGGAAAGGTATGAATCCTACACTCCCTCCTGCAATGGATAAATAGTAGGGCAGACTGGGCTCTTTAACCTTGGTTAGGCAACATGTTTAGGAGAATGAAAACTCTGAATTCAAACCTGTTGAACTCCTCTGAAGAAATTGACTTTGTGTCACATCCTGCTCGTGCGGAGGGGTTGGTAAGTATATATATATATATATATATATATATATATATATATATATAAGTGTGTTTAACATACTGAAAGGTATTTTATCTAACTAATAACATTTTACATGATATGTGGTGTGGTTAATTTGCATACTGGTTTAACAAAACCAATAATTAAGTAAAAGTAAGTAAACTCGTTGGGGTGGCCTAATGTCGGTAACAGCCAGACAACGAGTGAGTCTATCCTCTTTTTACAAGCGCTAGAGCAAGGAGAGTGTTTTTGTGTCTGGGGTGGGGCGCCACACCTACCATCAGCTCCTCACTTCACCGCACAGATCATACGCTGAGTTGGCGAAGGGCCGGTATCGAACCCGGAACCCTGCGGTTCCTAGTCGTACGCTCTACCAACAGAGCTAAAACGGTCGTTACATAATTCATGGGTTGCCTACGAATTATGAATGTGGTGTACTAAAATTTAAATAACGCTATAGTAAATGGAAAGTTACCATTATAGCCGTTATAAAAATGATTGATAACTGTTAACCTTTCACTGACATAAGCACTGATTTCTGATTGGCTAAACGCAAAGTGTGTGAAGGTAAGTGAGAGACAGAATTTGGCGAAGGGCCGGTATTGAACCAGGAACCTCGAGATTCCTAGTCAAGTGCTCTACCGAAGGGTGCATATTCTAGTTAGTAAGTATAAATATGTTGGTTTTGTTTGGTGGTTTATCGGTCTATCGTTATGAAGGGGGGGGGGACGAGTGGGGCTACAAAGTGGGGGAAATATCTCCCGTCATTTCCTTCCTGTTTAGTCAAACGGAATTCTCGTACGTGTCTCATTTGTTTTCGTTACCTTCCCCCTTTTTTCTTCTTGTTGATTTCAGGATTCGTTTTCTTTCCTTTCCCGGGTTTTTCGGCGGGATTATTTCAATGGGGTCTTTTGTTACGTCGGTGTCTTTTGGGATATTGGTTTTGGAGACACACACACACACACACACACACACACACACTAGCCGAACGCTCTACCGACTGAGCTGTGCTTAATATTTATAGTTTAAAATTTAAAATACATTTCGAACACTACACAAATTTAAAAAATAGTTAGAGTAAAAGCAACAGTTTATACAAATAAATAAATAGAGTGTGCCCCCCTACAAAAAAAAAACAAAAAAAAACAGAACCCAAATAAATTTTATTTATCAACGACTATAAAATTTCAAGAGACTTCAATCTTTGTACAATCATTCCGCAAAGTTTCAGTTATCTTTGTTGTTTTGCTTTAAAGGCATTCTTAGATATGTTCCAAATGGTGTTTGACGCAAACTTGTACACGTCGCGCAAAATTGTCAATCACATGAACATATTCCTCTTTTGGGATTTTTCTGATTTTTGCTGTAATTGCTGCCTTTAGTTCACCAATTGTTTTGGGGGGTTGTTCTAGTACACTGGAACACGACGACATGGAAACTTTCTCCGAAAATTGGCTTGCACTAGAGTGTATGATTTTTTGGTGAAATAGGCCTCAACGCAAAATGTTTTTTTCCTGGGTTGACCGTGACATATTGGGGAAAATTATTTTTACACTATTTTAAGCACCAAGTTGACTGTATCTTCTGAAAGAAAAAAAATTAACAGCTTTATTACAAAAATTGTGGGTTCTATTTTTTTTTTTGGTCACCCTGTACACATTTATTTTTTTAGAAGATACATTACGTTTTTTAAAAAATATTTCCAACATTAATTCTGTCACATATTCTTTTGAAAAAGAACACTACTAACGGCAATAGAATGCTGAGATTTTTCTTTCTTTATTTAAATTTTTAATTTCGAACACTAATTATGTCTTAAACCGCTGACCTACCCTCACTCATACGGAAACAAAAAAAAAAAAAATAAATTTATAAATTAAAAAAAAAAAATCCTCGTCTATGACGTCAGCATGCTTTTCAACAAAAAATTGCATATGGGATTGCTTTATGAAATAAGCATAAAAGCATAAAAAAGTTTTTTTGTTGTTAAAAGTGCTGATGTTTCGCAATCGTAAATATAAGGCATGGAAAACAAAATATTTTAATGAGATTTGACATAAGCAATTTTCCGATTCTGATGGGGGATATTATAAATGCTCTACATAGTGTTCACACAGACACGCACGCACACACGCACACACACGCGCGCACATACACACACACACAGAGATACACACACAGACACACACACGTCTATCTATCTATCTATCTATCTTGTATGATACACAAGTAAAGATATAGAGAAGTAACTATTGTATTACGTCATTACAATTATCGCTTGGCTTCGCGAAAGAAGTGCATACTACATCAATTGTAGGCAACATGGTGATTAAGCTAACCGCTAATAATAAACATTACGTTTTTTGTTATATATATATATAAATAATATATATATATTATATATATATATATATTATATATAACTTGGTTTCAATAATAAAATAAAAAAAACGAAACTTTACGTTGGCAAATACTTCAACTATAATAGAATCATCCACCGAGTACCTTGCCTTTTCATATATATATATATATATATAAGTTTCGAATGAAATCCAACGAAATGTAAGAGAAAAAGTTGGTTTAAAAAATTAGATCGGCATTTTTTCGCCGGAAATCTTGCATCATCAGAATTTAAATTGTTTCATTTTAGGTAATAAAAATATTTGCATTCTGATGACGCTACATATCTGGTGAAACATGTTAATGTGATTTTGTATTTTTTTGTATGCCACACACCACGCAAAAATATATGTATATACTTATTTACTACGCTTAGCTGTGGCACAAGGCCAACGAGAAATCGAACTCACTCTCAATTTTTTAATATAGTTATTTAATAAGCTCACCTTAGATGTGGCACAAAGCCAACCGTGAGTGGCGCCCAGTGTGAATCGAACTCACTAACAATGATCTGCGAATCTTGCTTGCTAACCATTACACCACGTGAGGTGCCCAATATTTTATGACATAGTTATATACTAAGCTTAGCTTAGATGTGGAACAAGGCCAGAAGTATGGGGCACCCAATGAGAATCGAACTCATTATCAATGGTCTGCTAATCTAGCTCGTTAACCATTACACCTCATGGGGTGCCTGATATGTATGTATATATGTATACATATTCAAAATATTTTAGAGATTTTGGCTAAACTTTCAAATCGGTTGGAAAATTAAAACATATTACAGGATGCCCAAGAAAAAAAACAGAACCCAATTTATTTATTGATCTTCGCATTAAACTAACCATAAAACCCAACCCTAACGCTAACCCTAACACTAAACTCATCCTAAACCGTAATTCTAACCCTAAACCCCTTAAGTTAAAATTAACAGTTTTATTACAAAATTTGTGGGTTCTGTTTTTTCTGGGTCACCCTAATTTTCCGACCGATTTACAAGTTTAGCCGAGATTTTTATTGGAGTGAAATTGGGATATCAATGCGACATTGTGGAGAAAAAAATATAGAGAAACAGTGTTTAAAAGGATATCGACGCTATAACGTTTCGGTTTTTGCAACCTTTTTCAGGACACGTGGTGAAATCTAGTGTGGAGACGTTAGGATCCTTCATATGGGGGTTATGAGCATTTCTGGTCGTATATTCGCGAAGGGTTGGGGTGGGTAATAAGTGTTACTGGAGTGTAGCTGTTCGGTAATAGTTGATCTTGCGGTAGAGTTTTTTTTTTATTTAAGTTGGGGAAAAATTACTCATCATTATCGTGAACAATAAGAAAAACAGTCGGTTTATTTACAACACAGCCAGTTTCTTTATTGATATCATTTTTTAACAGAAGTCTGTATTTATGGTTCTTTTATTAAAAATCTTTGCCATTGAGACTTATAAAAATCTTCTGATATAATTATCTAGACTCTTATCTTTATTGAAAAAAGTAAAAAATCGTTTTT
>CM042157.1:69131229-69151229 GCA_023376005.1 Doryteuthis pealeii
TGACTTTCCCCTTTTTTTAAATATTCAAATCGTAATTCTGAAATATCTTTCCAGATATCGATAAAATCTTCATTATTTTTTCAATAAAAGAAGGAAGGAAAAAGCTAAAAGGACAAAAAAAGAGAAAGTAAGAAAGAACTCAAAGAAAAAAAGTGGAAGAAGGAAGGAAGTAAAGAAAAAGAGGAAGAGAAAAATAAAAAAAATACAAAAAAAGAAAATGAAAGAAAGAAATAAAAGAAAAAGAAGGAAGGTGGGGGGAGAAAAGAAAGAAGAAAAGGAAGCAAAAACTAAAAGGACAAAAAAGAGAAAAAAGAAAGAAAGAAAAAACGAATGAATGAAAGAAAGAAAGAAGGAAAGTCGAACGAACGAAAGAAAGAAAGAAAAGAAAGTCGAATGAAAAAGAGAAAAAAGAAAGAAAGAAAAAAGAGAAAAAAGAAAGAAAGAAAAAACGAACGAATGAAAGAAAGAAAGGAAAGTAGAATGAAAGAAAGAAAAAAGAAAAAAAAAAAACGAACGAAAAAAGAAAGAAAGAAGGAAAGTAGACCGAACAAAAGAAAGAAAGAAAAGAAAGTCGAATGAAAAAAAGAGAAAAAAAAAGAAAGAAAAAAAAAACGAAAAGAAGGAAAGTCGAACGAAGAAAGAAAGAAAGAAAAACGAACGAACGAACGAAAGAAAAAAAAACGAACGAAACGAACGAAAGAAAAAAAAATAACGAATAAAAGAAAGAAAGAAAGAAAAAAAGAATGAACGAAAGAAAAGAAAGAAAGAAAGAAACGAACGAACGAACGAAAGAAAGAAAGAAAAATAAAGAAAGAAAAAAGAAAAAAGAAAGAACGAACGAACGAACGAAAGAAAGAAAGAAAGAAAAAACGAATGCACGAACGAACGAACGAACGAAAGAAAAAACGAACGAAAAAAAGAAAGAAAAAACGAACGAAAAAAAGAAAGAAAGACATAAAAAAAAGAAAAACAAGCCCCAAAGTTTCGAGAACATAAGCTGATACGTAATCTAATGCCGATACTGTAAACTTCTATATTCAGTTGTGAAATTACTAAGACAAAAAGGACGCCCACTGGTCTCAAGTATTTCGCCTGTGGAGCGCTAAGAACCCCCCCTCTCCGTATGCAACGGGGATAACTTTGTGTATAAGTGTATGCACATGTGTGGGGGCGCGTAGACTTAGGGGGGTGGTACAAGGATGATATGTAAGCAATTACTTCCATCTGTCACGTGGCTGACTTGGTTACGTCTTTAACAATTATTATCAGCAGTCGGTGATTGAGACCAGGTAAAAGACGTCGGGTGGCTTATAGTCGGTATCAGCCGGACAGCGAGTGAGTCAATCCCCCTTTTAGCTAGCACTAGACCAGAGGAGTATCTTTTTCTGCTGGGGTGGAACGCCACACCTACCGCCAGCTCCATACTTTATCCCCACATATCAGATTATACAATATGTGCTATTCATACGCTGAACTGGCGGGGACTGGTATCGAACTCAAAACCTGGCAATTCCGAAGCGTGTTCTCTACCGACTCAGCCAAACCCGCCACTCAGCCAAGCTCAGATAACACGTTTGATTTGTTCGGCTGATTTTAAAGGAAGGGTTGGGTAACATGGCCTGGATGATTTGACATGGAATTACCTTTATATTCTTTCCAGTTCATTTAAAAAAACACTCCTCTTAGGAATATGCATGAGAAATTCTTCTGCAAATTATTTCCAAATTACCCCTAATAACACATAACAATAGACTTGCGAAAATTAGCTCCAGTCAAATAAGAGCTGCAATCTTATTATAATGGAGATTGTGTGTTTTTCTCTCTGTAACCGAAACTATATCACTACTCAAGTCACAATTCCCTTAGTTATTTACATCACATTCTCCATGATTTTATTTTTATTTCAACTTCTATTATTAATAAAATTGTTTTACATCATTAATACTGTTGACCATATCTATATAATGATAATATGCATTTATATATACAACAAAATAGCAGTTTACATTGTGAACGGGGATGCTAGTTTGCATATTGATATTAAAAAATAGATTTTAATAAATATGTACTCAGTATTATTGTATTCTTATTGTTTGGCTTTATCTTAATGAATATGAGCAAAAATCTCGGGGATAAATCTTAAAAGAAATCTATTAACAAGAAAAAGTAACTGTCATTTTATTTTTACTTCCTATTTTAACTAAATAATTAAATTAGGATGATTTAGCAATGAAAGACGGGGATGATGGAAGAGTAAGTTTCAGTTGTTCTATTTTTTTTATTATAGCCCCTCTGTTTCAAATCTTTTGATCTGTGTTCTTATTTATTTTATACAAATAACAGGTAATTGTATTTATATATACAACAAAATTTCGGTTTACAGTGCGAATGGAAAGGCTAATTTGCATATTGATCTTTAAAATTTGATTTTAATAAATATGTGCTTAGTATTATTGATTTCTAATTGTTTGGTTTTATCTTAATGAATATGAGCAAAAATCTCGGGGATAAATCTTAAATGAAATTGATTAATAAGAAGAAATAACTGTAATATTATCCTTTACTTCCTATTTTAACTAAATTGTTAAATTAGGAAAATTTACCAATGAAAGACGGGAGTAATGGAAGATGATGGAAGAGTTAGTTTCAAAGTTGTTCTATTTTTCAATCATACCCCCTCTGTCCCAAATCTTTCTATCTGCATTCTTATTCAGTTTCATTAGCCTTTCTAATTTAATATGATATTTTACTATATTAAAACTTAAATACTTGCACCCGGAGGGTGCATATATTTGCTAGTTATAAAAATGGAGAAATAAAGAAAGTAAATATTGGTAAATTTGGTCATTTTTGTTTAGAAAATAGAAATTTTGCCTTTTTACCCACCCCTACTATTTGCTTCATATCTTTTTTTATCCTGGGAAAATTAATGAGGATTTTGGATATGTTTTTCTACAATAAATAAGCTTTCCAACGATACCAAATTAACTTGGCCTTTTTTATTTCCGGGCTGGGCCTCAAAATGAGCTAATTCTACTGGACTAAATATATAGAAGCGGCTACCCAGCATTGCCTGGATAGAGGGGGTAGCAAGAATAGTTAGTCTCGCAGATCCATTATTACTGAATCGTGAGTTGGATCCTCGCAGGATGCCCCATCAAAATCCCTATGTAAAGAAAAGACCTTGCGTTGATTCAGCCACTATGAAAAGAAAAATTATTGTCTACTTTTAAAATCTTAAATGCAAAAAAAATTCTATGCTGTTATCATTTACATTTTATTTTCTCTAATTATCTTCACAAATATAAATCAAACCTTCATTATTTTTGCTCAAAAACCAGGCTCTAGTAATATTTAATGTGTGTATATATATATTTACTTTGTAGTTAATTGTTTTATTTTCGAAGTTTCCTCCGGACATACAGATTCACACAACTGCCCTTTATATATGTATAGATAAGAGTTTGAAGCTGCTTTTGCAATTACTAGTAATTCTATTGTACCCGTTCAAGATTAACAGAATTGGAACAGTCTACTCCGGTGGATTGAATAAAGGGTACGATTCGAAGTCCCATGAAGGCTCCCGAATTCGACAAAAAGGTACCCGATTTCGACAATGAACAACTGAAAAGGACCAGAGGGCACACCAGCCAAAACGCTGTGTATATCTTATTATAATGGAGATTATGTAACTGTCTCTCTGTAACCGAAACTACGTCACATTTTATCTAAGTTATATTCTCATAAATTTTGAAATAGTTATTATTTCCTTAGCATTTTTTTTATTTTTTTTTTTTTTTTTACGATGTCTGTATTAAAGTCTAGCAGAGTTAGATTTGCTGCAAAACTGCCCATATTATTAATGCATTTAAAATCCTGAAATATGTGTTATCTATACATATATAAAGGACAGTTGTGTGTATCTGTATGTCCGGAGGAAACTTCAACAATAAAACAATTAACGACAAAGTAAATATATATACACATTAAAAATTACCATGGATTGGGTATTGAGTAAAAATAATGAAAATTTGAGTTATATTTGGGAAGATATTTAAAAAATTCAAATTTGAAAATTAAGAGAAGGGAAAGTCATTTGCATGTTATTTTGTTTATCTTCCTTTTTTGTAGGTTTTTTTTTTTCGCTTTGAAATATAATATTGATTGATTGAATTAATTGCATCATTTATATATATTTTTTTAAAATTGTAAATCATTGAATGGAAATTTCTTACTATATTGTTATATATTTCCATGGGGATTTTTATAGTGCAACCAGCAAGGATCTCACTCGCGATAAGTAATATTGGATCTGCGAGACTAACTGCATAATCTAATGATTATGACAATAGTATAGAAATCATATGATGGCCTTGACGGCGCTTGACCTCGATCTCACCTTGCGTTCTGAGGATAAACCTGAGAAACGAACCCGACAGAATGTAAGGTGTAAGCAACTCAGTTAGTCAGTTAGAAGTTAGAAGCCAAGCTAGCAAGATGTGAGTCTCACTGCATGATTGTCTGGTCTGGGGATCTACGAATAAAGTAACATCATCGTAAATCGAAGTCTTGTGTTTATTACTAAAAACTAACAATGACACAAGGCTTCTGATAAGGAGTGATCCCCAACAGAGACCAGACCCGAAGTCCCCAAGAAACACCACGACAAGACCAGACCAAGATAGATGATAGAAGAACCAAGCCGGCCGGAAGAATAGACGACAGAGTAAGAAGTAAGAGAAGTATATAACATATACCTATTTAGTGCCGGTAAAGAAGGGCTATACAACATAACTTTTTAAAAATCCACTTTCTACTCAGGCGACGCCGGGTAGCCCCTTCTAGTATATCTCAAAGAAATAAAGATTTACATAGTTTATGGTGGGAATAAGTTGCATTATAATCCTCATTTTCTAAGTACACTTTTATTAACCCCTTAACCATTTACTTGGCGGCTTTTTTTTCGTATGCCATTAGAATCGTAGAATGATCGGTAGACATTCCCCTCACAATCTACAAGCCACAACCAAACAGGAAGCCAAGAAAAAGGGTAAATAACAGTCTTTAAAGTAATTTCAGGGCTTGTTTTACGAAACTAACTTCCTCCGTTGGTATGTGCCGTTTGAGGCTTTAATAAGAGGGAAATGGTTGCCTCTTACGACATTTTGTTTAGGATTTACACTGATTCGAAGATACGTAAGTTTGAGTCTAAAGTTACACCCATTTTAGCCAATTCCTACAGGCACGCATATGTATATACATTAGAAAGGGCGTCTACTGTATGGCGATGATTCGAAAACTAATCCGACAGATTCGTATATGAATATAAATCCTCATAGAGTACACCCCTAAATAACAAACAAACAAACAAACAACCAGCAACAAAAAGAAAACAACAATAAGAAAAAAACAAAACGAAAACAAACTGTATGCTCATTTTTCAGCAAACACCGGTAGACATTTAATAATCTTGTAGTCGCCGGTGAAAACGAATTTCCGACCCCACAAAGTGTGTGTGTGTGTGTGTGTGTGTGTGTGTGTGTGTGCATATAACAAAATATGTGTAGTACACATATGCACATACATGTGTGTGTGTTTAAAATTCATCTTAGTATTATCTGCGTTATTCGGACTATTATCCTCATCTTTATTGTTATCTGTACAACGTTTCGGCCGATATTCCCTCCGGCCTTCTTCAGGTATTTCTTGTCAGACTCAGGAACCTTCTTTTCGAACTTGAGAACTTTCTTGTCATAAACGGGAGCCATCACGGAACTTTGAACCTAACCCTTTATTTAGTCCACGGGGGTATCCTGTTCTCATTCCGCTAACCATAGTTGGGGTAGGAGCTGTGTTAATTATTGTTCTATATTACTGCCTCTACTCAGGATTGAACCCGGAATCCAGAGATAACTGTCACTCAGAACTGTCTTAACCTAACTACATTATCCACTAGGCCATGTATCCAATTGGAAAAACATTCAGAGAAATGGTAAAAAAACAAAAAAAACAAAAAACAAAAACAAATTGTAGGCTCATTTTTTCAGCAAACACCGGTAGACATTTAATAATCATGTAGTCGCCGGTGAAAACGAATGTGTGTGTGTGTGTGCATATAACAAAATATGTGTAATACACATATGCACATACATGTGTGTGTGTGTGTATGTGTGTGTGTTTAAAATTCATCTTATTTAAAATTTGAAAATTCTTATTGAACCTGTAAGTGAGCTTTTTGTGTAGCACGCTTAAAGCTATCAACTTAATTAAGAAATAAATTGAAAAAGGAAATGCAAATCAATACTGTCATAGGCTACCTATTCACTTTCATTATTATTTTAAAAAATGAATAAATAAAAATGGAATGGAAACTAAAAATAGAATACAGAAATAAATACATTGGTTTTATTAGCAAGAAAGAAGAAATTTGTAAAGATAAGTATCCACTCGAGATGAAACAAAACACAGAAAGAAGAAGAAGAAGAAGAAGAAGAAGAAGAAGAAGAAGAAGAAGAAGGAAGAAGGAAGAGAGGAAGAGAAGGAACAGAAGAAGAAGAAGAAGAAGAGAAGAAGAAGAAGAATGGCAAAGTGACAAGCAATAAAAAGAACACAAGCCAAAAAACAATGGAGGAACAACAAATACGTGGTGTATAGCTAACAAACAACAAAAGAAATCTATACCGTTATCATGTTGTGCGGTCAGAGAGTTTACAGTGCCGAGAAACCGAGGTCGATGTCGTGTCGTTTGGTAAGAACAAAGAAGAGAGAGAGAGAGAGAGAGAGAGAGAGAGAGAGAGAGAGAGAGAGAGAGAGAGAGAGAGAGAGAGAGAGAGTTAAATCAAGATTATTATACTTGTCAAAAATTGAACTATTTGCAATAGCTCTTAAGTAAATATATCAAACGTTGTAATAATTAAATTATCATAATGTGGTATATCTACAGGTCTTGCTAGTTTTTCTCCGAAAGCCAACTCAGCATCAGACTCTTACTCTACCCATAAGCCACTAGAGCCAACGTTTACAGAATCTATAACTAAAACAGTTACATAATAAATAAGTTAGGTTACGTTGGTTGGATTTTACGGCATGTCAACCCTTGTTGGGTTATTTTATGCCTAAAATATTTTGTTTTATTCATTTTGGACAAAAGAGATAGAGAGAGAGAGAGAGAGAGAGAGAGGGGGGTATTTGCCTGCACATCCCACTTATGAGGGCTGGACACAAGGTCTCGTTTTTACGTGGGCGCATAAAAATTGCGTCGATTTTGGGGGATGCCCCCCCCCTGGGATCGACGCTATTAATTGTACTTTACCGGTCCAGTAGTCGAAGCACACTGGACCCCCAGCCGGGCCGGGTGGATTAGGTAAGAATCAGAGCATAGTAACTGGAAGATACTACACTCCGATCCACCCCCAAGCCAGAGAGAGAGAGAGAGAGAGAGAGAGAGAGAGAAGAGGGGGCGTGTATAGAATAAACTTTAGTGGTATGTCTGTGGAAAAATGAATTCGAATCTTTGAAAGTGTTGTGTTTGTTTTAGCAGTAATGATAAATCAGGAGGGATGTTAAAGACTTATATAAATGTATCGTCGGGTCGAGGCATCATTTAGGTCGAAAGTATAGTCGCCTACCTTCTTGATCTTATCTGCAATTCTGGCGTCGGGCTGGCTGGTCGTGAAGCCGTGTCCGTCGTTTCTCGTCATGAAAGCTCTCTCTGACTTGTTAACTCATAATCAGCTTAAATATCTGCTTATCGGCTCCGATTTGATATTTTTCTTTTTGGCCGTAATGTCTTAGATTTACGACCCTTCTTGTAAGTTCAAAGCGCGGACTGACTTTGATGGCCGGTGCAAATCATCATGATACAAGTTATTCTCTTCCATAATTCAGGTGGGTTCCAGTCATCTATTCTATCTCTCATCATGTATATGAATGAAGAAGGGTCCAAGCTTTTAAATGATGCGCAGTGTGCGTCAATACCTCCAACCTACAGAGAAAAATAAGCAAATATAAGTATGTCAAATTTATCCCTAACTCTCTGTATCGTGCAATAATTATACAAAACTTTTAGATTTGTGACATTAGTAGAATTCGCGCAAAATTAAAGTTTTCTTTTGTCAAACCGTAAATGACGGGAAAAGACGGTAATTTTCCCTTTAGTTGGTTAAATTCCTAGCCAATAAGGCAATTAGAGTAACCTCCCTTGAATTTCACTTTGAAACAAGCCGGTAGCCATTTTGAAAGTCTCCGTGCGAAATACACAAATCTTAGAAACTTTTCGAAAACAATACAACTGCATGCTTTGACACAAAAATATCATAAAATGTGTTCTTAATAACAATTAAATTCATTTCAGATTCAGATAATGCGCACGCACAATTTTATGCTAGGAATTTAGCCAACTGACTTTCATTTTGAAACAAGCCGGTAGCCATTTTGAAAGTCTCCGTGCGAAATACACAAATCTTAGAAACTTTTTCGAAAACAATACGACTGCATGCTTTGACACAAAAATATCATAAAATGTGTTCTTAATAACAATTAAGTTCATTTAAGATTCAGATAATGCGCACGCACAATTTTATGCTATGAATTTAGCCGACTAAAGATGAAAATTACCAAAAAGACAAAGAAAGGGAGGTTGTGGTGCAAAAAATTTAAGAGAGTTTTACCACATATGGTGTCAATATTTTTTTTCAAAACGTCGGTGAATTTGGGGAAAGAGAGAAAAGTAGACAAAAGAAATGGGTCAGATCATAAATTTGGCGGGTTCCTGCATGTTCCGCCAACTTTAGCGTTACAGTTTATTGTTGGGCTGTATCAGTTTTTGATCTGCTTGCGACATTCATATCATGAACAATGTTCTGATTTTACAAGCACACAATACTAAAACAAGTAGCAGAGATGAAAGGGATGTCGAACATAATTCAGACTGTATTCTAATAACAGGAAAGATCTGTTTGAAATTGTCAACATAGATGACATTCTGTCCTTTTGGGGAGAAACAAAATTAGGATCATATGACCTTTAGGCACCCCTTTTGTGATCTCGTTTCATAAGGACATATTTTTTTTCCATTTAGACCATCAAAATCCGATTGTTTGTTAGGGGTTAGGCTTAGGGTGAGGTGTTAGGGGGTTAGGGTTAGGATTAGGGGTTAGGGTTAGGGGCTAATTTTATAATTAAAAAACTCTAAAAATCGTCTGTTAACACACAACCGGATTTTGACGGTGTAAATGAAAAAAATGTCCTTATGAAACAAGATCGCAAAAGGGGTGCCTAAAGGTCATATGGTTCCAAAATACCATAAAAAAGTAACAAAATAACAAATCAATTTGATCACCTATTATGCTAACATATTGTTAAGGCCATTAATCACAAAAGTATAAATAAATATAGCACAGGCTGAGTCACTACTACATAGCTTGGGGGAGGCAGCAAAGAACATCGGCCTCTATGTGAACTCTGATAAAACTGAGTTCATGAGTTTCAAAAAGAAAGGAGACATTTCAACACTTGAAGGTAAGCCTCTTAAACCAGTAGAACAATTCACATACCTAGGTAGTAATATCTCATCCACAGAAAGCGATGTTAATACACGGATAGGAAAGGCATGGTTGGCCCTAGGTGTAAAAGCTAAAATGCTGGACTTGCAACATGGTAGTAAGTAAGTTTGAACTCCAGTAGGTGCTATTACATTCATTTTTGGACTTATACCCTTGGGAAAGGTATGAATTCCCTTATCCCCCCAGCTATGGGTTAAATAATACCACTACTGTACTTCTACAAAAACGGCTTTACTATTGAATAACCCTTGAAGGTTGATATGCCATTAAACAAAGAAACAAAACAAAACCAATTATCAGTCATATGGAAATCCAATCTCATTGACAAGCTAAAGCGACAATTCTTGGTTTTGGTTATATTAGTGCTGCTGTATGGCTGCACCACTGGACCCTAACGAAGCGCCTTGAGAATAATCTAGGTGGGAGCTGCACAAGAATGCTGCGTGCAGTCTTGAACAAGTCGTGGAAACAGCACCCCACAGGGGAACAGCTGTATGGCCACTTGCCCAACATCTCACAAACTCTCCGAGTGAGATGGACTAGGCATACAGGACACTGCTGGAGAAGCAAAGATGAGTTCACAAGCGACGTTCTCCTGCAGAAGCCAACACATAGGCATGCTAATGTGGGCCACCCAGCAAGGACCTACATTGACCAACCATGTGAGGATGCTGGTTGCAGGGGTGATGAGTGCTAGGGAAGGTTGTCGAAAGATTGTCATGGATATCTGTGCTACTTGCGCGACTTGATGATGATGATGATGATATATAACGTACAAGGTTTAGTATTTCCTAACTTTTAGGGTTGATGTTCAGTTAAAACTTATCGACCAGCCAACCATGTATTTCTGAGCTCTAATCTACAGTCGGCACTGTTAAGACCTGCCTCGTCGATTTAAAGGTGCAGAGCTGGGTTTATAGCCCAGTGCCTGGGGCGCTCCAAAGGGGAATGTCGACGGGAACTACGCATTGTTTTGACTAACCATTGCATGAGCTTTTTATCATATTTGTGCTAGAAGGCAGTGGTCTTCAGGTCCTGGGAATGACGTTAAGCTCTATCTAATGGTGAGGTTCAGTTCTGGAGGTCTGGGGAATGTGGAGTACCCCTTCATCACCACTGCTTCCTAGATTACTTTGACCCGGAGTAGTAGTACCTGATAGTGTCTGATCTATAGATTAAATAGAAAAATGTGCTTATAAAAAAATTGAGTATCCATTTAAGAATGAATTTATTTCAAAACGTTATCGGCATTAATTACGGTTGATATGCCGTAAAACTGTGTGGTCTCAGCCCCCCTCCCCCAGGCAACACCTGCCCCGTCGATTTAATGAATTTATTGCCTGATGCCCGAGGCGCCCCAAAAGGGGAATCTAGATGGGATTCGCATTTTATTTACTAGCTATCTCATGAGCTTCGGTTTGTGCGTGGTGTCCCCACTTAAAAAAAAACTCATGTCGCATCCTGGCCTGGTTGGAGGTCAAGGTAAATACCGAACTACTGTTCTTAGCCGACATAGGCTGCTGGCCAAATTAACAGGGTGATCCTAGGGCGTCGTCCTCCCAGGTAACACATGCAACCTCGATTTGAAGGGACATTGCTTGGTTTATTGCCCGGTGCCTGAGACGCCCCAAAAGGGAAATGCCGATGAGATCCGCGATGTTCTTTTTTGACTAACCATCGCATGAGCTTCAGTTTGTGCGTGGTTTCCCCACTTAAAAAAGAGCTTGTGTTGTATCCTAACCTGCTGGGAGGTTAAGTTAGATACCGAATAATTGTTCTTTGGACAAGTTAACAGCGTAATCTCAGGAGGCCATCCCCTAGGCAACACATGCCTCCTCGATTTATAGGGGCAGGGCTGAGTTTATTGCCCGGTGCCTGAGGCATCCCAAAATGAGGATGCTGATGGGATCCACGCATTTTTTTGACATGCAATAGCATGAACTTTGATTCGTCCATGGATTCCCACTTGAAAAAAAAAGAAGACCTTTTGTCGCCTCCTGGCCTGGTGGGAGGTAAATACCAAATTACTGTTCTTAGTCGAGATAACCGGTTGTCCGTGACGGTCTTACCGCGTGAGAACAGAAGACCAGACAAATTGTTTTTAAATTACTCGGATCAATGAATTTGTTTTGAACGAAATAAGGAGTTGGGGCTGTTTCTTACGTCACTATAGGCAAATAGTTTTTCAGTGCATCACTGTAGTGTGTGCATCCGTCGTTTGTGGGTTAATTACCTATTCATTTTATTTCTTACAGGCTTCTACCCACCCCCTTACATTTTTATTTAGTTCTTACCCCCCAAACATTCATAAACTCTTCAACTCAAACTCTCGCGCGTTTTTCCCGATGATCACGATATTTTCTTCCCTCTGTTTCCCGCCTTTGTTACATCTGTTTTCTCTTCATTTTTTTCTTCTTTTTTTCTTCATCAACATCTGTTTTAGATCTTTTACATCTTTTTCCTTTAGAATTTCCTTCTGATTTTATCTTATTGCCAACTTTATTTCCCAAACACACCCCACCCCCACCCCCATATTGCCCTGCTTGTCTATCTCTTGCTGCTAAATCGACGGGCCAATGCTCTGAATTCTAGTTCGCTGCTTGGGGGTCGGGCTTCATCCGGGGTTCGTGCAATTTTATTTCTAGACCTTTCGATTGTGAATCACCGGAATCGGTTGGAACTAGAGAAATAAAACAACCAGAAGAAAATAATGGCAAACATCCTCTCAGAAGGAAGTTGAAGAAATAAGAAACAATGGTGAGAAAGAACAAAATAAATAAATAAATAAATAAATGAAAATTAATGGAAAAAAATAATAAAAGAAAATACGTCAAAACAGAAATAAACAAACAAAAATACAGAAAGAAAGAAAGGAAACTAATAAAAAAAAATAAGAATAATAAAGACATTGAAAGAAAGAAGGAAGGAAAGAAAGAAAGAAAATTGATAAAAAAGGGAACAAAAGATAGATAAAAAGATAAAGAAAGAAAGAAAGAAAGAAGAGAGGAAATTGATAAAAAATGATAAAATATATATAGAAAGAAAGGAAAGAAAGAAAATTAAGAAAGAAAGAGAGAAAGTAAAAAAATTGGAAATTAATAAAAAGAAAAATAATAAAAATATAGAAAAAGGAATGAAAGAAAGAAAGAAAGAAAGAAAAAAGAAAAAAAGAAAAGAAACAAAAGATAGATAGAAAGATAAAAAAGAAAGAAAGAAAGAAATATGGAAGATTGATAAAAAAAATCATAAAAAATATATAGAAAGAAAGGAAAGAAAGAAAATTAAGAAGAAAGAAAGAAAGAAAGAAAGAAAGAAAGAAAGAAAGAAATTAAAAAGATTGGAAATTGACGAAAAGAAAAATAATAAAAAATATTTTAAAAAAGAAGTAAAGAAAGAAGGAAAATTGATAAAAAGAAAAAAGAATTAAAAAAGAAAAAGAAAGAATGGAAAAAGAAAAAAGAAAGAAGACATCGAAAGAGAGAAAGTTGCAAGAAAGTTAAAAAAGAAAAGAAAAAGTGATAAAGAACGAAAAAAAGCAGAGAGAGGAAAGAAAACAGTAAAAAAAAAAAGAAATACAATGATTAAAGCAAAGAAAGAAAGAAAGAAAGAAAGAAAGAAAGAAAGAAAGAAAAAAAGAAAGAGAAAGTAATACAAATTTAAGAAAACATATTTTTAAAAATCAAAGGAAAAGAAAGAAAAAAACACAACTCGAAAAGGGAACAGAAGGAAAAATATAAAAATATAAAATCAAAATGAAATGAACAATGAAAAAAAAAAAAAGAAAGAAAGAAAGAAGGAAAGAAGGAAAGAAAGATAGAAAGAAGGAAAGACAATGGTAAAAAAATAAAATAAAAGGGAATATAAAGGAAATGAAAGGTGGGATATGACAGCGAAAAATTGAAAGTTAAAAAACGAAAGAAAAAGGAGATAAAGAAAAAAAAGAAGGAAGGGTTGACTGAGAGAGAGAGAGAGAGAGACAGAGACAGACAGAGACAGAGAGTGATAGAGAGAGGGGAGAAAGAGAGAGAGAGAGAATATATTATAGAGAGAGAGAGAAGAGAAAGATAGAGAGAGAGAGGGGGAGAGAGAGAGAGACAGAGAGTAAGAGAGAGATATATATATATATATATATATATATATATATATATGGAGAGAGAGAGTGTGTGTGGGATATATATATATATATAGAGAGAGAGACACACACACAAGAGAGAGAGAGAGAGAGAGAGAGAGAGAGAGAGAGAGAGAGAGAGAGAGAGAGAGAGAGAACGGTAAAAAAAAAAAAGTTTTTTAAAAAGAACAAAGATAAAAAATCAAAAGAAAAGAAAGAAAAGAAAGAAAGAAAGAGTAAGTAAAAGAATATCAAGAGAGAAAACAAAAACAACAACAACAAAAAACTAAGCCTAAACACGCATAGAAAGGAAAAGCGAAAGAAAAGAATAGGTAGGCCTATTTATTTCGTAAGGTAAGCATAGAATTTAGAAATAACGGTTTAACATTTAAAGGGAGAAGAAGACATTTTGAAATAAAGTAAAAAATATGATGTAGAAAGTAAAGATAAGATACGAGAGAAGGAAATTCAAAGGAAGTAAATAATAATAAGAAGAAATAAATTTGGGAATGAAAAAAATAAATGAAGTTATTCAATGAAAGTTAATAAATTGCAAATGGATTCTAATCAAAACAGACACCCGGTAAAAGGCTGAGTTCCGTCTTTGTCATTTCATATACGAAAAAAACGCCATAGATTGTAAACATTTGATGTCTTCTTGTACGACGAGGTCAATAAAATAAATCTCTTATTCCTCATATAAATTTTATAGATTGTTATTTCTTTTTTCAAAATAGAAGTGCGTCTTATACAAAGGTGAATCATAATCAATGAAACATATCGTACGTGTGGGCTTTGAAGTTATTTGAATAAGCGTTAATTTGTAGGTCTGTTTATTGCAACCATGTATACCGTCATTCTACGGTTGTTTGTAAACAATACGGGTCGAAAAAAAAATAAAGAGTGAACTTTTGATGAGACTCGAACCCAAAGTCCCAGAGGCGAAAAGTGACTTAGTTTTTAAAAAGTGTAGACGTAATTATTTTTAGAATACTTATTTTTTATAGGTTTTCTCATAATTAAAAATGATTGAAATACGTATAAAATACGTATAAACACGCATAAAAACTAAGTAGCTCCGAAATTAAAACTAGCCAATGAGATTACTGATTTTATCTGGCATGTTATCTTCAGCCAATAAGAACCGTGTTTACGAAATAAATAAATAAATAAATGCACTGCCGCCGTAAAAAAAAAAAACAATTCCCTTTACTAAACTGAATCTTTTTTTTTTTATTATATAAACTCATTGCACATTCGGTTTTCCGGTTAATACTGGGGATCCAGCGAGCTTCGGCCGTTGTACTTGCCGAGAGTTTAATAATAGCGTAGCGTCGATCCCAGGGGGTTATCCCCCCAGGCAACGACGCAATTTTTGTTCTTTCCCACCCATGAGCTTCGGCTTGTGGGTGGGCCCACATTAAAACGAGGCCTTGTGCCCAGCCCATACAAGTGGGGTATGAGGCAAATACCCATTCCCTTTACTAAACCAAACAAGTATATATTTTTTTCTTCAGTAAAAAATCAAAATATAATTTTCAATTAAAACAGGAATTGGCTTTTTAGAATATGCCGAAAAGCTAAAAAAAAAAGTTAAACCAAATTCAGAAAAAAATAGAAATAATATTTCGCATACATGTCCCACTTCTCAAAAACGTAAATGTTTATTGTTTACATTATCTATCTCCAAGAATTGCTTACACACACATGAACATACAATTTCATAAGTATTTCACTCATTTAAGACGTAATTAATTAATTATGAAACCAAGAAACCTATGTGCGAAAAATAAGTGGACTCTTTTGGTGATTTTATTTTAATCATTACGTCAAAATTATCAAACCATCTTTTACATCCAACAGAACTGAACGAAAATCGCTTTGGGACTGTGGCCTATCTCACTCAGTATATTAATATTCTTGTTCCTTAATCTTCCGACCGTTATCATCTTGCAACACATTCTGTTTAAAAATCAGACCGTCCAAATCGTCCAAGATGAAATGCAAAAATGTAAATCCTGATTATCTGGTTTTGCTTATCCGCCGAATTCTTATTTCTTAAGACTCGAACCCACATCTATATCTATATATTAATAAGAGACCGGTTTAGTTCAGTCGGTAGAGTGTTCGGCTAGGAATCTCAAGGTTCTTGGTTCGATACCGGCCCTCGCCAACTCAGTGTATGAGTAGCACAGGTATCTATGCGGTAAACTAAGGAGCTGATGGTAGATGTGGCGCTCCACCTCAGATGCTAAAATAATCTCCTTGGTTTAGCGCAAGTGAAAAGGGGATAGACTCCCTCGCTGACTGGCTGATACCGACATTAGGCCGCCCCGACGACTTTACTTACTTACTTGCTCCTTAATCTTCCAACCGTTATCATCTTTCAACACTCTCTGGTTAAAATTCAGACCGTCCAAATTGTCCAAGATGAAATGCAAAAATGTAAATCCTGATTATCAGGCGTTATTATGTGTGTGTGTGTGTGTGTGTGTGTGTGTGTGAGAGAGAGAGAGAGAGAGAGAGAGAGAGAGAGAGAGAGAGAGAGTTAAATCTAAATTACTATACTTTTCAAAAATTGAACTATTTGAAATAGCTCTTAAGTAAACATATCAAACGTTGTAATAATTAAATTATCATAATGTGGTATATCGACAGATCCTCCTAGTAATTTTATAATAACCAGAAAAAATATTTAGTTATTAATTTGTAAGGTGCTATTCGCAGAATTCTGTTCCGGCCTTAAAAAAAACGCTAGACGGTGATAGCTGAAAAAACAATCCCCCTAAACAAAATAAAAATACCGAAAAAAATGTTTTGATTTTTATTATTTTATTTTATTACAGGTCCTGCTAGTATTTCTCCTAAAGCCAGACTCAGCATGGTACCTATTTAACCACTAGAGCCAACGTTTACAGAATCAAGAACTAAAACTGTAACATAATAAATAGGTTCGGTTACGTTGGTTGGATTTTACGGAATGTCAACCCTTGTTGGGTTATTTTATGCCTAAAATGTTTTGTTGTATTCATTTTTGGTTGGTATTTAATTTAAAAAATTAAACTATTTTTAAACACATTTTCTAACTTTTTTTCCATCTAACCCATAGATTGGGGCCCTCTTAGGTAATGCCATTCCAAGTCAGGGTGGACCTGGGGGTAATGGCAATAAAGGTGTAATCCACATTATTTCTTTCTGTCTTTCTTTCTTTCTTTCTTTCTTTCTTTATTTGACTGTCGCTCTTTCACCATTTCTCTTTCTTTCTTTCTTTTTCTTCTTTCTTCATTTCACTGACACAGATCCAAAAAATCAAGAAAGAGTGCTCCGTGTTGTTCAATAGCACATGCCTATATATATATATATATATATATATATATATATATAAAAAAAGAAAAAAACGAGTATGTTTTGCACTTGAAGGAGACCTTCTAAAAAAAACATTGTTTTAATGTAAAACACAGAAAATGAGATCAAAGAACTGAACAACGACGCCACACCTGGCGTGATAATAACTCTTCGAAATTAGAAAAAAGCATCTTATATACGAATCGTGGAAGTGTCAGTTGTGTAATGGTTATCGTCATAGAAAATGGACACGGCGACACGAGTTCAAATCCAGGACGAAGTTGGTTGCATTTTACATAATGCTAATACCCTTAGAAAAGGTATCTATTTCTCCACAATAAACTCTTCCTAATCAAACCCACTTTGGGAGACTGGAGACCAACTTTAAGGAAGTCTAGAAAGGAACAAGTCATTGTGTCCCGATTACGCATTGGTCATACAAGACTAACGCACTCTTATATACTCAAACAAGAACAACAACCACAATGTGGAACATGTCAAACACCTTTGACAGTTAAACACTTATTCATGGAATACAGGTTTTTTGCTCACATCAGAAACCGTTATTTTAAAGCAAACAATATGAAAGATTTAATTGAAAATATCAACATAGAGGATATTCTCTCCTTTTTGAGGGAAATAAAATTATACCATAGAATATAGACATGAAACAAATCAATACCATACAACATAATCCCCAATAATGCTAACACATTGTTAAAACCAATTACTAAAAAGTATAAATATAAATACACGATATGTATCACTTCCCAACCGTTAGGCATGACAGAACCCCAGACGGGTTGATATGCCGTTAAAATCAATAAACAACAACAACATATTTCTATTAATAATGAAGATTCGTTGTCTATATGTATGTAACCGAAACTACGTCCCGGCTTACGTCACAATATCCAAAATCGATAATAGATAGAATAAAGAATAATTCTTTATTATATATCGTTTTATTTATCTTTAAATATTCAAAATTAATAAGATAAATAAAAGCTGTTTCTTATAATTCAAACTTTGAATCTTTTCCATTGTATTTGGATTATACGGACTATTGTCCTTATCTTTATTGTTATCTGTTTCATAGTAATAATGACAATTTAAATAAAGGAACTATGGAATTAATCAAAGAGTTGTATCATTACTTTAAATGGAAAAAATTGCAAAATTTGTCATCAGATTTAAAAACATTATTTTTTACTTTAGACCTTTTTTCAGTGACAATAAGTTAACTAAAAAGTTTACAAATAAATAAATATTTACGATTTTATGCAAAATTTATGTTTAATAATTATTTAATTAATAATACACACGCAACATTTTATTTGTGCGGTAGTAGAACTAAGTGTCAATTTCAAATTGTTTTATATCTTTTTACTCCTTTAATAAATTTGATGCTTTTACTTATACAATCTCTCAAATATTGATTTTTGAAAAAAGAAACATTTCACTTTCAAAAAAATTTTTCTTTAAAAAATTGATTTTTACAATTTTTTTATTTATCGTAAAAAAATGCCTTAAAACTCTTAATGTCCTATATCACCTCATTCCACCCAGTTGAAAGTCACATTCATTTTCCTAATCTACCCTAAATGATAGCCTTTGTTTAAATGTAATATTAAACATATCTAGAAGTCTTTGATTTAAGGGAAATAACAGGTAACTTTAAATGAAAAGGTCCTTTTTAGTCATTTTTTGATAAATCCTTATAGGAATTGGGCTCTTGACTTAGGACATTCTCAACAGGATGTTAAGAGTTAAGATCAGCTTTTACCTTGAAAACATCACAGGCCAGGGTAATTGTCGTCATCTTTTCAATGCCAACGCCCCATTTATCATTTCGATGACGCACAGACACAGCTTGGTCCAGTTTTTCAGCACTTCAAATTTGTCTTCAACAGATATGAAACTGTGTTTACATTTGCTACAACCAAAAGACACTTCAATCTCTTCTAGACGCCCAAAATCTTCGAGAATAGATGATGCAAAATCAGTCAAGAATCTTAAAGAAATAAAAAAGCAGACCTCCAAAATAGCGTATTAGAATTACTCGATACACATGATACAATCAGTTGCCACCCAGAGAAATATTTTGATGACGGTGGCAAATTTCAAGTGTGCCCCCACATTATTTTGATCAGACAAAAAAAAAGATGGCCGAGTGGAGGTATGGTATATAATCTTATACCACATCGGATATATATATATATATATATATATATATATATATATATATATATATATGATAAGTATGTAAACACGATGTGTTTGGATATGGCTTTTTGCCGACAATTTTTGGGAGAATATGTGCTTAATTGGAGTCGTACCTAATTTTGAAAATTAATTAATTAATAATTAATCAATTAGGCGGGAATGCCTATTTAAATATATGGCTAAACAAATCGAGAAAAATCAATCTCTGTATGTACATTTCGGCCTATTAGGCCTCATCAGCAGAGCTATAGATAGGAAAATTGTCGGCAAAAAGCCATATCCAAACACCCCGTGTTTACATACTTATCATATCGTCGTGCAATAAAAGTCACTACAAGAGGAATATTAACCTACTCTAAACAAATCGTAAAATCTAAGAAGTCCATTTGGTGTAGGGGTTATGGTACCCGCCTGTCAGCTTGACAGTCCGGTTTCAGATCACACACAGGGCGGTCTTCCTATCTATAGCTCTGTTGATGAGGCCTAATAGGCCGAAATGTACATACAGATTGGTTTTTCTCGATTTGTTTAGCCATACATTTAAATAGGCATTCCCGCCTAATTGATTAATTATTAATTAATTAATTGTCAAAATTAGGTACGACTCCAATTAAGCACATATTCTCCCAATATATATATATATATATATATATGTGTGTGTGTGTGTGTGTGTTTGTGTGTGTGTGTGTGTATTTAAAATGTAAGTATTGCATTGAAAATTAATTCATTTAAGGATGGTTTCTAATATTTGGAGG
>CM042157.1:69156229-69174341 GCA_023376005.1 Doryteuthis pealeii
AGATGGCCAGAGAAGAAAGAAGAAGTAAGTAATGCAAGTATGCATTGTCATATATCTCTCTGATATCTGTCTATCTCTCTCATACTCCATAGTAAAAGAACATTGTGTATATATCCAGGATGGATATATAGACAATACGGAGGACTCTTTATCTAGAATCAACAGGCCAAGGATAGCACTTAAAAACTTAACAATAACATCTTGTGCAGCTCCCATCCGCGTAGATCCATCAAAGAGTATTTAATTTATAGTCAAAAACATTAATACATAGAATGAATATAATTTATAAACGATGTCTATATGAAGATCTGAGTTAGATTAGCCTCAAAACAACCCGTGTTATTAGTGCATTTAAAATCCTGCAATTTGTCTTATATACCACTAAGAAATAAATGTTTATATAATATATGGTGTGGTTAGTTTGCATACTGGTTTTAACAAAACTGGATTTAATAAATAATTACTTGGTATTATTAATCTCTAATATTATTGTTTTATTCTCCAACGTATTAAATTCAATTCTGTGAATGTTCATGTACCGCCCAATTAAAATATAATTAAAATAAGTGTGAACTTTTTATGTGCATTCTTATCTAATTTCATTAGTCTTTCTAATTCAATATATTACATTAAAACTTAATACTTACACCCGAAGGATGCATATTCTTGCTAGTATATATATATATATATATATATATATATATATATATATATATATCCACACACATATACATATATATATATGGTATTTGTGGAAAAAGTGACTTACCGGTGGAAATAGTCACAATGGTTAGTTGATGCAAGTTTCACAATGATAAGACAGCGATATAACAAATATAAAGTGCTCAATACGTTAGTAGAGCAAATTTATTATCATAAAGGTACACGGTAATAGCCTACTCGAGTTTCACCATAAGAATATTTAGGGTTAAATCCACTGGATTAATCAAGACATTGATTAATTGCAGTCGATTGCACGTGTCTATATTTTCGAAAAATACACACGTGAAATCAACTTTTATGATAATATATATATATATATATATATATATATATATATATATATATATATTATATATTAATCCAAAAATCCGGAGAATAAATCTTCTTTATGACATAGGAGTTTTTTTTAAACGTGTCGCAGTTTGCAGAGCTCAATGTGTGCTCTTATTGTTAGAGTCACAGAGCAAATTTATAAGTAAAAGATATAACAGAAGACTTAGATTCTTTGCGTTATAGCCTATTTCCTGAGGCTTAGACAAAGTGTCTAACACCCTCAATCATCATTCGCTTCCGATGATTGGGGGTGTTAGACACTTTGTCTAAGCCTCAGGAAATAGGCTATAACGCAAAGAATCTAAGTCTTCTGTTATATCTTTTACACACACACACACACACACACACACACCACACACATATATTATATATATATATATATATATATTATATATATATCATATTTTTCATTTTCAAGGTTTTTCTTTTACTTTTTTTCTTTACATTCTTTTTAAATTAAATATTTTCAAATGCTTAATTTTTCCCCTTCTTTTTCTGTTCCTTTGTTTAATCCTTTCATTTCTTTCTTTTTCACTTTTACTTATACCTTCTTTTCTTTCTTCTTTTCTTCTTCACTTAACCTTTTCTTTCCTTTCTTCTTTCTTTCTTTTTCACTTTTCACTTTTTTCTTTTCTTTCAATCTTTTTCTTTGTCACTTTTTTCTTTCTTTCTTTCTTACTTTCTTTCTTTTTCACCTTTCACATTTTCCTTTTCTTTCTTTCTTTTTCTTTGTCACTTGCACATTCTTTCTTTCTTTCTTTCTTTCTTTCTTTCTTTTCACTTTTACTTTTTGTTTCCATTCTTTCTTTCTTTTTCACTTTTCAATTTTTTCTTTTCTTTCTTTATTTTTCTTTGTCACTTTTACCTTTTTTCTTTCTTTCCTTCTTTTTTTCTTTCTTTTTCTTTTTCACTTTTACCTTTTTTTTCCTTTTTTCTTTTCACCTCAATCATTCCACTTAAAAATCCCAACTTAACATGGAAGAAAAACTGTTCCATATTAAAAGCCGAGAAAAACAAAGGGAATCATTTCGAGCGGAATTATTTCCAATTCACATTGTTTTGCATCAGCTGAACACAAACACAAAGAAATGCCGACTGGGCGGAAGTAGAAGGGCGCCAGATTGAACCCCCCCCAAAAAAAAATGGCCACAAAAGGATTACACGTAAAGATGAAGGGAACACAAGGTCGTTTGAGGTTGATTGGTTGGCTTTTACGGCATGTCAATCCTTGTTGGATCATTTTATGCCAAAGATGTTTTTGTTTAATTCATTCTTGATGGGTATTCAATGCTTTAAACTCATTCTTTATAGATGGTTTTACTGCTATAATTGTCTCGTCTTACTGGTTTTTGTATTTCAAATTTGAAATGAAATCATAGCAATAAAACCGGATTAGTAGAAATCAGACTGAAAGAGGCAAAAAAATGCGGAAATAAATTCATATCTGAACTAGTGTATCCATCTTATCACACACACACACACACACACACACACACACACATATATATATATATATATATATATATATATACATACATATATATATATGTATATATATAGATATATAGATAGATAGATAGATAGATACAAAGGGTGTCAAAAGAGTATTGAGATTTTTTGTACTTTTTAACACACCTTGTATTCTGAAAAAATTAACGTTCCATTCATTGTTCATTTCTATCTTGGTAAATACGGCTTTAAACTCGGCAGTTTTATGACACACCTTTATATGTACTAGCAAATATATGCACCCTCCGGGTGCAAGTATTTAAGTTTTAATGTAATGAAATATCGTATTAAATTAGAAAGTCTAATAAGAATGCAGATAAAAAGATTTGAAACAGAGTGGCGGTATAATAGAAAAATAGAAATGAAACTGACTCTTCCATCACTCCCGTCTTTCATTGCTGAATTTTACTTATTTGACTATTTAGTTAAATTAGGATAAAGAATAAATGACAGTTATTTTTTCTTGTTAATGGATTTCATTTAAGATTCATTGGAGAGATTTTTGCTTATATTCATTAAATAAAACAAACAGTTAGAAATCAATTAATACTAAGCACATATTTAATAAAATCACATTTTTAATATCAATATGCAAATTAGCCTTCCCGTTCATACTGCAAACCACTATTTTTTGTATATATAAATACAATAGCATATTATTAGTATGTAGATATGGACAACACTAATAAAAAGGTGAAGCAATTTTATTATAATTGAGGTTTAAATATAAATAAAATCATGAAGAATGGATGTAAATAACTATGTTAATTGTGACTCGATTAGTAATATAGTTTCGGTTACAGACAGAAAAACACACATCTCCATTATTAATAGATTATATATATATAATATATATATATATTATTGTATATATATTATGTAGTATAGTGAGAAATTTGAAAAAAACAGGTTTAATAAAAAAATGAGTGGTAAACCAGTGTTTTTTCAAATTTCTCACTATTACTACATACCGTCGGATTCACTTCCATTCCTCTTCACACACACACACGCACACACACACACACACACCACATATATATATATATATATATATATATATATATATATATATAAACTGTCGTTGTTTAGTGTGATATTGTATATATAAAAGTTCTCGTTATGAATTTTCAAAATCGTTTTTTTTTTTCCTTTTCCAAAAGGGGGCTAAGGTTTCCAACAAGGACGAACATTAGCCTCTCCCCACACACTTTCACTACCGGACACGCGTTCCAGAAGATTCTATCTTCAAACAACCGCTTCCTTCACAGCTGTCAAAATATAATTATCCAAAACTGCAGTCATTTTTCACTTCCTATCCAATTCTTCCATCAATTCCTCAAGTTCACCAGAGACATATGCTAGTCAAAAAAAAAAAAAAAAAAAAAAAATGAAATGTCCTAACAGAATATTTCCTTGTGTAGTCATTGGGTGCTCCATCATTGTTAATCTTGTGCCAGGCTATGCAATGTTTACTTAATAGTTACTTTGCGGTTTTTTGAAGAAAAGGAGTCTCGGTAGATCTTTCATCTGATAAGCTGATTTGATCGGAAGAACTCGACTACAGACTCCCAAAACCGAGGACGTATGCACTGGATGAGCACCTGCGATCTATGGGGATTAATAAAAGTAAATAAATAAATAAAACAAAAGTAAAACAAAATAAAATAAAATAAAATAAAATAAAAGTAAAAATAAATAAAACAAAAGTAAAAACAAAAGTAAAACAAAATAAAATAAAATAAGTAAATAAATAAATAAATAAAAAGACACAAAAATGACAATCTCCCAAAAGGTTTAGGACAGGAAGAGCCCTCTGGGCATGCACAGAAAAAAAAACAAATTCTTGGCGTCGAAAAGGTCTCTAGGACGCTTGGACTTTGAAACTTTGGAGGAGTAACAACTATCGAATTGGGAAATATATCCCCTCAACGAAATTGTGTGAACCCGATAATAAAGGTCTTACTTTAAAGTCATCCCTGTCTTTGTTCCTTTCCTTCTCTCCGTTGAATTATATTTCAGCTCACCAGCCCACACGAAGTAAGTAATACTTTTATTGGGGGATAGGATACAAGACGAATGAACCAAGACTTATTCCCATGGATCAAACGAACTTTCGTAAACAACTGCAATGATTTCGTTTCTCCTTCATCCAATTTGTAAAGTTTACAAAATCTTATTATAATGGAGATTGTGGATTTGTCTGTCTGTAACCGAAACTATATTACTATACAAGTCACAATTCCCTTTGTTATTTACATCAAATTCTCCATGATTCTATTTTTATTTAAACTTCAATTATTAATAAAATTGTTTTATATCATTAAGACTGTTGACCATATCTACATACTAATAACATGTAATTGTATTTATATATACAACAAAATAGTGGATTACAGTGTGAATGGGGAGGCTAATTTGCATACTGATCTTTAAAAAATTGATTTTAATAAATATGTGCTTAGTATTATTGATTTCAAATTGTTTTTTGTTTTATCTTATTGAATATGAGCAAAAATCTTGGGGATAAATCTTAAAGAAATCTATTAACAAGAAGAAATAACTGTAATATTATCCTTCTTATCTTAACCAAATAGTTAAATTAGGAAAATTTACCAATGAAAGACGAGAGTAATGGAAAATGATGGAAGAGTTAGTTTCAAAGTTGTTCTATTTTTTTTCAATCATACCCCCTCTGTTCCAAATCTTTTTATCTGCATTCTTATTCAGTTTCATTAGCCTTTCTAATTTAAACATATTTCATTATATTAAAACTTAGATACTAGCACCCGAGGGTGCATATATTTGTTAGTATCTTTAAAAAAAAGGATGTTTAGTAGGTATTCACGTAGAGGAAACAGAACACCTGGCGTATAAGCAATACCAGATAATATGAATTTACATTTTTGCATTTTATCTTGAATGATTTGGACGGTCTCATTTTTAACCAGAGGGTGTTGTAAAATGGTAATGGTTGTACTTTTAAGTATCATGTGTATTATATCGATAAATATGATAATAATTATATTTTAGTATTGTCTGCATTATTCAGACTCTTGTCCTCATCTTCTTTGTTATCTGTACAACCTTTCGGCCGATGTGCCCTCCGGCCTTCTTCAGATATTTCTTGTCGGACTTGTTCTCTGCAGATTAGTCATGGTTCTGCCTATCATATCATCCTCGACGAGCTCGGCTTCCATAAAACAAAAATGCGGGTCATTTTTTAACCCACCTCGTAAATATTGAGATCTTGAAATTAAAATTGAAAAAAGAAATTGCCGCATTAAATCTAGTATTATACCCATAATAATTATGGAGGCGTGTTTTGTAATGTTTAGAGTCGTAGGAAATAGACTCGTCGACCAGAGTTCAAATCCTGGACGAGACTGTTTACATTTAACATTTCACGGGAAAGGTATGAATCCAACTATCCTCTCCCCAGCAATGGGTAAATAGAAGTGCAGACTGGTGTGTTTGCTCTTGGTAAGGCAACCAGTCTAAGAGAAGGAAAACTCTAAATTCAAACCTGTTAAACTCCGCAACGTTTCGGTCGATGTGCCTTCCGGCCTTCCGCAGTTATTTCTTGTCGGACTCGGGGAAACTTCTCGAACTCGTGAACGCCCTCCTCAAACTTGGGAAAAAAATGTTCCAAGTTCAAAGAGAAGGTTCCTGGATTCGAGAAGGTTCCTGAGCCGACAAGAAATACATGAAGGCCGAAGGCAATCAGCCGAAACGTTATCCAGATAACAGGTCAATAATCCGATAATACAAATGATACGCTAAAAAATTCAAAGAAATAGCGTAGTAACAATAAATAAATAATCCGAAATAATCAATAATCCGATACAATATGCAACTGAATAATATAATTAATTAGAAGCCTCATCTAAAAAATTCAAAGAAATAGCGTAGATAACAATAACGATAGGACAATAGAATAATCCAATAATACTAATTATCAAGCCTCACTTAAAATTCAAAGAAATAATGTAGATAACAATAAAGATGAGACAATAGACTGAATAATCCAAATATACTAATTATCAAGCCTCATCTAAAAAATTCAAAAAAATGCTGTAGCAACAATAAAGATGAGGACAATAGTCAGAATAATCAAATAACTACTAATTATCAAGCCTCATCTTAAAAAATTCAGAGAATAGTGTAGATAACAATAAAGATTGAGGACAATTAGTCGAATAATCCAAATAATGCTAATTATCAAGCCTCATCTCAAAAATTCAGAAAAATAGTTTACATAACAATAGAAAATGTGGTAAATAGTCCGAATAATTCAGATGATAAATGATCAAGCCTCATCTAAAAAAAAACCAGAGAAATACTGTTAAACTCCGCTTAATGAATTGACCGTGTGTCACATCCTGCTCGTTGTGAGAGTTGGTAAACGCCCATAATAATTATAGTCTAGGCATAATCTAGAAAGCACAGACGAGCGCATTAACAGGAACTCATCTGTCACACTATGTTTTATAAAGAAGTAGATCTGCCAATACAAAGACGTTCATTCATTGGTGGCTTGTACGGTCGCTTGAGACCTGTTATCTCTTTTTGTAAATAAATAGAAAGACAAAATATACAGATGACGTCATTTCCTGTTTTGGTGGTGGTTTCAAAGGACATGAACAGGAATTTTAAGTTAAAAATTAATTTTTTGCAAAGATTATTCCGCATGCAAGAACTGACGTGCTGTTAGATGAATGAAGACTGGCAGCGTCAATCCTCAAGACGCCTACTTCTTTTTCCCTGAAATATTTTTTAAATAGTGGATTCAACAACGCAATAAATTAAGTTATCTCTCTTTCACACACGCACTTTCTTCTTCTTCTTCCCTCCTCCTCCTCCTCCTCTTCTTCTTCTTCTTCTTCTTCTTCTTATTATATTATTATTATATTATTATTGTTATTTTTTCTTTTCTTTTTCTTTTTTCTTTCTTTCTTCTTTCTTTCTTATTATTATTTTTTTTTTCTTCTTTCTTCTTTCTTTCTTTTCTTCTTTTTCTTCTTCTTCTCTGTTATTTTTGCTTTCTTTGTTCTTCTTCTTGTTGTTCTTGTTCTTGCTTTCTCTTATTTATCTGTTACTTTTTTGTTCTTACTTTCATTCATTCATTCTTCTTCTTCTTCTTCTTCTTCTCTTCTCTTCTTCTTCTTCTTCTTCTTCTTCCTTCCTTTCTTTCTTTCTTTCTTTCTTTCTTTTCTTTCTTTTCTTTCTTTCTTTCTCTTCTCTTCTTTCTTCTTTTCTTCTTCTTCTTCTTCTTTTTTGTTTCTTCTTTCTTGTTTTCTTCTTTGTTACTTTTTTGTTACTTTCTTGTTCTTGTTCTTGTTTCTTGTTTCTTCTTGTGTCTTCTTCTCTTCTTCTTCTTTCTTCTTCTTCTTCTTCTTCTCTTCTTCTATCTCTTCTCTTCTCTTCTTTCATCTTCTTCTTCTCTTTTTCATTCTTCTATTCATTCTTCTTCTTCTTCTTCTTCTTCTTCTTCTTCTCTTCTTTTCTTCTTCTTTCTTTCTTCTTTCTTCTTCTTCTTCTTCTTCTCTTCTTCTTCTCTTCTCTTCTTCTCTCTTCTTCTTCTAAGCAGTGTTTTCCATTAACGTATGATCTTGAGCTCTTTAAGTCCAAGGTCATCAAGTCTTATAGATCTTTGCTACTCAAGCCACACCCCTTCCATTCATCTCCCCTCATCACCACCCCTCACACTGTCAAATTAATAGTTCCATACATTTATCACCTCTCAGTGGCATATCATCGTAACCTCTTGACGAGACACGGCCAGTTTGCTCTAACTTTGTGTATAAAATTTTTAAAAAAGTAATCGTATGTATCAGACCCCTCCACATGAGTATGAAATATATTTACCAACTCTTTCGCACGAGCAGGATGTGACACAAGGTCAGTTTTTTAAGCAGAGTTTACCAGGTTTGAATTCAGAGTTTTCCTTCTCCTAGACCAGTTTGCGCCTCCAAGATTGGAGAACCTAGTTGCCTTACTATTTAGCCATAGTTGGAGGGAGAATAGTTGGATTCATGCCTTTTTCCAGGGAATTAGTGCCACATGAAACGCAACTAGCCTCGTCCAGGATTTGAACTCGTATCACCATGTCCATTTCCGTCGGGGAAAACCATTACACAACGGGTAATTCCCTGTTTTGAACCTACTGGTAGGATTTGACTCAAGGTTCAAAGTATGGGACATCCAGCGAGGATCGAACTCGCTTTTCAGAGGTAATTGATTTGTGAGACTAGATTGCTGACTATTACACCATGATGGGAATCCACGCGAGTAGGATGTGATACAAGGTCAATATCTAAGTGGAGTTAAAATGATCTAGAGTTTTATTATAATTGGTTTCCGTGTATATACCTTAAATTATACGGTTAATTGGCCTCAAAAACGTGTCCCCATTAATTAAAAACACCCTTTCAAAGGTCTTATTATAATTGGTTTCCGTGTAAAGTAATACCTTCAATAGTTTAGTTAATTGGTCTCAAAATCGTGTCCTAATAAGACCTTTGAAAAGGCGGTTTTGATCAATGGGGACACAATTTTGAGGCCAATTAAACGCAGTATTTGATGTAATACTTTATACGGAAACCAATTATAATAAGACCTTTGTACAATGGGGTCACCATTTTGAGACAAATTAACCGTACTATTTAAGGTATTAATTAAAATGAAACCAATTATCATAAGTCCTTTGAAAAGGCGGTTTTTGATCAATAGGGGCAACATTTTGAGGCCAATTAACCGAACTATTCTATATATTTCTTTACACGAAAACCAATTATAATAGAACCTTTGTAAAGGCGGTTTTGATCAATGGGGACACCATTTTGAGGCCAATTAAACGCGCTATTTAAGCTAATACATTATACGGAAAACAATTATAATAAGACCTTTGATAAGGCGTTTTTGAGCAATAAGGACACCATTTTGAGGCCAATTAACTGAATTATTGAAGGTTTTTCTTTACACATAAATCAATTTTAATAAGACCTTTGAAAAGGCGGTTTTGATCAATAAGAAACTTCGATACTAAGAAGCAGTAACCCGATAATAGAAGACTGAGAAGACTTAAGTGTGACTCTTCTTCTTCTTCTTCTTCTTCTTCTTCTTCTTCTTTCTTCTTCTTCTTCTTCTTCTTCTTCTTCTTTGTTTCCCGACGTAGAAAGGGCTAAAAGTTAGTCTCGCAGATCCATTATAACTGAATCGTGAGTTTGATACTCACAGGATGCCCCATTAAAATCCCTATGTAATAAAGACCTTGTGTTGATTAGCCCAAGTGGGGTGTCAGAAAAAATGCATAGATACTTTGAAAAGAAAAAGCAGTGTCTCCTATCCAAAATATTAAATACAGAAAAATTCAGGCTGTTACTATTTTAAATTTTTATTTTGTAATTATCTTCACGAATTTCAATTTAATCTTCATTATTTTTTCTCAAAAAGCAAGATCTGCTGATAGTGAATGTGTATATATATATTTACTTTGTCGTGAATTGCTTTTGTGGTTTCAGGTGTACATACAGACATACATATATACACACTGACTGCCCTTTATGTATGTACAAACAGTGGCTACCCAACGAAGCCTGGGTAGAGGGGAGACCCTGCTATATTTATTTGTTTACTTTTGAGACTTACAAATGTTGGATATTTTCAAGTAGAATTTCAATGCTATTTCTATGTATATTTTAATTTTTACATATATTCGAATATGAATCAAATCTTCATGATGTTGACACAAAAAGCAAGAGACAGAGATATTTAATGTGTATATATATTTACTTTGCTGTTAATTGTTTAATTTTTGTAGTTTCCCCCGAACATCTCAAAAAGCAAGATCTGGTGATAGTGAATGTGTATATATATATTTGCTTTGTCGTTAATTGGTTTCGTGGTTTGAGGTGTACATACACACATACATACAATATATATATATATATATATATATATAATATATATATATATATATATATAACACCGACTGCCCCTTATATATGTAACAAGCTGTGCTACCCAGCGAAGCCTGGGTAGAGGGGAAACCCTGGTATTTTCTTTGTTACTTTTGAGACTTACAAATGCTGGATATTTTCAAGTAGAATTTTAATGCTATTTCTATGTATATTTTAATTTTTATATATCTTCGAATATGAATTAAATCTTCGTGATTTTGGCACAAAAATCAAGAACCAGTGATATTTAATGTGTATATATATTTACTTTGTTGTTAATTGTTTTATTTTCGTAGTTTCCCCGAACATACATACTCACAACTGCTCTTGTATAGATAGATAGATTGAACCCAGCCAGAATGGATTTAGCGACAATTCTTTATTTCTTTTGCCTTTAAGCATTTAAGAAGACATTGGCCTGTGAAGTAATAAAACGAGCCGTTCAACCTTCGTTGATAAATACTAGTGGTGATAACGAGTCTCCTTGGAAAATACCCCTGGATTTTTACTTCTGTCAGGGATTGCACTCCGTCTTTTAATTGGACTCGCCATGGCTTTTTTTTAATGAAATTTATGATGTTGTTAGATATTTTGTACATTTTTCACATTCTAAAATCCAGGTACTGTGGACCATGTCATAGGCCTTTCTGTAATCGATCCATGCCATTGCAATATTTTTCCGCCTATTTTTTTTATGATGTTGATCTATATGAAGTAAGTCACGTGTTCCTTTTTCTTATGCAGCATCCTTTCTGTTCTTCTGGAAAAAGTTTACGCCAAAAAGCAAGACTTCACTTCAGTAAGAATTTAAGATAAAACAGAATGTACAAAGTTAGAGCAAAGGACCGGATCTAACGAACACTCTACTTGTTTTTTATGACGAAGTCATAAAAACCCAGGCGGACCCCACACAAAGATTTTTTTCCCAAGATGGTGGCACGTGTAGGAGGGAGCGAGAAAGTTGATTGCATTTTGGTTACACACCAATAACAATAGTTGACCCCCATGAAAAAAAAAAAAAAAACTTATTTGAAATATTAACGACACCCGCAATAAATTAACTCTCTCCCTCCACCCACGTCTCTCACACAATCACGTGCGTAGCGAGTGCAAAGATCATTTAAAAATGAAATTCAATTTAGGAAAGATTGGTCTCACTTCTGTTGAAATTCTTCTAAGAATTACATGAAAAGAACCCCCCCTCAATGGGGCCATCTTTGGCCTGTGGTGGCAAATTGTAATGCTTAAGGATGAATGGTGGGTGAGCAGTCCATGACATGCAACACTCTACTTAAACCCTTATTTAGGCTAGACGGGGCTGTCACGACCCCTTCGATCATCGGCGTCATGTTCAAGCTCTAGCACCTATATGATTGCCCCAACCCTATTGCCCTTATGGCAAGCCCCAACCCCTTTTATATCATATGGGTTACTAGAAGGAAGTGCTTAGGTCTTCATCCTAGGAATAACGTTAAACTCTACCTAATGGTGAGGTTCCATTCTGGAGGTTTGGGGAATGTGGAGCACCCTTTTATCACCATTGATCCCTGGTCCTCTCTGACCCGGGGGTGGTACCTGTTAGGGTCCCATCTAGGGGTTAATAGAAAAATGTGTTTATAAAAAAAAACTGAGTATCCCTTAAAAATGAATTCATTTCAAAACTTTATCGGCATTAAATGACCACTGAGGTTGATATGCCGTAAAACAAACCAAAACCAAACCAAAACATGAAGAGAGTCTCTTGCGCTCAGTCCATTTCCAGTCATCTTGATCATACAAGATAATAAGTAAAAAAATACATGTGAATTAATAAATAATAGTGGGACCTAGCGGGATATACCACAGTATGATAATTTAATTATTACAACGTTTGATATATTTACTTAAGAGCTATTGCAAATACTTCAATATGTAAAATGTATGATAATCTTGATTAAAATCACTCACTCCTTTTTATTCTTTCATCCCTCATTTTAATCTTCTCATTATGTTCGATTGAAACAGATTAGCGTTATCGCTTTCGCGTGCTCACTCCTCTCTCAATTTCCCCTACACTTTTTCTTCCTTTCTTGTTATATTTTCTGTATAGCATGGGCTTTTTATTCACTTTCTTTCTTTATAATAAAACGGAATAGTCCATTATTTAGCTGAGGCGATGATACACATAAGAAATAAGAATTCGGTGGGTACGAGACACCAGATGGTCTGATTTTTAACCAGAGGGTGTTGCAAGATCATAACGGTCCGAAGATTAAGAACACGAGTATTCATGTTTGGACAAGTTTCAAAACTCCTATCAAGTACCTGCAGGGGGGGGGTGGAGTAAGCTAGCCAGCTAGATTTTTTTATCATTGGGTAATTTTTGTGGCATATTATTAAACATGCGGACCGTTGGCCTTCTACCAACGTCTTTGCTATCTTGCTACTTTAAACTCTTGGCCAATGCCCATTGTACACCCGATATGTTCACTCCACCCCCTTTTTTGTCATAATCCAACCGCCCTGTCTGCTGTGATTGTAGAATACATCGACTGCACCTCTACAGGGGAGTAAAATCCCCCAGAGAGGTCAGATCTCCCAACGAGACCACTGTGGATGGTGACCGTGTTGCTTTAGGGTAGAATTATGGTGCTTGTGCAGACCATGACATGCAACACTTAACTTTGGTCCTTACTCGGGCTAGAAGGCGGTCACAGACCTCCATCCAATCAATCGGCTGGCCACATCAAATCGTAGCTTGTCCCAATCCTATTGCCCTTATGGCAACCCTCAATCTTTTTTATCATATATGTGGTGCTGAAGATCTTAGTGTCTTGCTATGACGTTAAACTACGTCTAATGGGGGAAGGTGCATACCGCTAATCGCCATTACTCCCGAGCCCACTCTGACCCGGAAGTGTAGTACCGTTAGGGTCTCATGTATAGGTTAAATAGAAAAAAATGAGTTAACAGAAATGTGTTTAAAAATGTACCAAGATACCTTTAACACCCAAGGCGCCTGGATTAGAGGGACATGTTTCGCTTTGCACCGTCAACATCCGGTTGTTATTACCAGACGATTTTAGACGCCTTTTTTGTAAATTATAAAACTAACTGCTAACCCTAACCCAACCCTAACAAACAACCGGATGTTGACGATTCAAAGCGAAACATGTCCCTCTGAATCCAGGTCGCCCTTTGGGTGCTTAAAAATAACTTGGTCTAAAAATTGAGTTAAAAAAAGAATTTTCAATACTCATCAAGAATGAATAGAACAAAACGTCTTCCGCATAAAATAACCCAAAAAAGGTTGATATGTCGTAAAGTAAATGGACCCTATGACCTTAAGGCACCCCTTTTGCGATTTCGATTCGTGGGGACATTTTTCCATTTACACCGTCAAAATCCGGTTAATTGTTTACAGACGATTTTTAGAGTTTTTTTTTAAATTATAAAACTAACCCCTAACCCTAATCCCTAACCCTAACCCCTAACCCTAACCCTAACCCCTAACAAACAACCGGATTTTTACGGTGTAAACGAGAAAAGTGTCCCCACGAGTCGAGATCGCAAAAGGGGTGCCTTAAGGTCATATAGTCCAAATAAAAAAATGAATAAATAAAGAACATCATCCAAGCCAAGCAGAGTATTGGTGTCTTTTATAAAAATGTTATTTATTATATCTATTCACGTAAATATCAAAATTGTGACAGAGGACTAAAAGGGTCGGTACTGGGTACTCCAGCTTATCTTCTCTTAACAAATACCATTCTTAATACTATTCTTAATACCATTCTCAACCCATTCACATTGCATTTTTCTTTGTCATACTTATCCTATATACTACATAGCACCTAAAATAAATAAAAAGCTTAAGCAGCCGCCCCTCCCCAGTAAAGAACGCACTCCTTCATATAAAAAAGGTTAGATCAAGTTCATTGCTTGTACATCAGGTGCTGACTAAAGGTGATTGTCATTAGGTAGGTCGATTTTTCACTTTTAAAAAAGATATCATAGTCCATCTATACCAATGTTCTCAACCTTTTTTTTAACCTATTTCCCCCTTTTAATCCTATTTTACTCTGGTGGACCCTCCCCACCCCTAGCCATTCGTTGTTTAAAAATCCCATTGTGTTTTTATAGTTAAATACATTTTACTTGCCTGGGTCCCAAACAATGTTATATGGTCCCGGGGATACATATGGACCCCAGTTGAATCACTGATCTATACGAAATTGTGTTTAGTATACTGAATACTGACACCAAAAATTAGATCTTTTACTTGCACCATTGTTTGAGGAAATAGTATCAAAGTCGTCTACTAAAATGAACAAAAAAATCCTCGTTTTCGCAAAATTTAGCCTTTAGAAAACGGGATCTTTATGCTATCTCCTCAAAGAATGGTGCAAGTAAAAGAACTAATTTTTGGTTTCAGTATTCAGTATACTAACGCATAACTTTCGCATAGAGGGACAATTTGATATTTAAAAAAAATGAAAAATCTACTTACTCTATTGCTGATAGAGCTAAGCTATTTTGGGTACTGCACATTAGGGTAGGTTGATTTTTCACTTTTAAAAAAGTTCAAATTATCTCAAACAGCAAAAGTTGTGTCTTTGTATAATAAATTCTGATACCAAAAACTAAATCTCTTACTTGCACGATTGTTTGAGAAAATAGCATCAAATATCATCTACTAAAATGCACCAAAACATCCTCGTTTTTGCAACATTTAGCTGAGAAATTAATTAGAAAAATTAGCAACTTATATATTCAAATCAGAGAAGGTTGTCATTTTGAATGAAGCGAATAAAATATGACAAGAATCAAAATTTTAAATATAATCCCCCCATCACCACTAACACCTCTGATATGCTGCTTTTTACCTAATAATTAAGTTGTAATAGTGATAACATTTTAAAAGATAGAAATCTATTTCCTCTAACAAAGACAAAGTTTTGAAGAAAAATATTTTGTGTGGTAATTATTTATGTTAATGTTCAACTTTCGCCAGATGAGAGACGTAGGATGTGACACAAAGTAGCAAGTATGGGACATCTATCAAGGATCGAACTCGTTATTCGATAGTAATACATTGCATCACGATAGAACGCTAATTTCTACTCAGCCCGTTCACCACAGGCAGGATGTGACACAAGGCCGCAAGTATGTGGCACCCAGTGAAGATCAAACTCGCTATTCAGTAATAATGGATCTGCGAGACTAGCTTGCTAACCATTACACTACGATGGGATGCTAAATGTATTGACCAAGCCCGTTCTCCACGGGTAGGATGTGACATAAGGTAGCAAGTATGGGGTATCTAGCGAGAATTGAACTCGCTATTCAGTAATAATGGATCTGCGAGAATAGCTTGTTGACCATTACACCACAATGGCTGCCCTATTTACCCAGCACGTTCGCACGGGTAGGATATGGCACAAGATCGCAAGTATGTGGCCTGCCCTGTCGGCTGGCGCGTTAAAAAGCACCGACTGCACCTCTGCAGAAAGGTAAGACTCCCCAAAATGGAGCAACCTGTTGGCCGTGGGTGGCGACACGTGATGCTTAAGGACGGAGTCTTGGTGAATGAGCAATCCATGACCTGCGACACTCCACTTAGACCCTTAGACATGCTAGGCGGTCGGAGAGGCCACCTCCGACAAATCGGCTGGTTACGTCAAGACCTAGCACCTATATGATTGCCCCAACCCTATTGCCCTTATGGCAAGATGTGTGCTAGAAGGAAGTGGCTGAGGGTCTACATGTCCTGGGAATAACGTTAAACTCTATCTGATGGTGAGGTTCCAGTTTTGGAGGTTTGGGGAATGTGGAGCACCCCTTCATCACCATTGCTCCCTGGTCCACTCTGACCCAAAGGGGTAGTACCTGTTAGGGTACCATATATGGGTTAAATAGAAAAATGTATGTATAAACAAAATTGTGTATCCATTAAGAATTGATTTATTTCAAAACTTATCGGAATTAAATGACCCATTGAGGTGATATGCCGTAAAACAAACAAACCAAACAAGTATGTGGCATCCAGCGAAGATCGAACTCGCAATTCAGTTGTAATGGATCTGTGAGTCTAGCTTGTTAACCATTACACACAATGGAACGCCCTCTCAGATGAGGATGAGTGTATGCTTACCTAAGTCAGTAGAGAAATTCCCTCCATATTTGGACGGAAGTGTCATATCATTTTTTATTGTGGAATGATATTGTGTGTATCAGAAGATTTCAAAGTGAATGTCTGCTCACATGTAAAATAATATTCCACCGTGGGGAATTTAATCTTTTTATGGTTGGAAATGATTAATTTTACATGCCATACCACTTTTTATTTTTTCCTTCGTTATAATTAATTTTTATATTCATTTTATATTCTAAAGCTTATAATCTTATATTCATTTTATATTCTAAGGCTTATAATCTTATATTCATTTTATATTCTAAATCGTATAGTCTATTAATTTGTCTGTAACCGAAACTACGTCACTGCTTACGTCACATTACCAAAATAGTCAATACATAGAATAAAGAACAACCTTGTATTATATACATTCAAAATTTGGGTATGCAACTTTAGATGGTCCACATTGTCGTTTTAAAGTTTTTAATAAATACATGCCCGGTATTATATATTTATATATAGTCTGTTTTATTTTAATACTAGCAGCGGCAACCCCGCGTCGCCGGGGTAGACGGGGATTTTTTTAAAGCTAGTCCTGCAGATCAATTATTACTGAATCGTGAGTTGAATCCTCGTGGGATGCCCCATTTAAATCCCTAAGTAAAAAAAAAAGACTTTGCATTGATCTAGGTACTCTGAAAGAAATCTTAATGTCTACTATCTAAAATATTAAATAAAGAAAAATCCATTCTGTTATCATTTAAATTCTATTTTTTAATGATCTTCATGAATATAAATCAAACCTTCGTTATTTTTGCTCAAAAACCAAGCCCTGTGGATATTTGATGTGTATATATATTTACTTTGTCGTTAATTGTTTTACTTTCGAAGTTTCCTCCGGACATACACATACACACAACTGCCCTTTATATATGTATAGATAGATAAAAGTAATTGGTAATTTGCTTGAAGCATTGTTAAGTATGTTATAAAATAATAAAATTCGAAGGCAATACAATGCGTAAAAAATAAAGACAAAAAGATTTTATATGTCTAATCGATTTCAAAGCAAAGCTTTATCATCAGAGTTTTATTCAGAAATGACGTGCTTATGTTTTTTTTATTTGTGTGGTTATAATTTCTCTTCTTATTTCCTTTTCCTCTCCTTTTTTCCTCTCTCTTCTTCTCCCTCCTTTATGAATGGCGAATAACTGTAATTTCTTATTTCTCTCTCCCTTTTTTTCTTTTTTAAAAGTTGAGAACAAGGCTGACATCTGGTAAATGTTGCAATATGTTGCAACCGTTGGACATGTCAAAGTTTTTTTTGAAAACAAAAATGAACAAATTAATAAAAACCGTTAATAGAAAATTTTTACATACTTAGCTTTTGTTCGCTTTCACCTTTCCTTTCTTATTCTTTCTCTCTTTTTTTTTGTGTTATTTCTCTTCTTTTTCTTTGTTATCTCTCTCTTTT
>CM042157.1:69174441-69201941 GCA_023376005.1 Doryteuthis pealeii
AACGAAGTCTTGCTTTTTGGCCGTAAACTTTTTCCAGAAGAAACAGAAGGATGCCTGCATAGAAAAAGAGGAACACGTTGACTTACTCATATAGATCAACATCATAAAAAACAAAATAGGCGGAAAAATATTGCAATGGCTGGAATCGATACAGAAAAGGCCTATGACATTGGTCCCACATACCTGGATTTTAGGAATGTCGAAAAATGTTACAAATATCTAACGAATCTTAATTTCATCAAAAAGCCTGGAAAAACTGCGAGTCCCATTTAAAATCCGGCGGCAATCCCTGACAGAAGTAAAAATCCAAGAGGTATTTTACAAGGAGAATCGTTATCTACCACTAGTATTTATTAACGAAGGTTGAGCGGCTCGTTTATTACTTCACAGGCCAATGTCTTCTTAATGCTTAAGGGCAAAAGAAAGAAAATTAATTGTCCTAAATCCATCAGCTGGGCTCAATCTATCTATCATATATGAAGGGCAGTTGTGAGTATGTATGAAGTTCGGGGGAAACTACAAAAATTAAAACAATTAACAACAAAGTATATATATATACACATTAAATATCACTGGTTCTTGCTTTTTTGTGCAATCCTGAAGATTTGATTCATATCGAAGATACTTAAAAATTAATATACAATAGAAATAGCATTAAATTCTACTGAAAATATCCAGCATTTTCTAAGTCTCAAAAGTAAACAAAATAAATTATACCAGGGCCCCCCCGTCATACCCAGACTTCGTGGGTGGCCACTGTTTGTACAATAAAGGGCAGTTGGTGTGTATATATGTATGTGATGTATGTACACCGAAACCACAAAGCAATTAAGACAAAGTAAATATAGATATATATACACATTCACTCCCCAGATCTTGCTTTTGAGAAAAAATAATGAAGATTGAATTTAAATTCTTGAGATAATTTAAAAAAAAAATTACAGCCTGGATTTGTTTTTTAATTTGTATTTTGATAAGGAGACATGATTTTTTCTTTCAAAGTGTCTATGCTCTTTTTTCTGGTGCCCAAATGGCCAGATCAACGGCATAGGTCTTTATTACATAGGGATTTTTAATGGGGCATCCTGTGAGTATCAAAAACTCACGATCGGTATAATGGATCTGCGAGATTAACTTTTTAGCTCCTTCTACGTCGAGAAACAAAGAAGAAGAAGAAGAAGAAGAAGAAGAAGAGAAGAAGAAGAAGAGTCCATACTTAAGTTCGTCTCCGGTCTTTACTATCGCGGTTACTGTGTTCTTGTTATCAAGTTTCTTATTGATCAAAACCGCATTTTCAAAGGTCTTATTTAAAAATGATTTCTGTGTAAAGAAAACCTTAATATAATTCAGTTAATTGGTCTCAAAATGGTGTCCTTATGATCAAAACACCTATCAAAGGTCTTATTATGATGTTTTCCGTACAATGTATTACCTTAAATAGCGCGTTAATTGGCCTCAAAATGGTGTCCCCATGATCAAAACGCCTTTTCAAAGGTCCTATATAATTGGTTTTCGTGTAAAGAAATTACTTGAATTTAATTCGGTTAATTGGCCTCAAAATGTTGCCCCTATTGATCAAAAACCGACTTTTCAAGGACTTATTCATAATTGGTTTTCGTGTAAGTAATACCTTAAATATTACGGTTAATTTGCCTCAAAATGTGTCCCATATCAATACGCCTTCAAAGGTCTATTAGGACACGATTTTTGAGATCAATAACTAAACTATTGAGGTAACTTTTCGGAAGCCAATATAATAAGACCTTTTGAAAAGGTGTTTCTTGATCAATGGGGACACGTTTTGAGGCCAGTCTAACCGTTACAATTTAAGGTATATACACGGAAACCAATTATTATAAAACTCTAGATCCTAACCCTTTTAAACTTTCCACCTTAGTATTGACCTTGTATTCACTACTCGCGTGGATTCCCATCGTTGAGTAATAGTCAGCAAGCCTTGTCTCACAAATCAATTACCTTCTGAAAAGCGAGTTCGATCCTCGCTGGATGTCCCATACTGTCCTTGAGTTCAAATCCTACCGAGGCAAAACAGGAAACCCGTTGTGTAATGGTTTCCTCGACGAAATGGACATGGTGATACGAGTTCAATCCTGGAGGAGGCTAGCTGCATTTCATATGGCACTAATTTCCCTGGAGAAAGGCATGAATCCAACTATTCTTCCCTCAACAGGCTAAAATAGTAAGGCCAACTAGGTTCCTCCAACCTACGGCAACTGTCTAAGGAGAAGGAAAACTCTGAATTCAAACCTGGTAACTCTGCTTAAAAAACTGACCTTGTGTCACATCCTGCTCGTCGCGGAAAGAGTTGGTAAATATATTCATTACTCATTGTGGAGGGGTTCTGATACATACGATTACTTTTTAAATTTATACACAAAGTAGAGCAAACTGGCCGGTCTCGTCAAGAGGTTACGAATGATATGCACTGAGAGGTGCATAAATGTATGGAACTATTAATTTGACAGTGTGAGTCGTGGTTTGGTGATGAGGGGAGATGAATGGAAGGGGTGGCTTGAGATAGCCTAAAATCTATAAAGACTGATTGACCTTGGACTTAAAGAGCTCAGATCATACGTTAATGGAAAACACTCTAGAGAAGAAGAAGAAGAAGAGAAGAAGAAAGAAGAAGAAGAAGAGAATGAAACAAGAAAAAAGAGAAGAAGAAAGAATGAAAGAAGAAGAAGAAGAAGAAGAAGAAGAAGAAGAAGAAGAAGAAGAAGAAGAATGAATGAAACAAGTTAAATAAAAGAGAAGAAGAACAGAATGAAAGGAAGAGAAGAAGAAGAGAAGAAGAAGAAGAAGAAGAAGAAGAAGAAGAAGAAGAGAAGAAGAAGAAGACACAAAAGAGAACAAGAAAAAGAACAAGAAACAAAAAAGTACAAAAAAGTAATAAAGAAGGAAGAAACAAGAGAAAGAAACAAAAAAAGAAGAGAAGAAGAAGAGGAAGAAGAAGAAGGAAGAAGAAGGAAGAAGGAAAGAAGAAAGAGATGAAAGAAAGAAAGAAAGAAAGAAAAAAAGAAAAAGAAAGAAAAAAGAAAGAGAAGAAGAGAAGAAGAAGAAGAAGAAGAAGAAAGAAGAAGAGAAGAAGAGAAGAATAAAAAAGAAGAAACAAAAAAGTAAAGATTAAAAAGAAGAACAAGAACAAGAAGAACAAGAAGAAGAACAAGAAACAAAAGAACAGAAAAGAAGAAGAGAAAGAAGAAAAGAAGAATTGAAGAAAGAAGAAAAACAAAAATAATAATAAGAAGAAGAAGAAAGAAAGAAAAAAAGAAAAAAAGAAAAGGAAAAATAAAATAATAATCTAATAATAATAATAATAAGAAGAAGAAGAAGAAGAAGAAGAGAAGAGGAGGATGCAGGGATAGGAAGAGAAGAAGAAGTGCGTGTGTGAAGAGAGAATAAGTATTTATTGCGTTGTTGAATCACTATTTAAAATATTTCAGGGAAAAAGAGGTAGGCGTCTTGAGGATTGACGCTGTCCAGTTTCCATTCATCTAAACAGCATGTCAGTTCTTGCGCATGCGAATAATCTTTGGCAAAATTAATTTTTAACTTAAAATTCCTGTTCATGTCCTCTTGAACCAACCACCAACAGGAAAGACGCATCTCTATATTTTGTGTTTTCTATTTATTTTACAAAAAAGAGAAACAGGTCTCAAGGCGCACCGTAACAAGCCACCAATGAACGTCTTTTGTATTGCCAGATCTACTTCTTTATAAACATAGTGTGACAGATGAGTTTTCCTGTTAATGCGCTCGTCTGGCTCTAGATTATGCCTAGGACTCTAATTAATATGGGCGTTACCAACTCTCCACACGAGCAGGATGTGACACACGGCCCCAATTTCATTAAGCGGAGTTTAATAGTATTTCCTCTTGGTTTTTTTAGATGAGTCTTCATCATTATATCATCTGGATTATTCGGACTATTACCACATTTCTATTGTTATGTAAAACTATTTTCTGAATTTGAGATGCAGGCCTGATAATTAGCATTATTTGGATTATTCGGGACTATTGTCCTCATCTTTATTGTTATCTACACTATTTTCTTGAATTTTTTAGATGAGCTTGATAATTAGTATTATTGATTTTCGGACTATTGTTCCTCATCTTTATTGTTATTCTACACATTTCTCTGAATTTTTTAGATGAGCTTGAATAATAGTTATTTATTGGATTATCTCGGTTATTGTCCTCATCTTTATTGTTATCTACACTATTTTTTGAATTTAAGTGAGGCTTGATAATTAGTATTATGATTATTTGGGTTATTGTCCTCATCTTTATTGTTATCTACACTATTTCTCGAATTTTTTAGATGAGGCTTGATAATTGTATTATTTTGGATTTATTTCGGACTATTGTCCTCATCTTATTGTTATCTACACTATTTCTCGAATTTTTAGATGAGGCTTGATAATTAGTATTATTTGGATTATTCGTCTATTGTCCTCATCTTTATTGTTATATACATTATTTCTTTGAATTTTTAGATGAAGCTTGAAATAGTAATTATTTCGATTATTCGGACTTATTGTCCCTCATCGTTATTGTTATCTACGCTATTTCTTTGAATTTTAGATGGAGGCTTCATAATTAGTTATCATTGTATTATTCGGATTTTGACCTCATTTTTATTGTTATCTGGTAACGTTTCGGTTGCATGTTGCCTTCGGCCTTCTTCATGTATTCTTGGTCGGACTTCGGGAACCGTCTCGAACTTCAGGAACCTTTCTCTTTGAACTGGGAAACATTCTTTTCCCAAGTTCGAGGAGGGCGTTCACGTGTTCGAGAGTTTTCCCGAGTCTGACAAGTAATACCTGAGGAAGGCCCGAAGGCACATTCGACCGAAACGTTGCCGGCAGTTTAACAGTTAAGTTTAGAGTTTTCCTCTCTCTTAGACTTGTTGCCTACCAAGCCAGCAAACACACCAGTCTGCACTTCTATTACCCATTGCTGGGGAAGGCATAGTTGATTCATACCTTTCCCGTGGAATGTGAAATGTAAAAAGTTTCGGTCCAGGATTTGAACTCTGGTTCACGAGTCTATTTCCTCATACGACTCTAAACATGAAACACGGCCTCATAATTATTATTAGCTATAATACTAGATTTAATTAGCGGCAATTTTTTTTTCAATTTAATTTCAAGATTCTCAATATTTACGATGTGGGTTAAAAATGACCCTCATTTTGTTTTATGGAAGCGAGCTCGTCAGAGATGGTTATAATAGCCAGACCATGACTAATCTGCAGAGAACAGTCCGACAAGAAATATCTGAAGAAGGCCGGAGGGCACATCCGGCCGAAAGGTTGTACAGATACCAAAGAAGATGAGACAAGAGTCCGAATAATGCAGATAATACTTAAAATATAATTATTATCATATTTATCATATAATACACATGATACTTAAATACAACCATTACCATTTACACACCCTTCTGGTTAAAAATGAGACCGTCCAAATCATTTCAAGATAAAATGCAAAAATGTAAATTCATATTATCTGGTATGCTTATACGCCAGGTGTTCTGTTTTCCTCTACGTGAATTACCTATAAACATCCTTTTTTTTTAAAGATTACTAACAATATATGCACCCTCCGGGAATAGTACTAAGTTTTAATATAATGAAATATGTTAAATTTAGAAGGCTAATGAAACTGGAATAGAATGGCAGATAAAAAGATTTGGAACGAGGGGGTATGATTGAAAAATAGAACAACTTTGAAACATAACTCTTCCATCATTTTCCATTACTCTTCGTCTTTCATTGGCTAAATTTTCCTAATTTAACATTTGTTAAGATAAGAAGGATAATATTACAGTTATTTCTTCTGTTTAATAGATTTCTTTTAACCCGATTTTATCCCAAGATTTTTGCTCATATCAATAAGATAAAACCAAAACAATTTGTCATTAATACTAAGCATATATATTAAATTCAATTTAATGCAATTACCTCCCCATTCACACGTAATCCACTATTTTGTTGATATAAAATACAATGCAGTTATAGTATGTAGATATGGTCAACAGTCTTAATGATATAAAACAATTTATTAATAAATTGAAAGTTTAAATAAAAATAGAATCATGGAGAATTTGATTGTTAAATAACAAAGGAATTGTGGACTTTGTATAGTAATATAGTTTCGGTTACAACAAGACAAATCACAATCTCCATTATATAAGATTTTGTAAACTACAAAATTGGATGAAGGAGAAACGAAATATTGCAGTTGTTTACGAAATGTTCGTTTGATCCATGGGAATAAGTCTTGGTTCATTCGTCTTGTATCCTATCCCAATAAAAAGTATACTTACTTCGTGTGGGCTGTTGAGCTGAAATAAATTCAACGGAGAGAAGGAAAGCGAACAAGACAGGATGACTTTAAGTAAGACTTTATTATCCGGGTTCCACAATAATTCGTTTGAGGGGATATATTTCCCAAACAATTCGATAGTTGTTACTCCTCCAAAGTTCAAAGGTCCAGCGTCCTAGAGACCTTTTCGACGCAGATTTGTTTTTCTGTGCATGCCCAGAGGGCTCTTCCTGTCCTAAACCTTGGGAGATTGTCATTTTGTGTCTTTTAATTTATTTATTTATTACTTATTTTTATTTACTTTGTTACTTGTTTACTTTTGTTTTTTTATTTTTATTTATTTTATTTTATTTATTTTATGTTTACTTTTTGTTTATTTATTTATTTAACTTTATAATCCCCATAGATCGCAGGTGCTCATCCAGTGCATACGTCCTCGGTTTTGGATCTGTAGCGAGTTCTTCCGATCAAATCAGCTTACAGATGAAATCTACCGAGACTCCTTTCTTTCAAAAAACCGCCAAGTAACTATTAAGTAAACATTGCATAGCCTGACAAGATTAACAATGATGCGGCACCCAAATGACTACACAAGGAATATTCTGTTAGGACATTTCATTTTTTTTTTTTTTTTTTCTTTTTTGACTAGCAATGTCTCTGGTGAACTGAGGAATTGAGGAAGAATGGATAGGAAGTGAAAAAGACTGCAGTTTTGCGTAATTATATTTTGACAGCTGTGAAGGAAGCGGTTGTTTTGAAGATTAGAATCTTCTGGAACGCGTGTCGGGTTAGTGAAAGTGTGTGGTGGGGAGAGGGCTACATGTCGTCCTTGTTTTGAAACCTAAGCCCACCTTTTGGAAAAGGAAAAAAAAAACGATTTTGCAAAAATTCATAACGAGAACTTATATATACAATATTCACACTAAACAACGACAGTTTAATATTATATATAATATTAGGTATATATATATATATACTATATGTGTGTGTGTGTTGTGGGTGTGCGTGTGTGTGTGTGAAGAGGGAATGGGAAGTGAATCCGACTGTATGTAGTATAGTGAGAAATTTTGAAAAAACACTGGTTTTAACCACTCATTTTTATTTAAACCTGTTTTTTCAAAATTCTCTCACTATACTACTAATATATATCATATATTATATAAATATATATATATATATATATATTCTTATATATAATGGAGATTGTGTGTCTTGTCTGTAATCCGAAACTATATTACTAATTCGAGTCACATTAACCATAGTTATTTACCACTCCCATTCTTCCATGATTTTATTTATATAAACCTCAATTATTAATAAATTGCTTCACCTTTTATTAGTGTTGTCCATATTACATACTAATAATATGCTATTGTATTTATATATACAAAAAATAGTGGTTTGCAGTGATGAACGGGAAGGCTTAATTGCATATTGATATTTAAAAATGTGATTTTATATAAATATGTGCTTAGTATTTTGATTCTAACTGTTTGGTTTATTTTAATGAATATAAAGGCCAATAAATCTCTTCCCAATGCAATCTTAAAATGAAATTCCATTAACAAGAAAAAATAACTTGTCATTTATTCTTTTTCCTAATTTAACAAATATTCAAATAAGTAAAAAATTCAGCATATGATACAAGACGGAGTGATGGGAAGAGTCAAGTTTCATTTCTATTTTTCTATTATAACGCCACTCTGTTTCAAATCTTTTTATCTGCATTCTTATTAGACTCTTATTAGATTTTTAATACGAGCTATTCATTACAATAAACTTAAAATACTTGCACCGGAGAGGTGCATTATATTGCTAGTTACATATAAAGGTGTGTCATTCAAACTGCCGAGTTTTTTTAAAAGCCGTATTCCAAGAAGAAATGAACCAATGAATGGGAACTTGTTAAATTTTTTCAGAATACAAAGGTGTGTAAAAAGTACAAAAAATCTCAATACTCTTTTGGAACACCCTTTTGTATCTATCTATCATATCTATCTATATATCTATATATATACATATATATATAGTATGTATATATATATATATATTATATATATAATGTGTGTGTCTGTGTGTTGTGTGTGTGTTGTCGGTGTGATAAGTGGGAACACAAGGTCGTTTGAGGTGATTGGTTGGCTTTTTACGGCATGTCAATCCTTGTTGGTCCATATTTATGCCAAGATGTTTTTTTAATTCATTTTCTGATGTATTCAATGCTTTAAACTCATTCTTAATGGTTTTACTGCCTATAATTGTCTCGTCTTATGTTTTTGATTTCAAATTTGAAATGAATCATAGCAATAAACCGGATTAGTAGAAATCAGACATGAAAGAGGCAAAAAAATGCGGAAATAAAATTCATATCTGAACTAGTGTATCCATCTTTCACACACACACACACACACACACACACACACACATATATATATATATATATATATATATATATACATACATATATATATATGTATATATATAGATATATAGATAGATAGATAGATAGATACAAGGGTGTCAAAAGTATTGAGATTTTTTGTACTTTTTAACACACCTTGTATTCTGAAAAAATTAACGTTCCATTCATTGTTCTATCTTGGTAAATACGGCTTTAACTCGGCAGTTTTATGACACACCTTTATATGTACTAGCAAATATATGCACCCTCCGGGTGCAAGTATAGTTTAATGTAATGAAATATCGTATTAAATTTAGAAAGTCTAATAAGAATGCAGATAAAAGATTTGAAAACAGAGTGGCGGTTATAAAAGAAAAATAGAAATGAAACTGACTCTTCCATCACTCCCGTCTTTCATGCTGAATTTACTTATTTGACTATTTGTTAAATTAGGAAAAAAGAATAAATGACAGTTATTTTTTCTTGTTAATGGATTTCATTTAAGATTCATTGGAGAGATTTTTTGCTTATATTCATTAAAATAAAACCAAACAGTTAGAAATCAATAATACTAAGCACATATTTAATAAAATCACATTTTTAATATCAATATGCAAATTAGCCTTCCCGTTCATACTGCAAACCACTATTTTTTGTATATATAAATACAATAGCATATTATTAGTATGTAGATATGGACAACACTAATAAAAAGGTGAAGCAATTTTATTAATAATTGAGGTTTAAATATAAATAAAATCATGAAGAATGGGATGTAAATAACTATGTTAATTGTGACTCGATTAGTAATATAGTTTCGGTTACAGACAGAAAAACACACAATCTCCATTATAATAAGATATATATATATATATATATATATATATATATATTGTATATATATTATGTAGTATAGTGAGAAATTTGAAAAAAAACAGGTTTAAATAAAAATGAGTGGTAAACCAGTGTTTTTTCAAATTTCTCACTATACTACATACCGTCGGATTCACTTCCATTCCTCTTCACACACACACACGCACACACACACACACACACACATATATATATATATATATATATATATATATATATATATATAAACTGTCGTTGTTTAGTGTGATATTGTATATATAAAAGTTCTCGTTATGAATTTTCAAAATCGTTTTTTTTTTCCTTTTCCAAAAGGGGGCTAAGGTTTCCAACAAGGACGAACATTAGCCTCTCCCCACACACACTTTCACTACCGACACGCGTTCCCAGAAGATTCTATCTTCAAACAACCGCTTCCTTCACAGCTGTCAAAATATAATTATCCAAAACTGCAGTCATTTTTCACTTCCTATCCAATTCTTCCATCAATTCCTCAAGTTCACCAGAGACATATGCTAGTCAAAAAAAAAAAAAAAAAAAAAAATGAAATGTCCTAACAGAATATTTCCTTGTGTAGTCATTGGGTGCTCCATCATTGTTAATCTTGTGCCAGGCTATGCAATGTTTACTTAATAGTTACTTGGCGGTTTTTTGAAGAAAAGGAGTCTCGGTAGATCTTTCATCTGATAAGCTGATTTGATCGAAGAACTCGACTACAGACTCCCAAAACGAGGACGTATGCACTGGATGAGCACCTGCGATCTATGGGGATTAATAAAAGTAAATAAATAATAAAACAAAAGTAAAACAAAATAAAATAAAAAAAAATAAAAGTAAAAATAAATAAAACAAAAGTAAAAACAAAAGTAAAACAAAATAAAATAAAATAAGTAAATAAATAAATAAATAAAAAGACACAAAAATGACAATCTCCCAAAAGGTTTAGGACAGGAAGAGCCCTCTGGGCATGCACAGAAAAAAAAACAAATTCTTGGCGTCGAAAAGGTCTCTAGGACGCTTGGACTTTGAAACTTTGGAGGAGTAACAACTATCGAATTGTTTGGGAAATATATCCCCTCAACGAAATTGTGTGAACCCGATAATAAAGGTCTTACTTTAAAGTCATCCCTGTCTTTGTTCCTTTCCTTCTCTCCGTTGAATTATATTTCAGCTCACCAGCCCACACGAAGTAAGTAATACTTTTATTGGGGGATAGGATACAAGACGAATGAACCAAGACTTATTCCCATGGATCAAACGAACTTTCGTAAACAACTGCAATGATTTCGTTTCTCCTTCATCCAATTTGTAAAGTTTACAAAATCTTATTATAATGGAGATTGTGGATTTGTCTGTCTGTAACCGAAACTATATTACTATACAAGTCACAATTCCCTTTGTTATTTACATCAAATTCTCCATGATTCTATTTTTATTTAAACTTCAATTATTAATAAAATTGTTTTATATCATTAAGACTGTTGACCATATCTACATACTAATAACATGCAATTGTATTTATATATACAACAAAATAGTGGATTACAGTGTGAATGGGGAGGCTAATTTGCATACTGATCTTAAAAATTGATTTTAATAAATATATGCTTAGTATTAATGATTTCAAATTGTTTGGTTTTATCTTATTGAATATGAGCAAAAATCTTGGGGATAAATCTTAAAAGAAATCTATTAACAAGAAGAAATAACTGTAATATTATCCTTCTTATCTTAACCAAATAGTTAAATTAGGAAAATTTACCAATGAAAGACGAGAGTAATGGAAAATGATGGAAGAGTTAGTTTCAAAGTTGTTCTATTTTTCAATCATACCCCCTCTGTTCCAAATCTTTTTATCTGCATTCTTATTCAGTTTCATTAGCCTTTCTAATTTAACATATTTCATTATATTAAAACTTAGATACTATCACCCGGAGGGTGCATATATTTGTTAGTATCTTTAAAAAAAAAGGATGTTTAGTAGGTATTCACGTAGAGGAAACAGAACACCTGGCGTATAAGCAATACCAGATAATATGAATTTACATTTTTGCATTTTATCTTGAATGATTTGGACGGTCTCATTTTTAACCAGAGGGTGGTGTAAAATGGTAATGGTTGTACTTTTAAGTATCATGTGTATTATATCGATAAATATGATAATAATTATATTTTAGTATTATCTGCATTATTCGGACTCTTGTCCTCATCTTCTTTGTTATCTGTACAACCTTTCGGCCGATGTGCCCTCCGGCCTTCTTCAGATATTTCTTGTCGGACTTGTTCTCTGCAGATTAGTCATGGTTCTGCCTATTATACCATCCTCGACGAGCTCGTCTTCCATAAAACAAAAATGAGGGTCATTTTTTAACCCACATCGTAAATATTGAGATCTTGAAATTAAAATTGAAAAAAGAAATTGCCGCATTAAATCTAGTATTATAGCTATAATAATTATGGAGGCGTGTTTTCTAATGGTTAGAGTCGTAGGAAATAGACTCGTCGACCAGAGTTCAAATCCTGGACGAAACTGTTTACATTTCACATTTCACGGGAAAGGTATGAATCCAACTATCCTCTCCCCAGCAATGGGTAAATAGAAGTGCAGACTGGTGTGTTTGCTCTTGGTAAGGCAACCAGTCTAAGAGAAGGAAAACTCTAAATTCAAACCTGTTAAACTCCGCAACGTTTCGGTCGATGTGCCTTCGGGCCTTCCTCAGGTATTACTTGTCAGACTCGGGGAAACTTCTCGAACACGTGAACGCCCTCCTCGAACTTGGGAAAAGAATGTTCCCAAGTTCAAAGAGAAGGTTCCTGAGTTCGAGACGGTTCCCGAGTCCGACAAGAAATACATGAAGAAGGCCGAAGGCACATCAACCGAAACGTTATCCAGATAACAATAAAAATGAGGTCAATAATCCGAATAATACAAATGATACTAATTATGAAGCCTCATCTAAAAAATTCAAAGAAATAGCGTAGATAACAATAACGATGAGGACAATAGTCCGAATAATCCGAATAATACTAATTATCAAGCCTCATCTAAAAATTCAAAGAAATAATGTATATAACAATAAAGATGAGGACAATAGACCGAATAATCCAAATAATACTAATTATCAAGCCTCATCTAAAAAATTCAGAGAAATAGTGTAGATAACAATAAAGATGAGGACAATAGTCCGAATAATCCAAATAATACTAATTATCAAGCCTCATCTAAAAAATTCAGAGAAATAGTGTAGATAACAATAAAGATGAGGACAATAGACCAAATAATCCAAATAATACTAATTATCAAGCCTCACTTAAAAATTCAAAAAAAAATAGTGTAGATAACAATAAAGATGAGGACAATAGACCGAATAATCCAAATAATACTAATTATCAAGCCTCATCTAAAAAATTCAGAGAAATAGTGTAGATAACAATAAAGATGAGGACAATAGTCCGAATAATCCAAATAATACTAATTATCAAGCCTCATCTAAAAAATTCAGAGAAATAGTGTAGATAACAATAAAGATGAGGACAATAGTCCGAATAATCCAAATAATGCTAATTATCAAGCCTCATCTCAAAAATTCAGAAAAATAGTTTACATAACAATAGAAAATGTGGTAAATAGTCCGAATAATCCAGATGATATAAATGATGAAGCCTCATCTAAAAAAAAAAACAGAGAAATACTATTAAACTCCGCTTAATGAATTGGCCGTGTGTCACATCCTGCTCGTGTGGAGAGTTTGGTAAACGCCCATATTAATTAGAGTCCTAGGCATAATCTAGAAAGGCACAGACGAGCGCATTAACAGGAACTCATCTGTCACACTATGTTTTATAAAGAAGTAGATCTGCAATACAAAGACGTTCATTGGTGGCTTGTACGGTCGCTTGAGACCTGTTATCTCTTTTTGTAAATAAATAGAAACACAAAATATACAGATGACGTCATTTCCTGTTTTGGTGGTGGTTTCAAGAGGACATGAACAGGAATTTTAAGTTAAAAATTAATTTTTGCAAAGATTATTCGCATGCAAGAACTGACATGCTGTTTAGATGAATGGAAGACTGGACAGCGTCAATCCTCAAGACGCCTACCTCTTTTTCCCTGAAATATTTTTTTAAATAGTGGATTCAACAACGCAATAAATTAACTTATCTCTCTTTCACACACGCACTTCTTCTTCTTCTTCCTATCCCTCATCCTCCTCTTCTTCTTCTTCTTCTTCTTCTTCTTCTTATTATTATTATTATTATTATTATTATTTTTCTTTTTTCTTTTTTTCTTTTTTCTTTCTTTCTTCTTCTTCTTATTATTATTTTTGTTTTTCTTCTTTCTTCATTCTTTCTTTCTTCTTTTTCTTCTTCTTCTTTTCTGTTACTTTTTTGTTTCTTGTTCTTCTTCTTGTTCTTCTTGTTCTTGTTCTTCTTTTATCTGTTACTTTTTTGTTTCTTCTTTTTTTATTCTTCTTCTTCTCTTCTTCTTCTTCTTCTTCTTCTTCTTCTTCTTCTTCTTCTTCTTCTTTCTTTTTTCTTTCTTTTTTTCTTTTTCTTTCTTTCTTTCTTTCTCTCTTTCTTTCTTTCTTTCTTCTTCTTCTTCTTCTTCTTCTTCTTCTTCTTCTTCTTCTTCTTTTTTGTTTCTTCTTCTTTGTTTCTTCTTCTTTATTACTTTTTTGTTACTTTTTGTTTCTTGTTCTTCTTTCTTGTTCTCTTTTGTGTCTTCTTCTTCTTCTTCTTCTTCTTCTTCTTCTTCTTCTTCTTCTTCTTCTTCTTCTTCTTCTTCTTCTTCTTCATTCTTTCTTCTTCTCTTTTTACTTTTTCATTCATTCTTCTTCTCTTCTTCTTCTTCTCTTCTTCTTCTTCTTCTTCTTCTTCTTTCATTCTTTCTCTTCTCTTTTTCTTTGTTTCATTCTTCTTCTTCTTCTTCTTCTTCTTCTTCTTCTTCTTCTTCTTCTTCTAAGAGTGTTTTCCATTAACGTATGATCTTGAGCTCTTTAAGTCCAAGGTCATCAAGTCTTATAGATCTTTAGCTACTCAAGCCACACCCCTTCCATTCATCTCCCCTCATCACCCACCCCTCACACTGTCAAATTAATAGTTCCATACATTTATCACCTCTCAGTGGCATATCATCGTAACCTCTTGACGAGACACGGCCAGTTTGCTCTAACTTTGTGTATAAATTTTAAAAAAGTAATCGTATGTATCAGACCCCTCCACATGAGTATGAATATATTTACCAACTCTTTCGCACGAGCAGGATGTGACACAAGGTCAGTTTTTAAGCAGAGTTTACCAGGTTTGAATTCAGAGTTTTCCTTCTCCTAGACCAGTTGCCGTACCAAGGTTGGAGAACCTAGTTGGCCTTACTATTTAGCCATAGTTGGAGGGAGAATAGTTGGATTCATGCCTTTCTCCAGGGAATTAGTGCCATATGAAATGCAGCTAGCCTCGTCCAGGATTTGAACTCGTATCACCATGTCCATTTCCGTCGAGGAAAACCATTACACAACGGGTAATTCCCTGTTTTGACCCTACTGGTAGGATTTGACTCAAGGACAGTATGGGACATCCAGCGAGGATCGAACTCGCTTTTCAGAGGTAATTGATTTGTGAGACTAGCTTGCTGACTATTACTCCACGATGGGAATCCACGCGAGTAGTGATACAAGGTCAATATCTAAGTGGAGTTAAAAGGGTTAGGATCTAGAGTTTTATTATAATTGGTTTCCGTGTATATACCTTAAATTGTACGGTTAACTGGCCTCAAAAACGTGTCCCCATTGATCAAAAACACCTTTTCAAAGGTCTTATTATAATTGGCTTCCGTATAAAGTAATACCTTCAATAGTTTAGTTAATTGATCTCAAAATCGTGTCCTAATAAGACCTTTGAAAAGGCGGTTTTGATCAATGGGGACACAATTTTGAGGCAAATTAACCGTACTATTTAAGGTATTACTTAACACGAAAACCAATTATGATAAGTCCTTTGAAAAGTCGGTTTTGATCAATAGGGGCAACATTTTGAGGCCAATTAACCGAATTATTCAAGGTATTTCTTTACACGAAAACCAATTATAATAGGACCTTTGAAAAGGCGGTTTTGATCAATGGGGACACCATTTTGAGGCCAATTAAACGCGCTATTTAAGGTAATACATTGTACGGAAAACAATCATAATAAGACCTTTGATAAGGTGTTTTTGATCAATAAGGACACCATTTTGAGACCAATTAACTGAATTATTTAAGGTTTTTCTTTACACAGAAATCAATTTTAATAAGACCTTTGAAAATGCGGTTTTGATCAATAAGAAACTTTGATACAAAGAAACAGTAACCCGATAGTAGAAGACGAGAGACGACTTAAGTATGACTCTTCTTCTTCTTCTTCTTCTTCTTCTTCTTCTTCTTCTTCTTCTTTGTTTCTCGACGTAGAAGGGGCTAAAAGTTAATCTCGCAGATCCATTATAACCGAATCGTGAGTTTGATACTCACAGGATGCCCCATTAAAATCCCTATGTAATAAAGACCTTGCGTTGATCTGGCCATTTGGGGCACCAGAAAAAAGAGCATAGACACTTTGAAAAGAAAAAATCATTGTCTCCTATTCAAAATATCAAATTAAAAAACAAATCCAGGCTGTAATTTTATTTTTTAATTATCTTCACGAATTTAATTCAATCTTCATTATTTTTTCTCAAAAAGCAAGATCTGGGGATAGTGAATGTGTATATATATCTATATTTACTTTGTCGTTAATTGCTTTTGTGGTTTCAGGTGTACATACACACATACATATATACACACCAACTGCCCTTTATATATGTACAAACAGTGGCTACCCAACGAAGTCTGGGTAGAGGGGGGGCCCTGGTATATTTATTTGTTTACTTTTGAGACTTAGAAATGCTGGATATTTTCAAGTAGAATTTCAATGCTATTTCTATGTATATTTTAATTTTTAAGTATCTTCGAATATGAATCAAATCTTCAGGATTTTGGCACAAAAAGCAAGAACCAGTGATATTTAATGTGTATATATATATACTTTGTTGTTAATTGTTTTATTTTTGTAGTTTCCCCCGAACTTACATACATACTCACAACTGCCCTTCATATATGTATAGATAGATTGAGCCCAGCCTGAATGGATTTAGCGACAATTATTTCTTTCTTTTGCCTTTAAGCATTTAAGAAGACATTGGCCTGTGAAGTAATAAAACGAGCCGCTCAACCTTCGTTAATAAATACTAGTGGTGATAACGAGTCTCCTTGTAAAATACCTCTTGGATTTTTACTTCTGTCAGGGATTGCCCGCCGGATTTTAAATTGGACTCGCCAGTTTTCCATGGCTTTTTTGATGAAATTTAAGATATCGTTAGATATTTTGTACATTTTTCGACATTCTAAAATCCAGGTATGTGGGACCATGTCATAGGCCTTTCTGTAATCGATCCATGCCATTGCAATATTTTTCCGCCTATTTTGTTTTTTATGATGTTGATCTATATGAAGTAAGTCACGTGTTCCTCTTTTTCTTATGCAGCATCCTTTCTGTTCTTCTGGAAAAAGTTTACGCCAAAAAAGCAAGACTTCACTTCAGTAAGAATTAAGATAAAACAGAATGTACAAAGTTAGAGCAAAGGACCGGATCTAACGAACACTCTACTTGTTTTTTATGACGAAGTCATAAAAAACCCAGGCGAGACCCCACACAAAGATATTTTTCCCAAGATGGTGGCACGTGTAAGGAGGGAGCGAGAAAGTTGATTGGCATTTTGGTGACACACCAATAACAATAGTTGACCCCCATGAAAAAAAAAAAAAAAAAAACTTATTTGAAATATTAACGACACCCGCAATAAATTAACTCTCTCCCTCCACCCACGTCTCTCACACAATCACGTGCGTAGCGAGTGCAAAGATCATTTAAAAATGAAATTCAATTTAGGAAAGATTGGTCTCACTTCTGTTGAAATTCTTCTAAGAAATTACATGAAAAGAACCCCCCCCCCTCAATGGGGCCATCTGTTGTAATGCTTAAGGATGGAATGGTGGGTGAGCAGTCCATGACATGCAACATTCTACTTTCACCCTTATTTAGGCTAGACGGGCTGTCAGAGGGGCCCCTTCCGATCAATCGGCTGGTCATGTCAAGCTCTAGCACCTATATGATTGCCCCAACCCGATTGCCCTTATGGCAAGCCTCAAACCTTTTTATCATATGGGTACTAGAAGGAAGTGGCTTAGGGTCTTCATGTCCTATGAATAACGTTAAACTCTACCTAATGGTGAGGTTCCAGTTCTGGAGGTTTGGGAAATGTGGAGCACCCCTTTATCACCATTGATCCCTGGTCCTCTCTGATCCAGGGGGGTAGTACCTGTTAGGGTCCCATCTAGGGGTTAAATAGAAAAATGTATGTATAAAAAAACTGAGTATCCCTTAAAAAGGAATTCATTTCAAAACTTTATCGGCATTAAATGACCCACTGAGGTTGATATGCCGTAAAACAAACCAAAACCAAACCAAAACATGAAGAGAGTTCTCTTTGCGCTCAGTCCCATTTCCAATCATCTTGATCATACAAGATAATAAGTAAAAATACATGTGAAGTAATAAATATTAGTGGGATCTATCGGGATATACCACAGTATGATAAGTTAATTACTACGTTTGATATGTTTACTTAAGAGCTATTGCCATATACTTCAATATGCAAAAAGTGTGATAATTGTGATTAAACTCTCTCACTTCTTTTTGTTCTTTCATCCTTCCTTTTAATCTTCTCATTATGTTCGATTGAAACAGATTAGCGTTATCGCTTTCGCGTGCTCACTTCTTTCTCAATTTCCCCTACACTTTTTCTTCCTTTCTTATATTTTTTCTGTTTAGCATGTCCCCTTTCTTCACTTTATTTCTTTATAATAAAATGGAATAGTCCATTATTTAGCTGAGGCGATGATACACATAAGAAATAAGAATTCGGTGGGTACGAGACACCAGATGGTCTGATTTTTAACCAGAAGGTGTTGCAAGTTAATAACGGTCCGAAGATTAAGGAACACGAGTATTATTATATAGATCGCTGGACACGTGTCGAAACTCCTATCAAGTACCGGCAAGGGAGAGTAAGCTAGAATTTTTATCATTGGGAATCTTTCCTCATTGTGTGGCATATTATTAAACATGCGGACCGTTGGCCTTCTACCAACGTCTTTGCTATGGTGCTACTTTAAACCCTTGGCCAATGTTCATTGTACCTCCGATATGTTCACTCCACCCCCTATTTGTCATAATCCAATCGCCCTGTCCGCTGGGATTGTAGAATAAATCGAGACCGGGTTAGCTCAGTCGGTAGAGCGTTCGGCTAGAAACCACAAGGTTCCTAGTTCGATACCGGTCCTCGCCAACTCAGCGTATGAGTAACACAGGGATCTGTGCGGTAAAGTAAGGAGCTGATGGTAGGTGTGGCGCCCCACCTCAGATGCTAAAAAAACAATCTCCTTGGTCTAGCGCTATTGAAAAGGGGATAGACTCCCTCGCTGACTGGCTGATACCGACTTTAGGCCGCCCGTCGACATTTTTTACTTACTTCTACAGAGGGGTAAAATCCCCCAACAAGACCACTATGGATGGTGGCTGTGTTGCTTTCGGGTGGAATCATGGTGCATGAGCAGTCCATGACATGCAACACTTAACTTTGGTCCTTACTCGGGCTAGAAGGGCGGTCACAGAGGCCTCCATCCAATCAATCGGCTGGCCACATCAAACCCTAGCTTGTCCCAATCCTATTGCCCTTATGGCAACCCTCAATCTTTTTTATCATATATGTGGTGGCTGAAGATCTTAGTGTCTTGGCTATGACGTTAAACTACGTCTAATTGGGGATTGTGCAGTACCGCTTAATCGCCATTACTCCCGAGCCCACTCTGACCCGGAGTGGTAGTACCTGTTAGGGTCTCATGTATAGGTTAAATAGAAAAAATGAGTTAACAGAAATGTGTTTAAAAATTGGGACCAAGATACCTTTAAGCACCCCAGGGCGGCCTGGATTTAGAGGGACATGTTTCGTTTTGCACCGTCAACATCCGGTTGTTTATTACCAGACGATTTTAGACGCCCTTTTTTTAAATTATAAAACTAACTGCTAACCCTAACCCTAACCCTAACAAACAACCAGATGTTGACGGTGCAAAGCGAAACATGTCCCTCTGAATCCAGCTTGTCCTTGGGGTGCTTAAAGATAACTTTGTCCAAAAATTGAGTTCAAAAAAGAATTTTCAATACTCATCAAGAATGAATAGAATAAAACGTCTTCAGCATAAAATAACCCAGAAAGGATTGATATGTCGTAAAAGAAATGTATCCTATGACCTTAAGGCACCCCTTTTTGCGATTTCGATTCGTGGGGACATTTTTTTCCATTTACACCGTCAAAATCCGGTTAATTGTTTACAGACGATTTTTAGAGTTTTTTTTTTAATTATAAAACTAACCCCTAACCATAATCCCTAACCCTAACCCCTAACCCTAACCCTAACCCCTAACAAACAACCGGATTTTTACGGTGTAAATGAGAAAAGTGTCCCCACGAGTCGAGATCGCTGAAGGGTGCCTAAAGGTCATGTGGTCCAAATAAATAAATGAATAAATAAAGAACATCATCCAAGGCCAAGCAGAGTATTGGTTGTCTTTTATAAAAATGTTATTTATTATATCTATTCACGTAAATATCAAAATTGGTGACAGAGGACTAAAAGGGGTCGGGTACTGGGGTACTCCTGCTTATCCTCTTAACAAATACCATTCTTAATACCATTCTCAACCCATTCACATTGCATTTTTCTTTGTCATACTTATCCTATATACTTACATAGCACCTAAAATAAATAAAAAGCTTAAGGCAGCTGCCCCTCCCCATTAAAGAACGCACTCCTTCATATAAAAAGGTTAGGATCAAGTTCATTGCCTGGTACATCAGGTGCTGACTAAAGGTGATTGTCGATTAGGGTAGGTCGATTTTTCACTTTTTAAAAAGATATCATATGTCCATCTAAACCAATGGTTCTCAACCTTTTTTTAACCTATTTACCCCCTTTTAATCCTATTTTACTCTGGTGGACCCTCCCCACCCCTAGCCATTCGTTGTTTAAAAATCCCATTATATTTTTATAGTTAAATACATTTTACTTGCCTGGGTCCCAAACAATGTTATATGGTCCCCGGGGATCCATATGGACCCCAGTTGAGAATCACTGATCTTTACGAAAGTTGTGTGTTAGTATACTGAATACTGATACCAAAAATGAGATCTTTTACTTGCACCATTGTTTGAGGAAATAGTATCAAAGATCGTCTACTAAAATGAACAAACAATCCTCGTTTTCGCAAAATTTAGCCTTTAGAAAACGGGGATCTTTGATGCTATCTCCTCAAAGAATGGTGCAAGTAAAAGAACTAATTTTTGGTATCAGTATTCAGTATACTAACACATAACTTTCGCATAGAGGGACAATTTGATATTTTTAAAAATGAAAAATCTACTTACTCTATTGCTGATAGAGCTAAGCTATTTTGGGTACTGCCCGTTAGGCTAGGTTGAATTTTCAATTTCAAATTATCTCAAACAGGAAAAATTGTGTCTTTGTATAATAAATACTGATACCAAAAACTAAATCTCTTACTTTCATCATTGTTTGAGGAAATAGCTTCAAAGATCGTCAACTAAAATGCACCAAAAAATCCTCGTTTTTGCAACATTTAGCCAAGAAATTAAATAGAAAAAAATAGCAATTTATATATTCAAATCAGAGAAGTTCTCATTTTAAACGGAGCGAATAAAATATAACTAGAATTCAAATTGAAAATATGTCCGCCATCACCACTAACACCTCTGATACGCTGCTTTTTACCTAATAATTAAGCTGTAACAGTGATAACATTTTAAAAGATTGAAATCTATATCCTCTAAGGAAGGCAAAGTTTTGAAGAAAAATATTTTGTGTGGTAATTCTTTATGTTAATGTGCAACTTTTACCACATGAGAGACGTAGGATGTGACACAAGTTAGCAAGTATGGGACATCTATCGAGGATCGAACTCGTTATTCGGTAGTAATGCAGTGCACCACGATATAACGCTAATTTCTACTCAACCCGTTCGCTACAGGCACGATGTGACACAAGGCCGCAAGTATGTGGCACCCAGTTAAGATCAAATTCGCTATTCAGTAATAATGGATCTGCGAGACTAGCTTGCTAACCATTACACTACGATGGGATGCTAAATGTATTGACCAAGCCCGTTCTCCACGGGTAGGATGTGACATAAGGTAGCAAGTATGGGGTATCTAGCGAGAATTGAACTCGCTATTCAGTAATAATGGATCTGCGAGAATAGCTTGCTAACCATTACACTACGATGGGATGCTAAATGTATTGACCAAGCCCGTTCTCCACGGGTAGGATGTGACATAAGGTAGCAAGTATGGGGTATCTAGCGAGAATTGAACTCGCTATTCAGTAATAATGGATCTGCGAGAATAGCTTGCTAACCATTACACTACGATGGGATGCTAAATGTATTGACCAAGCCCGTTCTCCACGGGTAGGATGTGACATAAGGTAGCAAGTATGGGGTATCTAGCGAGAATTGAACTCGCTATTCAGTAATAATGGATCTGCGAGAATAGCTTGCTAACCATTACACTACGATGGATGCTAAATGTATTGACCAAGCCCGTTCTCCACGGGTAGGATGTGACATAAGGTAGCAAGTATGGGGTATCTAGCGAGAATTGAACTCGCTATTCAGTAATAATGGATCTGCGAGAATAGCTTGCTAACCATTACACCACAAGGGGACGCCCTATTTACCCAGCCCGTTTGCACGGGTAGGATGTGACACAAGATCGCAAGTATGTAGCTTGCCCTGTCGGCTGGTGCGTTAAAATGCACCGACTGCACCTCTGCAGAAAGGTAAGACTCCCCCAATGGCTAGACCTGTTGGCCGTGGGTGGCGACTCGTGATGCTTAAGTATAGAGCCCAGGTGGATGAGCAGTTCATGACTTGTAATACTCCACTTTGGCCCTATCTTGGGCTAGACGGGCGGTCGGAGAAGCCCCCTCCGATCAATCGGCTGGTCACGTCAAACCCTAGCACCTATATGATTTTCCCAACCCTATTGCCCTTATGGCAAGCCCCAATCCCTTTTTATCATATGGGTGCTAGAATGCGGTGGCTGAGGGTCTACATGTCCTGGGAATGACGTTAAACTCTATCTGATGGTGAGGTTCCAGTTTTGGAGGTTTGGGGAATGTGGAGCATCTCTTCATCACCATTGCTCCCAGGTCCACTCTGACCCGGAGTGGTAGTACCTGTCAGGGTCTCATCTATGGGTTAAATAGAAAAATGTATTTATAAACAAAATTGTGTATCCATTAAGAATTAATTTATTTCAAAACTTTATCGGCATTAAATGACCCATTGAGGTTGATATGCCGTAAAACAAAACAAACCAAACAAGTATGAGGCATCCAGCGAAGGTCGAACTCGCAATTCAGTTGTAATGGATCTGTGAGTCTAGCTTGTTAACCATTACACCACAATGGAACGCCCTCTCAGATGAGGATGAGTGTATGCTTACCTAAAGTCAGTAGAGAAATTCCCTCCATATTTGGACGGGAAGTGTCATATCATTTTTTATTGTGGAATGATATTGTGTATCAGAAGATTTTCAAAGGTGAATGTCTGCTCACATGTAAAATAATCTTCCACCGTGGGGAATTTAATTTTTTTATGGTTGGAAAGTGATTAATTTTACATGCCATACCACTTTTTATTTTTTCCTTCGTTATAATTAATTTTTATATTCATTTTATATTCTAAAGCTTATAATCTTATATTCATTTTATATTCTAAATCGTATAGTCTATTAATTTGTCTGTAACCGAAACTACGTCACTGCTTACGTCACATTACCAAAATAGTCAATACATAGAATAAAGAACAACCTTGTATTATATACATTCAAAATTTGGGTATGCAACTTTAGATGGTCCACATTGTCGTTTTAAAGTTTTTAATAAATACATGCCCGGTATTATATATTTATATATAGTCTGTTTTATTTTAATACTAGCAGCGGCAACCCCGCGTCGCCGGGGTAGACGGGGATTTTTTCAAAGCTAGTCCTGCAGATCAATTATTACTGAATCGTGAGTTGAATCCTCGTGGGATGCCCCATTTAAATCCCTAAGTAAAAAAAAAAGACTTTGTATTGATCTAGGTACTCTGAAAAGAAATCTTAATGTCTACTATCTAAAATATTAAATAAAGAAAAATCCATTCTGTTATCATTTAAATTCTATTTTTTAATTATCTTCATGAATATAAATCAAACCTTCGTTACTTTTGCTCAAAAACCAAGCCCTGTGGATATTTAATGTGTATATATATTTACTTTGTCGTTAATTGTTTTACTTTCGAAGTTTCCTCCGGACATACACATACATACAACTGCCCTTTATATATGTATAGATAGATAAAATAATTGGTAATTTGCTTGAAGCATTGTTAAGTATGTTATAAAATAATAAAATTCGAAGGCAATACAATGCGTAAAAAATAAAGACAAAAAGATGTTTTATATGTCTAATCGATTTCAAAGGAAAGCTTTATCATCAGAGTTTTATTCAGAAATGTAGTGCTTATGTTTTTTTATTTGTGTGGTTATAATTTCTCTTCATATTTCCTTTTCCTCTCCTTTTTTTCCTCTCTTTCTTCTTCTCCTCCTTTATGAATGGGCGAATAACTGTAATTTCTTATTTCTCTCTCCCTTTTTTTCTTTTTTAAAAGTTTGTTGAGAACAAGGCTGACATCTGGTAAGATGTTGCAATATGTTGCAACCGTGTGGACATGTCAAAGTTTTTTTTTGAAAACAAAAATGAACAAATTAATAAAAACCGTTAATAGAAATTTTTTTACATACTTAGCTTTTGTTTCGCTTTCACCTTTCCTTTCTTATTCTTTCTCCCTCTCTTTCTTTTTTTGTGTTATTTCTCTTCTTTTTCTTTTTTTTTTTTTTTATCCCTTTGTTCTCTAATTTAAATTTTTTTATATATATATATATATATATATATATATTTATAGATATATATTTTTTATAGATAGATATATTTATTTATTTATTTTATAGATATATATATCTATTTATAGATAGATATATATATTTTTTATAGATAGATATATTATTTATTTATTTTATAGATATATATATATAGATAGATAGATATATATATTTTTATAGATAGATATATTTATTTTATATAGATAGATTTTATAGATAGATATATTTATTTATTTATTTTATAGATATATATATTTTTATAGATAGATATATTTATTTATTTATTTTATAGATATATATTTTTTATAGATAGATATATTTATATTATTTTATAGATATATATATTTTTTATAGATAGATATATTTATTTATTTTTTTATATATATTTTTTATAGATAGATATATTTATTTATTTATTTTATAGATATATATATTTTTTATAGATAGAATATTTATTTATTATTTTATAGATATATATATTTTTTATAGATAGATATATATTTATTTTATAGATATATATATATTTTATAGATAGATATATTTAAAGTTATCTAACTTATAGACTTTTACGAGAAAATCACTTACAAACAAGAAGGATCGCATGGGCGACAAACTGTCTTTACCAATCGCCGTTGAATTCATGTCCACACTAACTTAAATGTGTGTTTTGTGTGTGTTTGTGTGTGAGGGTAGGTGCGTATAATACAACACAAAACGTGACGTCAGTATTTAGACTTTATTTTCACTAGCAAGAATATGCGCTCTTCGGATTTAAGTATTTAAGTTTTAATGTAATGAAACATATTGAATTAGAAAGACTAAGTAAATTAAATAAGAACGCATATAAAAAGATTAGACTTATTTTAATCATATTTTAATTGGTTTCTATATAAAATCATTCATAGGATTGATTTTAATACGTTGGAGAATAAAACAATATTAGTAGAGACCAATATCAACAGAAATTATTTATTAAATCGGTTTTGTTAAAACCAGTATGCAAATCAACAACGCCATATATTACTTAAACCTTTTTTTCTTAGTGATATATAAAACACATTGCAGGATTTTAAATGCACTAATAACATGAACTGTTTTGAGGCAAATCTAACTCATATTTACATAGAGACATCGTTAATAAATAAGATTTATTCTATGTATTAATGATTTTGACTATAAATTAAATACTCATTGATAAACCTAATCCTGGGAGTATGGGGATGTAACCAGTGATGTAGTTTCGGTTACAGACAGACAAACACCGAATTTCCATTATAATAAGATTTGTAAATAATAGACATTAATTTTGCTTTTAGAGTGGCTTGATCAACGCAAGAACTTTTTTTACGTGGGGTTTTTAATTGGGTATCTTGCGAGAGTCCAACTCACGATTCAGTTATAAATTATTACTGAATCGTGAGTTCGATCCCTGAAGGATGCTCCATGGACCTGCGAGACTAACATTTATAAGAAAAAAAAAACCCACTTAGGCGACGCCGGGTAGCCGTTTCTCGTTTTAATAGATATCTAAAGTTATCTAACGTATAGAGTTGTTAACGAACTTTTTTTTTATTTTTTGTACTGAATCAAACCCCTGCGGTGGGGGGGAGCTTTGAGATGATGCAAGGTTGGGAGATTTGTCAAATGTCGAATGTTGTTGATCCTGTCATCTCTTTCAGTGGTCTGCATTGTTAATTCTGGTGGGGGGGGGTAGGGAACCAATGTTCAGCTGAGTGGCCACCCACTCCCCCAACGACTTTTGCCTTTCAAAATGGAATGGCTAATACAGCGAATGGTTAACGCAGAACAGTGTAACGTTACAAACCATCACAAAATGTGATGAGTGACAAGAAAGACAGATTGTCAGGTTCAACAAATCTGTTTATTCACTCGGTTTTCAGAGACAACAACAAACATGGGAACAAACATCTATTTAAGAACAACCAAATAGTAAGTAAGTACAATACGATATCATCATCATCATCATCATCATCATCATCATCATCGTGTCGCGCTGTTAGCAAGAATATCCATGACAATCTCTCTCCGTCCGTCCCTATCACTCATCATTCTCGGGAGGTCCTCTACGCAGCATCTAGTATCCGCACAGAGCTGGTCAATGTACGTCTTTGCTGGCCGGCCCACACTGGCGTGCCCATGTGCTGGCTTCCATAGGAGGACGTCACTTATGAGTTCGTCCTTGCTTCTCCAGCAGTGTCCTGCGTGTCTTGTCCGTCTTACTCGGATGGTTTGGGTGATATGTGGCAGGTGGCCGTACAGCTGTTTTCTCGTGGGGTGTTGTTCACGATCGCACGCAGCATTCTTGTGCAGCTCCCATTTAGTTTATTCTCTAGTCGCTTCGTTAGGGTCCAAGTGGTGCAGCTGTACAGCAGCACTGACACAACAACGGCCTGGAAGAACTGTCTCTTTAACTTTTCTATGAGTTTGGATTTCACCACACACACACACACACACACACACACACACATATATATATATATATATATATATATATTAGAAGCGGCTACCTGGCGTTGCTCGTGTAGAGAGTGGGATGATAAAAAGATAGTCCTGCAGATCTATTGATTCTTTTGGTCTTACATAATTGATTTGTTTATGTTTTAATCAAGAACACCCCTAATGACAAGAGTATTAGGGCTATGTGAAATATAAATAGCTTTGTCCAGGATTTGAACTCAGATTACTGAGTCCATTTCTTATGATGAGAATTATTACACACACA
>CM042157.1:69206941-69219441 GCA_023376005.1 Doryteuthis pealeii
GATCCAAGCACTGCAGCAACTTTTTAGTCATCCACCGACCTCGTGGTTCGACGTTTCATGTCTCATCAGTGTGGCTAGACCCTGCAACAACTTCTAACCGGGAGCGAAATCCGACTGATTTTCGTCAGCCCGGTTCCTTAACCTCTCGGCGGTTTTTTTAATTTTTAATTTTTTTAAAATTTTTTATTTTTTTACTAGTGGGATCCAAGCACTGCAGCAACTTTTTAGTCATCCACCGACCTCGTGGTTCGACGTTTCACGTCTTATCAGCGTGGCTAGACCCTGCAACAACTTCTAACCGGGAGCGAAATCCGACTGATTTTTCGTCAGCCCGGTTCCTTAACCTCTCGGCCGTCGACAGCTGCCAGTAAGGAGCGGTGTTTTAACTGATAAATACATGCATCTTTGTATATATTTTACGATCAGAAAGAAGAAAGGGAGAAAGAAAACAGTGTAAGAGGTAGAACAGAAGATGTCGTTGGCGGGTGGCCTAAAGTCAGTGTCAGCCAGACAGCGAGGGAGTCTATCCCCTTTTCACAAGCGCAAAACCAAGGGCACTTGTTTTTGCGTCTGAGGTGGAACGCCACACCTACCATCAGCTCCTTACTTTACCGCAATGATCCCTGTGCTACTCATACTTTGAGTTTGCGAGGGCCGGTATCAAACTAGGAACCTTGCGGTTTCTAGCCGACTGACAATACAAATATATATATATATATATATATATATTATTTGTCTATCCCCTTTTCATAAGCGCAAGACCAAGGAGACTTTTTTTGTGTCTGAGGTGGAGTGCCACAACTACCATCAGCTCCTTACTTTACCGCACATACGCTGAGTTGGCGAGGACCGGTATCGAACCAGGAATCTTGCGATTCCTAGGCGAGTGCTCTAGCGACGGGGCTAAACAGAAGATGAATAAGAAAGAAAAATAAAGAGAAAGAGAAAATAAGGAAGAATGAATGAACAAAGATGAAGAATGAAATTGAAGTAAAATGACTAGAAAAGAAATGATGATGATGATTATGATTATGATGATGATGATAAAGAATTGAACGAAAAGACTGGAAGTCAGGACCTGAAGTCAGGACATAATAAGTGATGTAATGAATATTCATATACCTAGGTATCCCCCTCACAGTAATCTGATTGGTTAGTGTCCACCATACATACTTACCACTGCAGTGGTACAATCACCTGTTACTACTTCGCCTACTACAACAACGTACTACTATTACTGCGACGCACCAGCTTTATACTTACCTGCGAGTACCCCTCCCTACAACTTTTGCTAATATATCCCTTACCCCGGATATATCAGGGAGAAACTAAACGGAAGTTATCTGGTCGGTTGGATGGTTGGTTGGTTGGTTGGTGCCTTCTGTCTACGAGAGACGATGGAGTAGTGTCAAAGTATTTTTCCTTCCTTCCTTCCTTTTCTTTTTCTTTTTTCGTCTTTGAACTACATATCCAATTCATATGAAGGATAAGCTGTTGTCCATGCAGCAAATTCCCCCTCTCCACACTACCACTGTGATCCAAAAGAAAGGTAAGGTACCAATGCGGTTAGGCAACGGTAAAATAATAAGTCCCAGATAATAATAATAATAATAATAATAATAATAATAATAATTATTATTATTATTATTATTATTATTATTATTATTATTATTATTATTTCACTCCTTTTGAGTTTTTCATATCAGCGTTAGCTGATGGTATTTCCCTGGAGTCTGAGTGACTATAAGTCTCCTCAGGTCTCCTGGACTCTTCTGAGTATTCTAGCCGATTGCAGCAGTGCAGTAGTCTGGATGGTCTCTATTCTTCCTCTGATTTTTAGATCCGCCAGTCTTTTTTTTCCAAGTTTATTGGTACCGTTCCAAGTGCACCAACTACAATTGGTGTCACTTTCACTCTCATATTCCACAGCTTTTTCAATTCTCAGGCAAGGTCCAGGTATTTATCCATCTTTTCATTTTCCTTCAGCTTCGCCCTATGATCTGCTAGGACCGCAAAGTCCACCAGTTGACACGTACTCTTTATTATTATTATTATTATTATTATTTATAATGTTTAAAGTCCCGGAAATTGTTTTCCCCTAATATGGATGTGAGATCCTATCATAAAAAAAAGGAAATAATAATAATAAAGGGAAACAAGTCTTAAGTGTTACGGTTCGTAACACCTTGTCTTTGTCTTAACGTGTCGTCTTTGGTTTGGTTTCTTTTCCTGTCACGGCTTCAGAATAAAATCAAACACAAAAAAGTCACTGATCCACACAACTATATGCATACGTACTATATCAGGACCATATCGGTCTACTCCGATCTAAAACCGCCCTGTCGGCCAGGGCGTTAGAATGCACCTACTGCACCTCTGCAGAGGGGTAAGACTCCCCCAATGGGGCCACCTGTTGGCCGTGGGTGACGACTCGTGACGCTTAAGGATAGAGCCCAGGTGGATGAGCAGTTCATGACATGCAATACTCCACTTTGACTCTATCTTGGGCTAGACGGGCGGTCGGAGAGGGCTCCTCCGATCAATTGGCTGGTCACGTCAAACCCTAGCACCTATATGATTTTCCCAACCCTATTGCCCTTATGGCAAGCCCTAACCCCTTTTTATCATATGGGTGCTAGAAGGCAGTGACTGAGGGTCTACATGTCCTGGGAATGACGTTAAACTCTATCTGATGGTGAGGTTCCAGTTCTGGAGGTTTGGGGAATGTGGAGCACCCCTTCATCACCATTGCTCCCTGGTCCACTCTGACCCGGAGTGGTAGTACCTGTTAGGGTCCCATCTATGGGTTAAATAAAATAAAAAGTAAAGTCGTCGGGGCGGCCTAATGTCGGTATCAGCCATGCAACGAGGGAGTCTATCCCCTTTTCACTAGCGCTAGACCAAGGAGATAATTTTTTTAGCTTCTGAGGTGGAGCGCCACACCTACCATCAGCTCCTTACTTTACCGCACAGATCCCTGTGTTACTCATACACTGAGTTGGCGAGGGCGGGTATCGAACTAGGAACCTTGTGGTTTCTAGCCGAACGCTCTACCAACTGAGCTAACCCGGCCCTATCATGGGTTAAATAGAAAAATGTATTCATAAAAAATTGTATTATCCATTAAGAATTGATTTATTTCAAAACTTTATCGGCATTAAATAACCCACCGAGATTGATATGCCGTAAAACAAAACAAAACAAACCAAACTATAAATACCTGTGTTCCTTAATCTTCTGACCATTAAAATCTTGCAACACTCTCTGGTTAAAAATGAGAAAAGATGAAAAGAAGGAAAGAAAGAAAAAAGTGAGAGAGTGCTTAATCAAGATTATTATACTTTTTACATATCGAACTATTTTCAATAGCTCTTAAGTAAGATTATCAAACGTTGTATTAATTACATTATCATTCTGTAAAACAAACCAAACCAAACCAAAATATATCTCTTACCCCGGATATATCAGAGAGAAACGAAACGGAAGTTATCTGGGTCTACTCCGATCTTAAATGAAATAAAAAAAAAGAAATTAAAGGGGTTTATGAGAAAGAACTGTTGATGGTACCAAGCAAATGGAAAACAGACGTTTTATTCCGTAGTTTTTATCTCGAGAGAAGACAGAGCGCCGACTTTAAGATAAACCCGAAGCTTAATGATCAGAAGGAACAAGGAAAATACATTTCGACGTCATCTATTTACATGGTAAAAAAAAAAGGGGGGCATTTGATTTATCAAATTCGGGGTACCTCACTCCGGTGTTGAGAATTCGATAATGTGCTAGACTAAGTTCATCTTGTGGAGACAAGGGGTCAGCCTCGTTGTCAAGCAGATATTTTATTAACGTTGAGTTAATTTAATTTTGGCTGGATGCCCATTAGTTGAGCCAAAAACTTTTACTGAATTGATAACTTTGTATCAGTGAATGTACATTTCATGTAATGTAATAAAAAGAGGCGGGCAACTGGTTGGTTGGTTGGTTGGCTGGTTGGATTTTACGGCATGTTAACCCTTCATGGGTCATTTTATACCGCTGCTAGTTATTAATAGATATGATATTAGTTACCTTCTTTTTTCTTTACACTTGCCTTCAAAACCAACCACCAAACCAATATACACAAAATGCTTCAAGCAAATTATAAAACACTTTATCATTGACAAGTTAATTTCACAGGAATTTCTCGGTGCTGTATCGGTGGCCGAGACAGTATAGTTTCTGACTATCCTGCTGAAGTCCCGGTTTCGATTTCTGTCGGAGGGAGATCGTTAGTATACATCGCTGATGAGACTTAATAAAGTCGAAACAGCTGCTGTACGATGTTCTACACGCCGAGTAATTCTTTGCGAGATTCACTTGTCAATATCATTTATCTTCTATAATTATCGAATTCTATGCGATATGCGCATTGTAATTGCCTTCAAGCAAAAATATAAATATTAATATATACTTTATTCCCCAATGCTTCTAAAAATAAACTAACATCCCCAAATCTTATATATATATATATATATATATATATATATGAGTTAAGAGGGGGAAAATGAATCCGACGGTATATGTATAGATGAAAGGGTATGAAAACACATAATAATGTTAAGATGAAAATATTTCATATCATTTTCATAGCTAATATTGAACAATATTTCGATTTATAAAAAATCATCATCAGAGCTTGTTTTTAATCCGGATTCATCGAGAGAGAAGAAGAAAATAATTTAAATTCAAAGCACTGATGATGATTTTTTTATAAATCGAAATATTGTTCAATATTAGCTATGAAAATTATATGAAATATTTTCATTTTCACAGTATTGTGTATTTTCGTACCCTTTTATCTATCTATCTATCTATCTATCTATCTGTCTATATATATATATATATATATATATATATATATATAATATATATATATATAATATGATGTTGTTGATGATAGACTCTACCGGCGATCTCAACGAATGAGGGCCCCAACACTTCAGTTAACTCTTTAACTACTTTAAACCGCTCACAGTGCTATGATTTTTTCGAAGTCCAATCCAAAGATATACAGAACGTGCTACTAAAGGCCGGTTAAGCTCAGTCAGTGGAGCATCCGCCTAGGAATCATAAGGTTCCGAGTTCGATACCGGTCCTCACCAATTCAGTTCATGAGTATCACAGCTTGGTAATCTAATCTATGCGGATAAAACATCTGAGAGCTGACGGTAAGTGTGTCCTTGGCTATGATGAGCTTCCGTTTCGACCTCGTCGTAAATCAGTTCTGATATCAGCTGACTACCCCATGCAGTAAATTCTAGTAGCTGTATTAGTAGTATCATGGGACCATATGACCGTAAGGTACCCCTTTTTTGATCTCGATTAAGAAAAGACGTTTTTCATTTACACCGTCAATATCCGGTTGTTTGTTAGGGGTTAGGGTTATGGGTTAGGGTTAGGGTTTAGTTTCATAATTTAAAAAAAAATCGTCTGTTAAAACAACTGGATATTGACTGTGTAAATGAAAAACATGTCCTTTCTTAGTATTATTTGCGTTATTCGGACTATTGTCCCCATCTTCATTGTTATTTATATAAAAAAATCATACATAAGTAAAATAGGTAGATATTCTAGCCAAATCAAGACATTAGGTTTATAAGTTCCCAAAATTCACACTCAATTGTCCAATTTGACACATGGCCGAGTGGATTAGGCAGTTAGGTTAAGACAGTTCTAAGTGACAGTTATCCTACCCAGCAGAATGAGAACAGGATACCCCCGTGGAATAAATAAAGGGTTAGGTTCAAAGTTCCGTGATGGCTTCCGAATACGACAAGAAAGTTCCCGAGTTCGAAAAGAAGGTTCCCGAGTCCGACAAGAAATACCTGAAGAAGGCCGGAGGTTATATCGGCCGAAACGTTGTAATAGTCCGAATAACGCAAATAATACTAATCTTCAAGCCTCATCTCAAACATTCAGAGAAATAATGTCCTTTCCTAATCGAGATCAAAAAGGGGTGCCTGAAGGTCATATAGTCCATATAATGAATTAGTCTCTTAAAAAAAAAAGAAACTACTTTTGTTTCTTCGGTTTTTCTTTTTTAGGCTTAGAAAACATTAACAGCGGTAAAAAGTTTGTTGTTGTCTTTTTATTGACACATGTCTTCTACTTGTGCTTCTGTTTTTTTTACTTTCAAAGTAGCCAGCCATAGAAATAAAAAAGATTTAAAAAACTGAGAAACTGTTTACTCATGGGAAATCGTTGTAAAACGATGTTGCACGAAGTAAACCGAGATAAGGCTGGGAATTCCCGGTGTCCACATCGATTAATCATGCAATCCTCTTGTTGTATAGCCGTCTCTTTACATAAACGGTATATCTATCTCTTCTGTAGAAGACAAATCTGTTGTGTACTTATATTGTCTTGTTCTTGTCTTGGGCTGAGTGGCTCTTCTAACTTCTTCTGGGCTGTCTATCTTCTTAAGATTCTGGTCTGGCTACTTCTTCTTAGGATCTGTCTGAGACGTTCTGTGTTGTGGTTTGTTTTTAGTAACAACACAGGATATTACTTTGGTGAATTCACATTTTTATTAAAATCTTGAATTTGAAATGGAATTACATAAAAGGTATATTTACCTGTTCTGTAGAAGACAAATCTGTAGTGTAATTATCTTGTCTTGTTCTTGTCTTGGGTTGAGTAGCTCTTCTAGCTTCTTGTAATGAAACGTTTCTCATTTGGAAGGAACGAGAGAGGCTGGAATCTGGTTGTTGGACTGATGTTGATTTGGCTGGCATTCTTTGCAGTTTGAGTCTGGAAGCAAGTTTGGTTTGCTGGAGGATATCTTGCCTTGTGTCATTTATAGTTCTCATTCTTATTCTGCAGTGTACTTATATTGTCTTGTTCTTGTCTTGGGCTCAGTAGCTCTTCTAACTTCTGGGCTGTCTATCTTCTTAAGATTCTGGGCTGGCTACTTCTTCTTGGGATCTGTCTGAGATGTCTTGAGTTGTAGTTTGTTTTTAGTAACAACACAGGATATTACTTTGGTGAATTTACATTTTGGTAATTTTCACCTTTAGTTGGCTAAATTCCTAGCATAAAATTGTGCGTGCGCATTATCTGAAATGAACTTAATTGTTATTAAGAACACATTTTATGATATTTTCGTGTTAAAGTATGCAGTTGTATTATTTTTGAAAAGTTTCTAAGATTGGTGTGTTTCGCAAGGAGACGTTCAAAATGGCTACCGGCTTGTTTCAAAGAGAAATTCAGTTGGCTAAATTCCTAGCATAAAATTATCTGAAATGAACTTAATTATTATTTAGAACACATTTTATGATGTTTTTGTGTTAAAGTATGCAGTTATATTGTTTTCGAAACGATTCTAAGATTTGTATATTTCACACGAAGATTTTCAAAATAGCTACCGGCTTGTTTCAAAGTGAAAGTCAAGGGAGGTTACTCTAATTGCCTTATTTGCAAGGAATTTAGCCAACTAAAGGTGAGAATTACCCACATTTTTATTAAAGTCTTAATAATAATTCGGATTTTTTTTTAGATATGGATTCATTGGCTTTTAGTTGAAATTAATGATAAAGCTTCTAAGATTTGTGTATTTCGCACGGAGACTTTCAAAATGGCTACCTGTTTGTTTCAAAGGGAAAGTCAGTTGGCTAAATTCCTAGCATAACATTATCTGAAATGTTAATGTAGAAAAAGGATATAAAAACTTAGCTGTCATTTTCGGCCCTCATGACAGACATATGTAATCCATGCGGCCATAGGGAGGGTTCTCAGTTTGACATGCCTGGTCTAGTATACAATAGAACAATAAAATGGTTTGTTAATAAGTTATTTTATAACTTTGTTGTTTGAAAGAATGTTTGTACGTTTAAACAATACTGAAGTTTTTGCGGTTAAATTTCAATGTGTTTTTTTGGTTTTTTGTGTGTGGATAAAAGAATGTCTTTACAAATAAGGTCGAGAAAGAAAGTTTAATTATAACTTGTTGAAAATGATACAATGCATTATTCATTTAAAAACTTCACACACACGCAGAGAGAGAGAGAGAGAGAGAGAGAGAGAGAGAGAGAGAGAGAGAGAGAGAGTTCAAAAGAAGAGGGAGATGTAAAATCAAGGGAGAGGCGAAGAGAAATATACAGTGGGGGCATTTTAAGGAGAGTCAGAGAGAGAGAGAGAGAGAGAGAGAGAGAGAGAGAGAGAGAGAGAGAGAGAGAGAAGATTGGATAATAGGGAAATTTAGATTGAGGTATATATATATATATATATATATATAGAGAGAGAGAGAGAGGGTGAGAGAGGGGGGCATTCAGAGATAGAAGGATAGATGGTGAAACAGAGAATTGCATGAAGGAGAGGAGGAGAGTTTGATACGAGGAAGAGTTAGTCTAGAAGGAAATGATCACTCCAGATAGTCACATTGGGGGAGTCTTACTCCTTCTGCAGAAGTGCAGTTGGTATATTCTAAAGCCCCAGCCGACATGGCTCAGAGAGAGAGAGAGAGAGAGAGAGAGAGAAGAGAGAGAGACGAGAGAGAGAGAGAGAGAGACACACACACACACAGACAGACAGACAGACAGAGACAGAGAGAAACTGTCAGCCAATAAAAGAGATCAACCTTACTAAATTGGTACATGAGAAAGAAAGAAAGAGACAGACAACAGACAGACAGACAGACAGAGGAGAGAGGGTGAGAGTGAGACAGAGAGAGACAGAGAAAACTGACAGCCAATAAAAGAGATCAACCTTACTAAATTGGTAGAATGAGAAGAAAGACAGACAGACACAGAGAGAGAGAGAGAGAGAGAGAGAGAGAGAGAGAGAGAAGGAGAGAGAGGAGAGGGAGAGAGTGAGACAGAGAGAGACAGAGAGAAACTGATAGCCAATAAAAGAGATCAACCTTACTAAATTGGTAGAATGAGAAAGAAAAGAGAGAGAGAGAGAGAGAGAGAGAGAGGGGGGGGGAGAGAGGGAGACAGAGAGAGACAGAGAGAAACTGTCAGCCAATAAAAGAGATCAGCCTTACTAAATTGGTAGAAAGAGAGAGGAGAGAGAGAGAGAGAGAGAGAGAGAGAGAGAGAGAGAGAGAGAGAGAAAGATAGAGTGAGAGAGAGAGAGAGAGAGAGAATTGACCAACTACAGTAACAGTATTAATCATTACTAAACTTTCCTTATTTGAGCAAAGGAAAGTGACATCCATCGAGAATCGAACCCGCGAGCAATGGTCTGGTAGTCTATATAGCTCGTTGACCATTACACCATACTAGGCGGGTTAAACTAATATTCTGTTTGTTGCTATTTAGTAAGCTTTATTATCTATTAGAAGCAGCTAACTGGCGTCGCCTGGGTAGAGGCCGAGGGCAAAAACGTTAGTCTCGCAGATCCATTATTACTGGACCGTGAGTCGCGGGATGCCCTTTTAAAATCCCTATGTAAAAAAAAGACATTGCGTTTGGGGCGTCAAAAAGAAGTGCACAGACAAACAACCGGATTTTGACCATTTAAATAAAAAAAAATGAAGCGAGATCGCAAAAGGGGTGCCTAAAGGTCCTATGGTCTGAAAATCTGGTACATTCGTGGGATAAATTTTAGGCAAAGAGTTAACTTGGCCGGATCAGTGCTTATTTTTAGCAAGAGTTGAAAAGACATTCAAACACAGTACTTTTAAGGCCTTTAAAAGAATGTGGAACGAAACGGCTTGACAAGTATATATTTTTTGCTTCTCAAATGGATTGCTGGTTGGTTGATTGGTTGGTTGGTTGGTTTGAGTTTTACGGCATGTCAACCCTTGTTGGGTCATTTTATGCCTAAGATGTTTTGTTTTACTCATTCTTAGTGTATACTCAATTTTTCTTTTTTAAGCTTCTTTTAAGACAAATTTTCTTTAAACTTGTAATTTGGGGCAATCGTAAGTCAAGTTACCACTGTATTATTAAATTGTTGGTTGATTGAGGTTTACGGCATGTCAACCCTTGTTGGGTCATTTTATGCCGAACACATTTTTGTTTTATTTCTTATTGATGGGTACTCAATTTTGTTTTAAAAAAACATTTTTTGCAAACTCAGTTTTTTTCTATTTAACCATAACAGGTAGTAGCACTTTGGGTCCGAGTGGACCTGGGATCAACGGCGATGAAGGGGCACTCCACATTCCCCTCATCTTTATTGTTATATACACAATGGAGGCGCGTGGTGTTATGGTTAGAGTCGTAGGAAATGGATTTGTCGACCCGAGTTCCAATCCTGGATGTAGCTGTTTGCATTTCACAAAGCGCTAATATCCTTGGGAAAGGTATGAATCCTTATATTCTCCCTCCAGATATGGGTAAATAGTAGGGCAGACTGAGCTCTTTAATTTTGGATAGGTAACCAGTCTAGGAAAAGAAAAACTCTGAATTCAAACCTGTTAAACTTCTCTTAAGAAACTGACCTTGTGCCGCATCCTGCTCATGCGGAGGGGTTGGTAAATATATATATATACACAAGGTTTCGGCCAATTTGTCCCCCGTTCTTTTTCGGGAATTTCAGGAAGGTTTCCTAATTTGACAAGAAACATGGTGTATATAACAATAAAGATGAGGACAACTGTCCGAAAAATCCAAATAATACAAATTATCAAGCCTCATCTAAAAAATTGGTAGGTAGACTCATTCATTGGAATTTCAGTCTCGGAAGACTAGTTTTTGTGCCTCCTGTGACTGTAAAGTTCAATGTTCGAAAAACATTCTCGACCACAGATGTCGCATGGGAAGGCTGTCCCTGAAGATGTCGATGTGCCGATGCTTTGTTGTCGTTGCTTCTTCTGTAGCTCTTGCTTCATGGTGTTGCACCAGGGTGCTTCAGATATGAACAGTCCGCTACGGAGACTGTTCATGTCTGTTGGGTAGGTAGACTAGTTTTTAATATAAAAAAATAGTTCATATTTCTTGGTTTAAATTTTTTCTTTTTTTTTCTAACCAGTGTCACTGTTTAATTTCATTTTGTCTATTTTTTTGTTGTCAGTAAATATAAGAGTGACTTTTTTTCTTCTATATTTAGGCCTCGAGTGACACAGATTTTAAGTGGGTTGCTCGTCAAGGCTAAAGATATTGATAGTTATTGCTAGAGAGTCTCGGCTTGAGTGCATGTGACTTTTCGATGTAGTTTTCGCATTTCAACGGGTCCTCAGAAATAATTAAACAGGCGTCAGTGCATCTGACGCAGAACGAGCGCCCCCTGTTGGCTAACCAAGCTTTTTCGCACGCATGCACACACATTCTCTTTCTTGTGCGCCGTTACGATCTCTGACGCACACATCTATGTAGAAGTCACGTAGTGGGGGGGAGGGGAATCCGGTAGGACGAAGAAAGAGTGTGTTGTTAAATCTCCTGAAAATGGACTAAGATGGAAAATGGAAACAGAGAATTACGACAATGGCCGGTCGAACAAAAGAAGGGACTAAAAATAGATTATCGTCTCTTTTTTTTTCTTTTCTCGTTGTCTCTCTCTTTTTGTCTCTCTCTTTTTCTCTTTCTCTCTTTTGCTCTCTCTCTCTCTCTCTCTCCTCTCTCTCTTTCTCTTTTTTTTATCTTTCTCTCTTTTTCTCTCTCTTTTTTAGCAATGTTTCTTCTCTTCTCTCTTTTTTTTCTCGCTGTCTCCCTCTTTATTTCCCTCTCTTTTCCCCTCTCTTTTTCTCCCTCTTTTTCCCTCTCCTTTTCTCACTCTTTTTCTCTCTTTTTCCCTTTTTCACTCTTTTTCTCTTTTTCCCTCTCTTTTTCTCCCTCTTTTCACTCTTTTATCTCTGTTTTTCACTCTCTCTTTTCACTTTTTTCCTCTCTTTTCCCCCTCTTTTACTCTCTCTTTTACTCTCTCTTTTTCTCCCTCTTTCTCCCTCTTTTTCCTCTTTTTTTCTCCGCCTTTTTTCACACTCATTTCTCTGTTTTTTCTCTCTCTTTTCTCTTTTTCTCTCTTTTTTTCTCCCTCACTTTTTTCTCTCTCTTTTTTTTCTCTCCTCTCTTTTTCTCCCTCTCTTTTTCCCTCTCTCTTTTTCTCTCTTTTTCTCCCTCTTTTTACTTCCTCTTTTCCTCTTTTTTCCCTCTCTTTTCCCCTCTTTTCTCCTCTTTTTTTTTTTCTTTTTTCTCCCTCTTTCTCCTCTTTTTCCTCTTTTTCTCCCTCTTTTTCTTTTTTTTCCCTTTTTTTTCCCTCTCTTTTTCCCTCTTTTTTTCCTCCCTTTTTTCCCCTCTTTTTCCCTCTCTTTTTCTCCCTTTTTTCTCCCTCTTTTTCCCTCTCTTTTTCTCCCCTCTTTTCCCTCTCTTTTTCTCCCTTCTTCTTCTCCCTCTTTTACCCTCTCTTTTTCTCCCTCTTTTTCCTCCCTCTTTTTCTCCCTCTGTTTCCCTCTCTTTTCTCCCTCTTTTTTTCTCCCTTTTTCTTCCTCTTTTCCTCTCCTTTTTTCTCCCTCTTTTGCTCCCTCTTTTCCCTCTCTTTTTCTCCCTCTTTTTCTCTCCTTTTTTCCCTCTCTTTTTCTCTCC
>CM042157.1:69224441-69229441 GCA_023376005.1 Doryteuthis pealeii
ATCTGAAACATGTGTCACTAATGATAATAACAAATTCTGCCTCAGAGTTCCCTACATGTGTGGCCTTGTACCAGACTATGTAAAACTCGGAAAATAATCATATACTAGCACTTATAACATTTTATTTGGCATGATATATTCTCCACAAGCAGGACCTGTGGATATACAACTGTATGATAATTTAATTATTACAACGTTTGATATGTTTGTTTGGTTTGTTTTGTTTTACGGCATATCAACCTCAGTGGGTCATTTAATGCCGATAAAGTTTTGAAATAAACCAATTCTTAATGGATAATACAATTTTTTTTATAAATACATTTTTATATTTAACCCATAGATGGGACCCTAACAGGTACTACCACTCCGGGTCAGAGTGGACCAGGGAGCAATGGTGATGAACGGGGTGCTCCACATTCCCTAAACCTCCAAAACTGGAACCTCACCATCAGATAGAGTTTAACGTCATTCCCAGGACATGTAGACCCGTAGCCACCACCTTCTAGCACTCATATGATAAAAAGGGGTTGGAGCTTGTCATAAGGGCAATAGGGTTGGGAAAATCATATAGGTGCTAGGGCTTGACGTGACCAGCCGATTGATCGGAGGGGGCCTCTCCGACCGCCCGTCTAGCCCAAGATATGTTTGCTTAAGAGCTATCGCTAAATAGTTCAATATGTAACATGTATAATAATCTTGATTTAACTCTCTCTCACTCTTTTTTTTTTCTTTCATCATGTTTCATTGAAACAAATTTGCCTTATCGACCCCTCTCTATCGTTCCCTTTCTTTCTTTCTTTCTTTCTTTCTTTTTTCTTTCTTTCTTTCTTTCTTTCTTATAATATTTTTTCTGTGTAACATGTCCTTTTTTCCCTTTCTTTCTCCACTTTCTTTCTTTCTTTCTTTTTCTTTATTACTTTCTTCTCTCTTCTATAGAATTATCCACTTTCTTTCTTACTTTCTTCAATAGCAGAGGTTCCCAACCTATGGCCACAGGGCCAAAATGGGCCACAGCAAATTTCAGGTGGGCCAAGGAAATATCATAATTCTATGTGATTTCAGAGCATAATTTTTATATACAAAATCCAATCATATATGTAGGAAATTTATATTTTCTAGAAAGTAATTCATGGTAGGGGAGAGTGGGGAGAGATTTATGCCCCTGATACGCCCCTATATTATGTTTTATATCAATATGGTTGTATCTTGATTGAATAAATATCTTATGTAAAATGGAAATATTTTTCTATGATAATAATTTCATGGTCCACAAAATAATGTCTGGTTTCAAAGTGGGCCATGAGCTGAAAAAGGTTGGGAACCTCTGTTCTATAGAATTATCCACTTTCTTTCTTTCTTTCTTTCTTTCTTTCTTATTAGATTTTTTCTGTGCAGAATGTCTTTTTTCTACCCTTTCTTTCTTTATGATAAAAACGGAATGGCCCGTTACTTAGATGAGGTGACAACTCTCAAAAGAAATAAGAATTCGGTAGATAAGCGACACCAGATAATCAGGATTTACATTTTTTTTTACATTTCAGCTTGGAAGATTTTGGACGTTCTCATTTTTAACCAGAGATAATATATAGATTTGTAGATATGGAAGGCTCCAATAACTAAATATCGTTCCTTTACGTTCTAGATCGCACATACGGTTTCGAAACTGAAGAAAATATCACAGAGTACACAGACACTCTGAAAAGAAATATTAATGTATCCTATTTAAAATATTAAAAGCAAAAAAAAAAAAGAAAACTTAGAAAATCATGTTACTATTTAAATTCTATTTTTTTTAAAATTTTCTTCACGAATATAAATCAAATCATCATTATTTTTGCTCAAAATGCAAGATCTGGTGATAGAGAATGTATGTATATATATATATATATATATATATATATATATATATATATATATATATATATATATAGAGGATGAATGATTAAAGAAAAGAAAGTACAGAATGGATAATAAAAGATGAATTTAATCAATATCACTTACACATGTGTTTCGGTCAGTCACTCTGATGAAGGTCGAATTTTCTCTGTGTACGGAATATTTTCACATTTTTCTATTATTATTATTTCATTTAATCTGTTTATTTAATGAAAATAATAGTTTGAATCGTGTACACAAAGATAAACTGACCGAAACACATGTGTAAGAGATATTGATTAAATTCATCTTTTATTATCCATTCTGTACTTACTTTTCTTTATTCATTCTTCCTCATATTGTCGGATTCAATTCCAATTGCATTTTTACATATATATATATATATATATATATATATATATATATATATATATATATCGTCGTTGTGGCGGCCTAATGTCCATATCAGCCATACACCGAGGGAGTCTATCCCCTTTTCACAAGCGCTAGAACAAGGAGATTATTCTAGCATCTGGTGTGGAGCGCTCCACCTACAATCAGCTTCTTACTTTACCGCACAGATCCCCGTGCTACTCATTCGCTAAGTTGGCGAGGGCCAGCATCGAACCAAGGACCTTGAGATTCCTAGCCGAACACTCTACCGACTGCTGTCATCAACTACTTTATTTTCGTAGTTTCCTCCGGACATACACCAGTGCATACATAGATACATACATACATACACACACACAAACTGCCCTTTATATATACTAGCAAATATATGCACCCTCCGGGTACAAGCATTAATGTCATAAAATATTATATTAAATTAGAACGTCTAAAGAAACTAAATAAGAATGCAGATAAAATGATTTGAAACAGAGAGGGGTATAATCGAAAAATATAACAGCTGTATCTTCCTCTTCCATCACCCCCGCCTTTCCTTGCTAAACTTTTCTAATTTAACTATTTAGTTAAATTAGTAATGAATAAAATTACAGTTATTTCTTTTTGTTAATTGATTTCTTTTAAGATTTATCTTCGAGATTTTCGCTCATATTCATTAAGATAAAATCAAATCATTAGAAATCAATAATACCAATCACATATTTATTAAAATCAAATTTTAAATATCAATATGCAAATTAGCCTTCCCGTTCACACTGTAAACCGCTATTTGTTGTACATATAAATACAATTGCATGTTATTAGTACATAGATATGGCCAGCAGTATTAATAATGAAAAACAATTTTATTAATTATTGAGGCTTACATAAAAATGATTCATGGAGAATGTGATGTATAATAACTAAATGGATAGTGACTTGAGTAGTGATATAGTTTCGGTTACAGACAAACAAACACATAATCTCCATTATAATAAGATATGTCATCATCATCATCATCATCATGTCGTGCTTGCAGCACAGATATCCATGACAATCTCTCACCAACCCTCCCTATCATTCATTGCACCTGGGAGGTCCTCTGCTGAGCAAAATAGCATCCTCGTATAGCTGGTCAATGGAGGTCCATGCCGGGCGCCCCACATCTGCATGTCCATGTGTTGGCTTCCACAGGAGAACGTCGCTTATGAGCTCGTCCCTGCTTCTCCAGCAGTCTCCTGCATGCCTTGTCCGTCTCACTCGAATAGTTTGTGAGATGGGAGGCAAGTGACCGTACAGCTGCCTCTTCGTGGGGTGCTGCTTCCACGACTTGTTCAAGACTTATTTGTAGTTATGGATGACTCTAATAACTAAATATCGTTTTATTGCGTTCTGGATCGCAAATACGGAACTGATATCTCACCCCGCCCCCCAAAATAAATAAATAAATAAATAAATAAATAAATAAACAAAACATACAAAAATACAAAAACAAATTCAATTCTCCGCCATTGGCTTAAAGGCAGATGTAATCTCACATGTGCCGATCCCACAGAACATTAAAGATGGAGGAACAGCAAAAATGGCCCCCAGGTCAGCTGAGAAAACAGGAATGCTGTCATTAGGCCCCGCCTCTTTAAACCACAAAATAACCTTCTATTTTATTTTTTTTTAAATTTTATTCTTCTGCAGAAACTTTGTCGTTCGACTATCAAACTTGGATCTCTGACGGCGGTTAAATTTCCAAGGGCGTTGACACAATAGACGAACCGGGATCGAATTTCGACTGAAACTGTGTTAAATTAGTATAAATCCTTTTTTTTATGAGGCTGGAATTTACACTCAGTGACATTACCAGATATCTCGTCAAAATATCTCATCTTTGGATTTCTACAAGAAGGGCTGACAGCGAATAAAGTCGTTGAGTGAAACACCCACTAAACTACTATTCTGTTATTACCTTTTTTGTCCAGGCAATAGCAGTAGCATACATATATGGGCAATTCCATTAAAAAAAGTAAAATTGTCCCCCACCCCTTCAATTTTTCTGAAATTTTGTGGACTCTTTTAAAATTAGACATTCCTCAAAATTTGAGCTTTAACAAATTTTTTTTAGCCTCGATTCTGAGCAAACTCCAAACTATTTTTTTGGTACAAATAATGTTCAATAGATATGAAATAATAATAGAAAAAATCTTTGTCATAAATTCAGTCCCACATCGGGATATTGATCTTGCTATAAAAAAAATCAGAAATCATCAATAACTTAAAATTGTTTGACTTAAAGACTTTTTATAACATTTTCTGATTCCTCGGGCAGAAATGGTCTTATAAACAAAATTTTAGGTGTAGGGAAGCACTAGAACTCATTTTACAGACAAAAATAGATTACAAAAAGTCGCCATTTTTCGTGAACCCCCTCAAAGCTGGAGAGCTAAAGATCGATATAACTCCGCCAATTTTTGGAATTGAAAGCTGAAATTTTGGGGATTGACTAACTTTAACATAGTTCACACCAGTACAAACTTTCAGAAAAATTGAATGGGGTAGGTGACATGGCCTTGATAATTTGACATGGAAAAAACCCATATTCATATTACGGATTGAGTTCTTTCTGACGGCCTTTAAAAACACACATATATATATATATATATATATATATATATATATATATATATATATAATATTATTTGGATTATTGGAACTATTGTCCCCATTTTTATTGTTATCTGTACAAC
>CM042157.1:69234441-69264441 GCA_023376005.1 Doryteuthis pealeii
TTATGCCGAAGACGTTTAATAAATGATGTTTGTAGATGATAAATGTAAAAAAACGAAAAAGAAAAAGAAAATGATAATGAAAAAGAAATAAGAAAGAGGAAAAGAGAAAGAGAAAAGATAATGAAAAAGAAAAAAAAGAAAAAAAGAAAAAGAAGAAAAAAAAGAAAAAGAAAAAAGAAAAAAAGAAAAAAGAAAATGAAAAAGTAAAAGGAAAAAGAAAAAGAAGAAAAAAAAAAAAAGAAAAAAGAAAAAAAAAAGAAGGAAAAAAAGGAAAAAGAAAAAAAAAAAAAAAAATGGAAAAAGAAAAAGCAGAAAAAAGAAGGAAAAAGAAAAAGAAAAAGAAAAAAAAAAAAAAAAAAAAAAAAGGAAAAAAAGGAAAAAGAAAATGGAAAAAAGAAAAAGCAGAAAAAAGAAGGAAAAAAAAAAAAAAAGAAAAAGAAAAAAAAGAAAAAGAAAAAGAAAACGAAAAAGAATAAAAGAAAAAAGGAAAAAAGCAAAAGAAAAAGAAAAAGAAAAAGCAGAAAAAAGAAGGGAAAAGAAAAAAGAAAAAAAAAAAAAAAAGAAAAAGCAGAAAAAGAAACAGGTATCAAACATATTAATAAAAAGAAACGAGACTGGAATGAACATTTTTACTCTACAATAGACGCCCTAAAGGGTAGATGCTCGCTGGTTGGTTGGTTGGTTGGTTGGTTGGTTGGTTGAATTTCATGGCATATCAACCCATTGGGTCATTTTTACCGAAGATGTTTAATAAATGATGTTTGTAGATGATAAATGTAAAAACAAAATGGCTTTTTAATGGTGATTACAGGCCTTCTTAATTAATTTGATCATTTATTTCATTTATCAAATTGTGAAAGGACACAGACTTTTAAAATGTTTTAGATACCTAAAATAACAAATCTCCAAAAAGTGGTTAGGAATTTAATTTTATTAAAAATTCTTTGTGCCATTGTAACATTTCATCTAAAAGGTGCAGACGAGAAATCACGCTATCTTTTTTATGGTTTGGTTTGGTTTCTTTGTTTAATGGCATATAAACCCACCTAGGTTATTTAATGTCAAAGCCATCCTTGTAGAAGAACTGTAGTAGCACTATCTAACCCAAAACTGATGAATTAGGAGATTCATACCTTTATCAAGAGTATTAGTTGGAAAGTGAACGTAATAGCAAGACTATAGTTTTTGTTTTATTTATTCTTGATGGGTGCTCAATTTGTTTGAAACATACTCCGGGGCAGAAGTGGACCTGGGACCAATGGTGATGAAGGAGTGCTTCACATTCCCCAGAATTGCAGAACTGGAACCTTACCATCAGTTAGAGTTTGACGTCATACCCAGAACATGAAGACGCTTAGCCACTGGCTGCCAGTTACGTATATGATAAAACGGTTTGGGTAATTAAATTTTGACTGGACAATGTAAAACTATTGTTACAGAAATTATTCTATTCGCATGTCTAAATAAAATGTAGATATTGTTATATTCTTTGACGATGACCTAATGCTGGTTGGTTGGATTTTACGGTATGTAAACCCTTGTAGGGTCATTTTATGCCGAAGAAGTTTTGTTTTATTCATTCTGGATGGGTACTCAATTTTTTTAAAACTCAACTTTTTTAACACATTTTCTTTTACTCATTTTGTTCTATAGATGGGATCCTAACAAGTACTACCACTCCAGGTTAGAGTGGGCCTGGGAGCAATGGTGATGAAGGAATACTCCACATTCCCCAGAGCTCTAGAACTTGAACTTCACAATCAGGTAGTTTAACCTCATACCCAGGACAATAAGACCCTCAGCCACCACCTTCTAGCACATGTATGATAAAAAGGATTGGAGCTTGCCATAAGGGCAATAGAGTTGGAACAATCATATAGTTTCTAGGGCTTGATCTGACCAGCCGATTGATCGGAGGGGGGCTTCTCCGACCAGGATTCTGCCCTTAAGCATCACCGATTGCCACCACGACAAACAAGTGGTTTCACTGAGTTTTTTTACTCCTTTGTAGAGGTGCAGTCGGTGTATTCTAAAGCCCCGGCCGACTATATTATAAATGCTTGGATTAGTGTTGTGTCTGAGTTATCAAATAACAACATTGAAATCCGGAAGAAAGGGTTAGCATAGGTGTATTACCCCTTGGGGCAAAAGATATAAATAAATCAGAGTCCAACGCGCAGCTTTCCCACAACAGTAATTAAATTCTCTGTAGCAAACCAGCTATTACTTGACAATACTCTCCTGTAGTCCGTATCATTTATGCGTGTCGTTGGACTAGTTCAACTTCTTGTAGGGAAAAACATCTTTCTTTAAAATACTTAGTTTGGCACAACGCCTGAAAAATCGGGCGCCCGGTGAGAATCAGCTGTCTATAAAATTTGCTCACAATGAATGTCTACTAAATATGTCTTTTATTAGTATTTCCCAAAATATTTCAGGATAACGCCCCCCTTGATTTCTGAATGAATTCATAGCAGCCCCCCTCATACACACTCCATTTTTATAGCAAATATTTTTTTCAGTTTAGTTTAGTTTAGTTTAGTTCCTTTGTTTAATGGCATATCAATTTTCATAGGTTATTTAATACCAAAACAATCCTTGTAGAAGAGCAGTAGTGGTACTATTTAACTCATAGCTGAGAGATGAGGACGTTCATACAAAGTGTATACGACCGAAAGGGAACGTAATGGCCCGACTAGGGTTCGAACTACCTTATTACGATGTCGCAGTCCAGCACATTAGTCTCTACGCCTCGGGGTCCCACCCAATCAATTGTTACATACATTCTTTGTACATGAGGTATCTTTTGCGTTAGCCCCTTTTCCTTAGGACCAAAAACTTTTGGCCCAACCCTTCATCGTCACAAATTGAAAACAATAAGATTAAACACAAAAGAATATTTATTTCACAAATAAAACCTAACTTTATTAAACCTGCCTGGGCGGCATATGGTAACGGGTGTGCCAATTTACGTGTTGTGTACAGGCGCCAAGCAAAGTTCAGACATTTTACTTTGATTTCGGACCACGTAACAAAACTATACATCTATGCATATATAAAGGGCAATTGTGTGTATATGTATGTCCGGAGGAAACTTAGAAAATAAAACAATTAACGACAAAGTAAATATATATACACCTTAAATATCACCAGGGCTTGGTTTTTGAGCAAAAATTATAGAGCTTTGATTTATATTTGTGAAGATAATTAAAAAATAAAATTTAGTTAATAACAGCATGGATTTTTTTTTTCATTTAATATTTTAGATAGTAGACATTAAGATCTATTTTCAAAGTAGCTGGATCAATGCAAGATCTTTTTTTTACATAGGGATTTAAATGGGGCATCCCACGAGGATTCAATTCACGATTCAGTAATAAAGGATCTGCGAGACTAACTTAAAAAAAATACCTGTCTACCCAGGCGACGCCGGGTAGCCACTGCTAATTTGTTTATAATTCTTATATCAGTTTTATTCTGTATAAACTGCATGCGTGTTCCTTTGCCTTAGTATTAACGACATATATTTTGCCATTTAGATTTTGTAAAGACAAGTTATTCATTAACTGGTCCTAATGCCACCCTGTAGCCCCACCGCCTCTTTATTTTTCACCGTCCCTTTGTGCCTCAACGCCCTAATTGATCTTTCGACCGCCCCAGCGGGTGTTACCGCCCGCTTTGGGAGAAACTGTCTTCAAGAGTAACGGTATACCGTGCTACAATTCCCCACTTAAATTTATAGACCATGCGAGGTCACGTGGTTTATTCCTCCAGCCAATCAACAGCCATAATGCGTGGCTGATTCACTACTTAAACACTGATACTTTCATGGTCCACTTGCAAACCATTGGCGAAGGAACTTACAGTACTGAGGATTCTTTACCAGAGGATTACCAAGGATTTCCGCCGAACTACGCTCTTGCTTAAAGATTAAAGAATGGCCCATAAGATTGTAACAAGGTCAATTTCTTAAGCTGGGTTTTAATAGGTTTGATTTAAGATTTTTCTTTCTCTGCCTAACCAATGTTAAAGAGCCCAGTCTGACCTACTACTTACTCATAGTTGAAGGGAGAATAGTTGGATGCATGCCTTCCATAAATTTATTTCATCAATCATTGGCAACGGACATTTTACAAGTCTCTTTAAAGTTGACTCGGATGTTTATTGCTTGTAAAATCACTCAACTGTAGCACGCCATTTACAGAACTCAGAAAGAATTCAAAAGAAAAAAAATGTTTCGCATGAATTTATGAAGAACAAAATCGGTCAGCGTTTATGTGTTTGTGAGTATGTCTCTGTGTGCCTTTGTATGTACGTGTATACGTATGTCTCTGTGTGTATGCGTCTGAGTATCGTTGCTGTATATGTGTGTATGCTTGTGTGTATGCCTATGTGTATCTTTGCGTGTAATGTGTATGTATTTGTGTATATGCTTCTGTGTAACTTTGCATGTAAACATGTGTATGTCTCCGTGTGTATGTCTCTGAGTATCATCTATACATATATAAAGGGCAGTTGTGTATATGTGTATGTCCAGAGGAAACTTCGAAAATAAAACAATTAACGACAACGTAAATATATACACACATTAAATATCACCAGGGCTTGATTTTTGAGCAAAAATAATAGAGATTTAATTTATATTCGTGAAGATAATTAAAAAATAGAATTTAAATGATAACGGCATGGATTTTTTTTTTTCATTTAATATTTTAGATAGTAGACATTAACATTTATTTTCAGAGTAGCTGGATTAATGCAAGGTCTATTTTTTTACATAGGGATTTAAATGGGCATCCCACGAGGATTCAACTCACGATTAAGTAATAATGGATCTGTGGGACTAACTTAAAAAAATCCCCTCTACTCAGGCGACGCCGGGTAGCCGCTGCTAGTTGCATATATATCTTTCTCTTTCCGTTCGACATAGAAAAGTCATTTTGGTAGATGAAAAACAGATTTATTACAAGAATATGGTGTAGTGGTTAGTCGTTGGAAATGAACCCGTCGGCGCGAGTTCAAATCCTGGACGAAGCTGTTTGCATTTCGCATAGCGCTAAAACCTTTGGGAACGGTATGCATCCAACTATAATAGGTTTAGGACAATTTTGTTGGTGCTAGGGCTTAACGTGACTAGCCGATCGATCGTAGGGGGCTTCTCCGATCGCCCGTGTAGTCTAAGTAAGTGTTAAAGTAGAGTTGCATGTCATGGACTATTATTGTTACATACTCATACACATGTACCCATGTTGGGTATATAAACAAGTGTTCTTTTACTGGAGAGAGGGGAGAGATAGACACAGGTAGACAGAGAGATGCATATGAATTTTACATTACTTATTTCTTTGGCCATTTGGTGATCTCTAAGTCGTTTCTATTCTTTCTCTCCATGTTGAATTCTATTTCTAGATTCCTGTTGGCTGTTCGTCTTTCATTCATTCCTTCTTCTTGGTCAGTCTTTTTGCCAAGACATTCATCAAGCAAGAACACCATATTATTTCTTTAAACTTGTATTGCTTAAACTTCTTCTTCTAACTAACACAACGCGCGTGTGCATTTGATCCCAACTTAGGCAGACATCTTTTCTGCCTGACGTCCAAGCGGAACTGCCGGTTAAATCGGTCCCACGTGACTTCACGTATTTCGCGGGCTTTCTGTAATATTCCATGGAAAGTCCCGCCCGTGATATGAAAAGGGGCCATCCCTTCAAAAATACAGAGGGTTGGCAATAATCTATGCATATATTATGTAATATTATTCAACAACCAGGGCTCCGTTCTTAAGCATCATGAGTTGCCCAATCACTAATCGGGAGTAATATACGATTGACATGCCGTAAAAACCAACCAACCAACCAATCAACCAGTCAACCAACAACCAAACTAGAAATGATTTAAAGAATATGTGTGGTGCATATTTTGTTTCATGTTTCTGTATCGATTTGATACGAATAGAGGGATGATGATGATGACGATGTTGATGATGAAAATCCCAGCTAGATACGGGGTTCCTTTATAGATCTTGTTACAATCTTGGCATCCATCTGTACATATATAAAGGGCAGTTGTGTGTATGTATGTCCGAATGTAATCTATATCTATACATATATAAAGGGCAGTTGTGTGTATGTATGTCCGAATGTAATCTATATCTATACATACATAAAGGGCAGTTGAGTGAATGTGTATGTCCGGAGGAAACTTCGAACATAAAACGTTTAACGAAAAAGTAAATATATATATATATATATATATATATATATATATATATATATATATATATATTAAATATCACCAGGGCTTGGTTTTTGAGCAAAAATAACGACGGTTTGATTTATATTGTTGAAGATAATTAAAAAATAGAATTTAAATGATAACAGCGCAGATTTTTCTTTATTTAATATTTTAGATAGTAGACATTAACATTTCTTTTTAGAGTAGCTGGATCAATGCAAAGTCTTTTGAACAGAATTAATGAAGGTTTGGTTTATATTCGTGAAGATAAATTTTTTAAAAATTAGATGATAACAGCTTAGATTTTTTCTTTTTTTTTGATTTAATATGTTTAAATAGTAGTCACTGATTTTTCTTTTCAGAGTGGCTGGATCAACGCAAGGTCTTTTTTACATGGGGATTTTAATAGGGCATACTTCCAGGATCCAACTCGTGATTCAATTATAATGGATCTGTAGGACTAACCTTTTTTGCATCCCCTCTACCCAGGCGATGCCAGGTAGCTGCTTCTAGTTTCATATAAAGTGTTGAGACTCGTGTGGCCATTTTAGGTGCTGTAGTTAAGATTAATTTTACAGTGGAGATCCTTTGGGTCATAAAGTTTGATCCTTTCTTGAAATAGAAAGATGTTGTATCAGTTGTGTGTTGACCTGACCTCAAAGCTGTTGATCTCAGAGTTGATCCCGTCTTGAAGTAGAAAGGAGTTGTATCAGAATTGATCCTGTCTTGAAGTAGAAAGATGTTGTATCAGGGTTGACCCTGTCTTGAAGAAGAAAGGAGTTGTATCAGAATTGACCCTGTCTTGAAGTAGAAAGGAGTTGTATCAGAGTTGATACTGTCCTGAAGTAGAAAGTATCAGAGTTGATACTGTCTTGAAGTAGAAAGAAGTAGTATCAGACTTGATCAAATAATACTACAGATTGAATGAAAAGGATTATTGCTACATAATTGATGGGCGTACTATCAGTTATGCGTAGAAAAATATTTGAATTCAAATCTAGATGATTAGAGATTTTGATTGACATCTCGTTACCTTAGTTTGGCCTCTCTTTTTCTGTTGCGTGCAAGCGTGAGAAGGGGATAGTCTAGCCAGTCTCTTGCTGGCCACCGACTATTAAAGATCGGTTTGTGAGGCTCCCGTCATGTGATTGAGGATTGGATCCAAGAAAAAGTTTAAATTCCCATTTTATTTAAAATGGAAATTCACAGAAGAAATGTCTTGAGTTGTTAATAAAAAAAACCAAAACAGCTAGAGCATCTCAATAACATCTTAATAAAAAGACAGACCAGCCAGATAGCAGAGGGTTGACCGATAGACCGATAGACGAACCAGCCATCGACTAAGAGCTACTCAGACCAACCAGATGAAATACAGAAGAAATTACGGAAAGATAAGCACAGATGAAGATAAGATTAAGTGTGATATATACAACCACGGGTATACGCTCATACTATAGATACCATCTACATATGTCCAGCTGTGCATAACTTGACAGGTATACGTACTTGTGTAATGTAACAGTATTTACCGACACTACATTCTTTCACCCGTATAACTACTTCAAGGAATACAGTGATGCGTTAAACATCACACGTTAATGAAACTTGGGTTTTTCATTTTTTATAAAATTGCATATAGTCAGATTTACTTCCATTTTTTACCGATATATATATATATATATACACACACACACATATATATATATATATATATATATATATATATATATATATGCACACACACACACATATATATATATATATATATATATACACACAACATATATATATATATATATATATATATATACACACATATATATATACACATATATATATATTCATATACACACAAATATATATATACACACACATATATATATACATATATATATATACATATACACACACACACATATATATATGTGTGTATATATTATATATACATATACACACATATATATATATATACACACACATATACATACATATATATATATATATATACATATATATACACACACACACACATATATATATATATATATATATATATATATGTATATATATATATATATATATATCAACATTATTATTTATTTAAATTAAGAAGGCAATTACAATGCGTATTAAAAAATGAAATAATGTCCAGTGTCTAATCAATTTCGAAGAAACTTCATCTTCAGAGACAGTTTTGAAAAAAAAACAATTTTTTTTCAAAAACAGTCCCTGAAGATGAAGTCTCTGAAGATGAAGTTTCTACGAAATTGATTAGACACTGGACATTATTTCATTTTTTATACGCATTGTAATTGCCTTCATATAAATAAAATAATAATATACTTAACAATGCTTCAAGCAAATTATCAAATGCTATTTAATATTATATATATATATATATATATATTATATATAATATATATATAGGTATTGAACACTTTTTACATTTTAGCTTTAGATAATCCTAGCGGTTTATATAAATGTATATTTCATGTATATATATTTTTTTCTTTTCGCCAAGTGTTATAGTATTAACCGATTATTTTCGGTTGGTCTTTTCTTGGTCTTTTCTTTTTACATTTCTTTACCCAAGTGAAGTTTGGTAGTATATTTTAACGATCAATCTATTTGCCGGATTTCTTCTTACCGCAAGTGTTTACCAATAAGCTTTGTGTGTATATATATGTATACTAGAAAAAAACATGACCCGTTGGGTCACCCATTGAGCTCAGGTTGGATTGTAAAAAAAACAAAGGATAATATTATTTCATCAATTTAAATTTTTCCAAAAATGTCCAAATAAGTTGGATTTTATTGAGAATAGACATAAAAAATGAGGGTTGTAATTTCTTGCTACTTCTATAATTTACCCGATCCGGTACGTAGAACTACGTCAGTTTTACGCATGTGCAGATGCTTAGCTTTCTCTGCCGTACCATGCGGCTAAAGATCTCTTCATTTACGAAAATTAAGATTCCTATTTATTTTATTTTGTTTACATTTATTTAGAAATAAAACAATTTAACTCTGTAAATTTATATAAATTTTTCGAATTGGCTAGTAAGCCGGTTCCAGTAAAATATATATATATTTATATATATAGGATGTGCGTGTGTGTATGAGTATGATCCACTAAATGTGAGTATTTCAAAAGCTGATTTTCAAGGATTGCTGCCTGCCAGGACCATCCCATGTGTAAATAAGTTTCGACATCATTTTCCTGCTCCTATTACAGGCCCATCAGCTTGCTTTTGTTTTTACCGTACCCACACATATGTATATAATTTAACGACACGAATATATATATATATATATATATATATATATATATATATATATGAGGTAAGGTGAAAGGAAAAGTAGACAAAAATAATGACCCAAACAAGTAAAAGTTGGAGAGAAATATTTCGTTCCGCTTTACGCGAAGAACTTCATCAGTCTAAATTTATTCAAAACAAGGGACGTACCTTGTATTTATAGAAGAGAAAGTGAGTTTGGTGATGAAATTCAGGGGAAAAGAAAGTTTGTGAAGATTTGGTTCATCAGAGGATATCTATCATGGGGAGTGGAGTGATGAAGTTCCTCGCGTAAAGCGGAACGAAATATTTCTCTCCTACTTCTACTTGTTTGAGTCATTTTTTTTGTCCACTTTTCCTCTTACCTTACCTCATACTGTCGGATTTTACTCCAACCCTCCTATCTTCATATATATATATATATCGCAAATTATATATATCGTAAATTTTATATATATATATATATATATATATATATATATATATATATATATAAAATTTACGATACATGTATACATTCTTGTCATTTAACTTTATTATTTCCAGGTTGAGATAATTCTCTTATCGGTTTAGGGCGATCTGCAGTGTTGCCATGGGGAAAACTTTGCGCAATTACATACTAAATGCCCCCCCCTGCGTTTTCTTGATGGGGGAGGGGGAGGCCAGGCACTAAAAGACAGAAGACTCCTAGACACGCTCTCCAATGTAACCTACCACTAATAATCTACGTGCTGTATCAGCTAGCGTCGAAACGTGGAAGTTTGGTTTATTCGGATCAAATGACGTTTCTTGCCCACTTCTTCACAAGCACCGACCCCGCTCAGTTTCGCTGTTCACTGGGAGATAAGTGTCTCCTTGTAGATTAATATCAATGTTGGGTCGAGATGAGAAATAGGTTTTTTTTGAGGAGGGTGTTCAGGAAATCGCTGGAGGTTGTGCGTAGGTTTTGTGTATATAAAAAAGAAGCTTTATGCGAAAATTTACATGTTTACATTGCTTATCTAGCGAATTCAAAACCTTGTAAAATAAAACGTGATCCCGAAAAGCATGCTCGCTAGTAATCAATATTTCATTAACACGAAATCAGGGAATCGCGTGGTGTAATGGTTACAGTCATTGGAAATGGACTCGTCACCCCGAGTTCAAATCCTGGACGTGGTAATTGCATTTCACTTAGCGCTAATACCCTTGGGAAAGGTATGAATCCTACTCTCCCTCAAGCTATGGATAAATTGTAGGGCAGACCGCGCTTTTTAACCTTGGATAGACAACCGGTCTAGGAGAAGGAAAACTCTGAATTCAAACCTGTTGAACTCCGCTTAAGAAACTGACCTTGTGTCACATCCTGCTCGTGCGGAGGGGTTGGTGAATATATATAATCACGTATAAAATCTATGTATTGAAATATTGTATTTATAACCTTATTATAATGGAGATAGGGTCGGTTTAGCTCAGTCGGTAGAGCGTCCAGCTACGAATCCCAAGGTTCCTGGTTCGATACACTCACCATTTCAGGTTAACTGTAAATACCTTTCGATTGTTTCTTAGAAACGAATTACACAGAATAGTTACAAGGTATATGGCTTTAATTGAACCCATAGATTGTAAAAAAAAAAGCGTGGTCCTGAAAAGCATGCTCGCTGGTAATCAATATTTCCTTAACATATAATCATGTGGTTAGCTCAGTCGATAGAGCACTTGCTTAGGAATCGCGAGGTTCCTGGTTCGATACCGGTCCTCGCCAACTCAATGTATGAGTAGCACAGGGATCTGTGCGGTAAAGTGATGAGCTGCTGATAGGTGTGGCACTCCGTCTCAGACACTAAAAAAACAATCTCCTTGGTCTAGCGCTAGTGAAAATGGGATACTCCCTTGCAGTCTGATTGATACCCACTTTAGGCCACCCGAACGACTTACTACAAGGTGTCAAAAAAGTATCGAGATTTTTTGTACTTTTAGACACACCTTGTATTCTGAAAAAAATAATGTTCCATTCATTCTTTATTTCTATAAAGCGGTTTAAACTTTCAACTTTTTGACAAATATCAATCATATGGAAATCCGATCTCACTGACAAGCTAAAGCGACAATCCTTCCAGGCTGTGGTCATATCAGTACTGCTGTATGGCTGCACCAATTGGACCCTAACGAGACGCCTTGAGAATACGCTAGATGGGAGCTGCACAAGAATGCAGCGTGCAGTCTTGAACAAGTCGTGGAAACAGCACCCCACAAGGAAGCAGCTGTATGGCCACCTGCCCCCCATCCACAAACCACCCGAGTGAGACGGACAAGGCATGCTGGACACTGCCGGAGAAGCAAAGACGAGTTCATAAGCGACGTTCTCCGGTAGAAGCCAACACATAGGCATGCTAATGTGGGCCGCCCAGCAAGGACCTACATTGACCAACTATGTGAGGATGCTGGGTGCTGCGCAGAGGACCTCCCGGGGGCAATGAATGATAGGGAAGGTTGGCGAGAGATTGTCATGGATATCCGTGCTACTTGCGCGACTTGATGATGATGATGGGTGGGTATTTACCCAACCCGTTCACCACGGTCAGGATGTGACACAAGGTCACAAGTATGGGGCGTCCAGCGAGGATCAAATTGTCTATTCAGTAATTATGGATCTGTGAGTAGCATGCAGTCCTTTGCAACACGATGGAACGCTCCACCCCTCTATATAGAGGGTGATTGAAAAGTAACACCCCATTTTAAAGTATTTATAATCTTTTTAATTTGCAGTTACATTTTTCTCAATACTTTAATATATGTTCCTTAATTTATGGCAATTAAATCGGTCATTTCCTATAATTCCAACATAAACAAAGGGGAACCACTCTTGACTGATAAATTATCTATTTATTTATTGATCTACTAGGAAAAAAGAAGACGGGGTTAGGGTTAGGGTTTAGGGTTAGGGTTAGGGTTAGGGTTAGGGTTAGGGTTTAGGGTTAGTTTAATGGGAAAATAAATAAATAATTTATCAGTCAAGAGTGGTTCCCCTTTGTTTATGTTGACTTATAGGAAATAAACATAAAATCTGTGATGCTCCTCAACATTTTGCTACTGTTGTTCGTAAATGCGGGTCACGTTTTGTCACACACACACACACACACACACACACACACAATATATATATATATATATATATATAATATATATATATATATATATATATATATACTAGACAAAACGTGAGCCATTGAGTCACCCATTCAGCTCTGGGTAGATAATTGAGCTTAGGGAAAAGGGAGTTAGCAAAGCGAATAAGATTTTTTTTAAATAAATACGGCTGGACAAAACCTTAAAATCATTTTGTTAGCTTTCTAGGAAAGGAAATGTTAGACCTCATTTAAGCTACAGGAGGCTGGTTGTAAAATTTAAAATCGAAATACATTCTAAATTCTCCCGGCTCTCCTTTACTACTCTCCAGAGAAACTAACATTTATATAATGAGGAGTTAATCAACAGATACATAGAGGGGAAGAAAGTGATAGACACACAGTAAAGTAAGAGATTGGTCGATTTTTGACTTAATTGCAAATTACGACTAATTAGAACCAACTAAAACAGATTTTTTTCCAAACATAATTCAATCCTAAAGGTAAGGAATAATTTAGTATAATTTTCGTGTCATTAAACTAAACAGTAAAAAAGCTGGACCATATGAACTTTAGGCACTTCTTTTTTATCTTGATTCAGAAGGACATGTTTTCCTTTACACCGTCAATATCCGGTTGTTTGATTGGGGTTAGGGTTAGGTTAGGGGTTAGGGTTAGGGTTAGTTTTAGGGTTAAGGCTAGGGGTTAGTTTTATAATTAAAAAAAACTCTAAAAATCGTCTGTTAACAAACAACCGGATATTGACGGTGTAAATGAAAGGCATGTCCTTCTGAATCGAGATCCCAAAGGGGTGCCTAAAGGTCATATGGTCCAAAAAGCCTTTAGGAAGCAAAAGTTGATTAACTCAGCTTTAGTATAATAACAGATAGTGTGTGTGTGCATGTGCGCGTGCGTGTATGTGTGTGTGTGTGTGTGTGTGTGTGTGTGTGAAGACTATGTATCGTTATTTATCTTGGTTTATTTCATCGTTCATTTAAAGTGTCGAAACACGTAAACGTCATTGCAGAGATCTTTGAAATTAAAGCAACTTCATAGACACATGTATATATGCGTCTAACTGTACAAGTTTTAACATAAATATACTTCTCCCTTAAAGTAAACCAGAACTCCATCTTGAAACCAATCGATGTAGCACCCCGCTTCTACGCACCCCTCAGCGCATTCGTGACCCCCCAAGCTACTTGAAAACTAAACTTCAGACGAAGCAGTTAATTTTTCTTTTTTTTTGGGTGGGGGTGGAATCAAGATAAACAAAATGAAATAAAATGTTTCCATGTGTCATCGGTTGAGCTTACCCAGCCCCGGACAAAAGACGCTGCATAGCCCGTCGCAGAAAAAATACTGACCCCCCCCTCCCCGCTTAATCCTCGCACTTAGTCGTGTCTCGCGCATTTACAGGAGACCCCCAAGTTTAAGTGCAATGTCCCGGGTCATATAAACATCGATCGTTTTTTTTTTTTTTTTTTTTTTTTTCAGTTTTTTTTTCTTTTCTGGTCTTTTTCTTTTATTTTTATAACTTTTTAAGCCCTTAAATAAAGGAACAGAAAAAAAGAGAGTTTTTGCATTAAAAAATAGAGAGAGAAAGAGAGAGAGAGACAGAGAGAGACAGAGAGAGAGAGACAGAGAGATAGAGAGAGAGAGAGAGAGAGATAGAGAGAGATAGAGTCGTTAGCAATGAAGTATTTCTTCTTAACGGGGAGAAGGGCGAAATTGACATTATAAAGATTAAAGATGTTGACAGTCAACTCTTTGTAAAAAAAAAACCTAACGGGTCATTTGAGCGATATATATATATATATATATATACATATATACATATATATATATATATATATATATATATATATATATATATATATATATATATATGGGAATAAAAGGCCTTAAATACCATGGGTATCGTGGTTATGGACCATTTCCACTCGCGAGTATGCTCTCGAGCTTCTTCAGACCACTGATATATTTTATTTTATATAAATATATCAGTGGTCTGAAGAAGCTCGTGAGCATACTCGCGAGTGGAAATGGTCCATAACCACGATACCCATGGTATTTAAGGCCTTTTATTCCCAAATAACTTTGCTCTGTGTACAATAATTAAACACTGAGCTCTCATACGGAGCCTGAACTCTACAACAAACTACGGGTAGAGAATTAGGACCCACCTAGAATCACCTTGTACCAAGAAACTTGGTACCGCACCAAAGTATATATATATTATATATATATATATATATATATATATGTGTGTGTGTGTGTGTGTGTTGTGTGTGTGCGGTGTGTGTGTGTATTTGGGCAGCATTCTTTCATTTATGCATGTAGAATTAAACAAAAGGCACGTCTCCAGTTTAACAATTTTATTTATGATCTTTTCGAGTTTTCTGGCCAACTTTTTAATGTTTGGTTAGAATTCGTGGATAAGTCCACCAAAGTTCAGGTCCCGAGTACTTTCGGCACTTCAAAGTGCCATCATCAGGGGCGATGTGTTCCAGTTTTTAAAAAAATAAATCAATGTGGAGGCTGGAAGGAGAAGAATTGATGAGAAAGGTGTTATAGGCATTTTAAAATGTGTGTACTGCATTGGATATTAATTTTGTTTAAGGATGGTTTGTATGATGATGGCACTTCGGGCCTGAACTTTGGGGAACTTATTCACGAATTCCACCCAAACATTAAAAAGGTGGCCAGAAAACTCGAAAAGATCAAAAATAAAATTGTTAAACAGGAGATGTGTCTTTTGTTTAATTCTACAATTTTTACAGGATAGCTTACTTAAAGATTGTTTTTTCTTATATTCACACCTTCGCTCTTTTTTCTTTTTATTTATACTGTAATTAGTTTAAACTTTATATAACCCAAAAGGGGTCAAAGTTAAGTGACCTGAAAAAATCAGAAGGTTGTGAAATGAAATAACTGATGCATTATTAAACTCATTTATTGATAAATCAACACTGAAAATGTTATTAAAATCAGATAATTCCCTGATTTTTGGAAATTATTTTTCAATCGGGGGATGGTGAATACAAATATATATTTATTCTGTCATTAATTGTCTTATTTTTGGAGTTTACTCATACATACACGCAACTGCCCTTTATATATATATATATATATATATATATATTATATATATATATGTGTTGTGTGTGTGTGTGTGTGTATTTGGGCAGCATTCTTTCATTTATACATGTAGAATTAAACAAAAGGCACATCTCCTGTTTAGCAATTTTATTTTTTATTTTTTCTAATTTTCTGACCAACTTTTTAATGTTTGAGTGGAATTGGTGGATAAGTCCACCGAAGTTCAGTTCCCGAGTACTTTCGGCACTTCGAAGTGCCATCATCAGGGTTGATGTATTCCAGTAGTTTTGTTGTTTTTTTTTTTTAATTATATTAATGTGGAGGCTGGAAGGAGAAGAATTGGTGAGAAAGGTGTTATAGGCATTTTAGAATGTGTGTACTGTATTGGAAATTAATTTTGTTTAAGGATGGTTTGTATTGTTTTATGTATAAAGCTTCCGGGTATTTGGAGTTTTTTTTATTTTTTTTTTTTTTTTGTGTGCAGAATGTGTTTATTTTTCCGTTAGAATATATATATATATATATATATATATATATATATATATAGAGAGAGAGAGAGAGAGAGAGAGAGAGATAGATAGATAGAAAAAAAAAGAACTAAACTATTGTTTAAAGAGTCAGAGCGAGGGTCGGGAGTGGTGTTTAAATTTATTTTGTAAAATACAGATTTTACGGCAAATTTGGCAGTTTTTTCTTTCTTTGAAAGTTAAATATTGCTCTGTATTTAATCTAATTTATTGATTATTATACATTGAGCTCTCTTTAGGGATTCATAAAAATCCTTGTATGAATATATGTTTGCACCTACAAGAGCATACAGTATGGTTATAGAGTAAGATTTTGAAGATCCCCCCATATCATCCCTTACTACCAGTCATTTGGATTACCTTACATTTATATATATATATATATATATATTCTTTTGAAGGCAATTACAATGCGTATATTGTATAAAATTCGATAATTATTGAAAATAATCATGACAAGCAAATTCGGCAAATAACGCGCGCGACGTGAAACACCGTACAGCTGTTTCAACTTATTGTACGGTGTTCCACATCGCGCGCGTTATTGGCCGAGTTTGCTTGTCATGATTATTTTCAATAATTATCGAATTTTATACGATATACGCATTGTAATTGCTTTCAAAAATATGAATAATAATATACTTTACTTGACAATGCAATTACAAAAAGCAAATTTTCAGATTCTCTCTCTCTCTCTCTCTCCTCTCTCTCTCTCTTTATATATATATATATATATATATATATATATATATATATATATATATATATTAGACAAAACATCAGATATTGAACATCTTATAACCCTTATCTGATCTTGCTAAGTAGTGCTAGTATCGCTAACACTTCAGAGCGCACTATTCAAGCACAACTTTACAAAAGAAAAAGTACTAAAAAAATAAACAAAAAAAAACAAAAAAAAAACAAAACAAACAAACAACACCCCCCCCAAAAAAAAAAAAAAAAAAAAAAAAAAAAAAAAAAGGCTAACACATGTTTTAACGACTGAACAACTACACCCAGCCCGGAAGAGTTCGTTTTTGATAAAAATGCAAGATGCTACAATGCTTATGTTATCTGAGAAATACTAAAGGCCGTTAAAAGACGTCTGGTAATTCGCCCTCAGCTGGGCGTCTCAGAAAGAAAAAAAGAAAAAAAAAAAGAACGTTGCCTGCCAAACTACCATGGGGTCAACTACTCTGATCGGTCGGTCGGTCGGGGTTGGGATTTGAAAAGTTTAGGGTGGGGCATCCGGAGGCGGGTGGCGGTGCGTTAGCCGCAGAGGGATCTGCCTGGTTTCATTGGCTCGTCATAGAAGCACGTCGTAAACGGCTTGAACAGCAGAAGTCGCGTTGTTTAGCTCTCTTTCAAAACAGGACGTAAACGGTTGCGTTTTTCAAGATTGGAGCCTCGGATGTTAATAAACAAAGGAAAGAAAGTCTCAGAAATAGCACCAGCCTAGGAATCGCAAGGTTCTGGGTTCAATACCCGTCCCCGCTAACTCAGCGCATGAATCGCACAGATTCGGTAAATTGATCTGAGCGGTTAAGTGTTGATAAACAAAAGCAAAGAAAGTCTCATCGGGGGAAAAGGAGTTTAGATTTTAGATGCATCGCCCAGTCAGTGAAGCCCCCGCCTAGGAATCACAAGGTACTGGGTTCAATACCCGTCCCCGCTAACTCAGCGCATGAATTGCATAGATTGAGTAAATTGATCTGAGCGGTTAAGTGTTGATAAATAAAAACAAAGAAAGTCTAAACGGTGAAAAGGAGTTTAGATTTTAGGTGCATCTCTCAGTCGGTAGACCACACTCCTGGGAATCGCAAAGAGCTGGGTTCGATACCTGTCCCCGCTAACTCAGCGCATGAATCGCACAGATTCAGTAAATTGATCTGTGCGGTTATGTGTTGATAAACAAAAGCAAAGAAAGTCTCAACGGTGAAAAGGAGTTTAGATTTTAGGTGCATCGCTCAGTCAGTGAAGCCTACACCTAGGAATCGCAAGGTACTGGGTTCAATACCTGTCCCCGCTAACTCAGCGCATGAATAGGACTGATTGGGTAAACTGATCTGTGCAGTTAAGTGTTGATAAACAAAAGCAAAGAAAGTTATAAACGGTGAAAAGGAGTTTCGATTTTAGGTGCATCTCTCAGTCGGTAGACCACACTCCTAGGAATCGCAAGGTACTGGGTTCAATACCTGTCCACGTTAACTCAGCGCTTGAATAGCACAGATTGGGTAAACTGATCTGTGCAGTTAAGTGTTGATAAACAAAAGCAAAGAAAGTCTAAAACGGTGAAAAGGAGTTTCGATTTTAGGTGCATTTCTTAGTCGGTAGACCACACTCCTAGGAATCGCAAAGTGCTGGGTTCGATACCTGTCCTCGCCAACTCAGCGCATGAGATGCACAGTTTTGTTAAACAAGGTAAAACTTAATAAAGCTTTATTCTACTTAGAATAGTTGTTAATCGTGAGTTTAAATAGATTAGTATTTACTAAAGAGTTCTCCGAAAGGGGAGGTAATGATAAATAGGGGAGGTAACACTCAATTGCTTATTACACTAATCTGTGTGTTCCCAACCCGTCCTTCGGGACAGGGGTCCGGTGCGCTTCGGCCACTGGATCGGTGTTATTAATAGCGTCGATCCCAGGAGGCTATTCCCCCAGGCAATACCTGCCCCTCGATTTAAAGGGGCAGGCTGGGTTTATTGCCCAGTGCCTAAGGCTCCCCCCTTGAGGGGGAATGCCGTCGGGATCGACGCATTTTTTGTGCCTACCATCCATGAGTCTCGGCTTGTGAGTGGCCCCACGTAAATAAGGCCTTGTGTCGTACCTTGTACAAGTGGGGTACAATTAAAATATTACACTAATCTGTGTGTTAAATAGCAAAAAAAAAACAAAAAACAAAAAAAACAACACAAATTTCCTTCGTTTAACGCTAGTGAAAAGGATATAGACTCTCTTACTGTTCGGCTGATACCGACATAGGCTACTCCGCCAACTTTACTTACTTACTAGACGCGTCTACCCAGCGTCGACTGGATTGAAGGGGGGGGGACAAAAACCCTGGTGTATTGATTTGTTTACTTTTGAGATTTACACATTCTGGACATTTTTTAAATTGAATTTTAATGCTATATCTATGTACATTTTGATTTTTAAAATATAAATCAATTCATCATAATTTTTACACAAAAATAAAAAACCGTATTTAATATATATATATATATATATATATATATATATATATATATATATATATATATATTTTGAGGGGTGGGAGAATATGTGCTTAATTGAAGTCATACCTAATTTTTGAAAATTAATTGGTTGATAATTAATGAATTAGGCGAGCGTATCTGTTCAAATGTAAAGCGTAAACAAATCGAGAAAAAGTCTATCTCTGTATGTACATTTCGGCATATTATGCCTCATCAGCAGAGGAAACTGCTCTGTGTGTGATTCGAACCATATATATATATATATATATTTACTTTGTCGTTAATTGTTTTATTTCGGGAATTTCATCCGGACATATATACATACATACATACATACATACATAGACACCGGCCCAAAGTCGGTATCAGCCGGCCAGCTAGGGAGTCTATCCCCTTTTCAATAGCGCTAGACTAAGGAGATTGTTTTTAGCATCTGAGGTGGAGCGCCACACCTACCATCAGCTCCTTACTTTACCAAACAGACCCCTGTGCTACTCATACGCTGAGTTGGCGAGGACCGGTATCGAACTAGGAACCTTGTGGTTTCTAGCCGATAGATAGATAGATAGATTGATAGATAGATAAAGAACTAAACAATTGTTTTAAAGAGTCAGAGCGAGGGGTCGGGGGGTCGGTGTAAATATAGGGTTGCCTTGGCCAAATATTGTCTAGAAAATGTGGTTGAGATGGGGGGGGTCCTCAGGGATGTAATTCGGGGGATCAAAATAGGGAAGAAGTCGGGTAGATTCCCACTTGGTGACTTTATATCAACAAATAGAGCGTCTGGGAATATTTGTGGAGAGATGGAGACCACGCCTGTCATCGGTGTGGTAATTTGTAAGCTCTCTAAATATGCAGACTCTTATTTACAGAGAGTGGAGGGGCGAGAAAGGAGCATCATTTAATCATCCAGTTTTTAATATAGTGATTTTCTTGGCTGGTTTGTTGGTTGGTTGGTTGGTTGTGTTTTACGGCATGTCAACCCATTGGGTCAGTTTATGCCGAAGACGTTTTTGTTTTATCTATTCTTATTTAGAATTGTATAGTGGGTGAAACATTTCATGTTAAAGAGTGACATAAAAACATTTATTGTCTACAAATAAGATTGGGGGTTAACTTATAGGCCAAAATTTTATGGGCTAAATTTTTAGCATGTTTACAAGATTAGTATTCTTTTAGTATTATCTGCGTTATTTGGACTATTGTCCCCATCTTCATTGTTATTTGTATAACGTTTCGGCCGATATGCCCTCCGGCCTTCTTCAGGTATTTCTTGTCGGACTCGGGAACCTTCTTTTCGGACTCGGGAACCTTTTTTTCGAACTTGGGGACTTTCTTGTCGTAATCGGGAGCCATCACGGAACTTTGAACCTAACTCTTTATTCAGTCCACGGGGATATCCTGTTCTCATTCCGCTAACCATAGTTGAGATAAGTGTTGTGTTAATTATTTTTCTATATTAATGCCTCTACTCAGGATTGAACGTGGAATCCAGAGATAACTGTCACTTAGAACTGTCTTAACCTAACTACCTTATCCCCTAGGCCATGTATCCAATTAGGAACTTATAAACCTAATGTTTTGTTTTTGGCTAGAATATCTACATATTCATTTTTATGTATGATTTAGACTCATATTGTGTTTTTTTCTCCCTCTCCTCAATCTGAGATAACTTTCTTAATTATGGGTTCCCATATTGTATTCATTTCTATGCTAGGTCTACTTAACAGCCCAGTACAGCCTATCATATGTGATGGATCTTTGAGAATTCTCAAAGAATCAAACATTGTACAAATAACAATGAAGATGAGGACAATAGTCCGAATAACGCAGATAATACTAATCATCAAGCCTCATCTCAAACATTCAGAGAAATAGTAGTATTCTTTTATATTTTGAAAATAGTAACTAAAACGCACCACAATTACTAAAAGGAAAAAAAGGACTCGAGATTAATAGAAAACGGGAAATTATCGGCAACGAAGCGTCTCGGGCTAGAAAATTTAATTTCAGTGATAGAACGTAAATACTCGATTGTAAAAATATGTTCAGAATTCCTATCCCGTGAATACTCGGGATAATCAGGGAAGTTTAATAAAAATGAAACAAAAGTTTTTTTAACTGATCAGCCAACAGGGTTCCATCCTTAAGCATCACAGGTCACCACCCACGTCCATTGGATGCGGGAGGATCTTATCCCAATGCAGAGGTGCAGTCGGTGTATTCTAAAGCCCACCCCGACAGGACTGATGGTGATTTTCCCATAAAAGAAGGGGTGCAAATGTCTTAATTATGAACTGTTACATACGAGTTAACATATAGTAAACATGCTAAAAATATAACCCAGTGTGCCCTATAAGTTAAGCCCCAATCTTATTTGTTGACAATAAATTTCTGTCACCTTTTAACATGAAATGTTTACCCACTATATAATTCTAAATATTAAAAAAAAAACTTAAACTTATTAAAAGCTAAATTTGATATTCATTATGTTACAAACCAGGAATCACCAAACTTTTTTTTTACGGTGGGCCGGATAATTAAAAAAAACTTAATAACGAGTGCCGTTCGGATAATTAAAAAAATAAAGAGCGTGGGCCATATTATTATTGGGTTCAATACTTGCTAGCCAGGACGAAAGCTCTGAAAAAAAGATGTAAAACAAAAATTACCTTTCAACATTAGCAGTAAGGTTTAGTGAGATTTGTGAAACTGAAATTTGCCTTTCAAAATATCGTCAATGTTTGGTTTGGAATTGCTACATTCAATCAAGAGAATTGATTTCAAATGTTTATCAGTCAATTCCGTAGTCAAGTCCATGAGGTTTTAGTAAGCTTAACAGGATATTTAAATTTAAATGGCATCAAAACGTCTCGCGTTCCGTACGTTTTAACAAACAAATTCAAGTACTTGATATTCTGAATAATAATGTGACACCTGGTGCTGCCAAAAGCCTTACTAATAAACTTCAAGTGCTTTTTTTTTGCATAGTATTATCTACGTTATTTGGACTATTGTCCTCATGTTCATTGTTATCTGTACAACGTTTCGGCCAATGTGCTCTCCGATCTTCTTCGGTATTTCTTGTCGGACTCGGGAACCTTCTTCTCGGACTCGGGAACCTTCTTCTCGGACTCGGGACCCATCTTTTCGGACTCGGGAACTTTCTTGTCGTAATCAGGAGCCATCACGGAACTTTGAACCCAACCCTTTATTCAGTCCACGGGGGTATCCTGTTCTCATTCCGCTAACCATAGCTGGGGTACAGGTGTTAAGCTGTTGTTAATAATTATTCTATGTTACTGCTGCCATTTACCAGGATTGAACCTGCAGTCTAGAGATAACTGTCACTTAGAACTGTCTTAACCTAACTCCTTTATCCACTAGGCCATGTGTCCAATTGGAGGGCATATCGTCCAAAACTTTGTATAGATAACAATGAAGATCAGGACAATAGTCCGAATAAAGCAGATTATACTAATCATCAAGCCTCGTCTCAAACATTCAGAGAAATACTTTTTTTTGTGCATATTATGAATATCAAAACTTATTTTCATAAACTTCTTAAATTAAGTTGTTGGTTGGTTGGGTTTTACGGCATATCAAATCCATTTGGTTATTTTATGCCGAAGACCTTTTGTTTTATTCTTGTTGATTTTTTTTAACTCATTTTTTTTAAACACATTTTTTAGAACATTTGTTCTATTTAACCCCATAAATGGGACCCTAACAGTTACTATCACTCCGGGTCAGAGTGGACCTGGGAGTAATGATGATCAAGGAGTATTCCACATTCCCCAGAGCTCCAAAAATTGGAACTTTACCATCAGATAAAGTTTAACGTCATACCTAGGAATTATGACCATTAGCCACCGCCTTCTGGCACATGCATGATAAAAAGGATTAGGGGCTTGGAAAAAGGGCAATAGGGTTGGGACAATCATATAGATGCTAGAACATGACGTGATCAGCCGATTGATCAGAGGGGGTCTCTCCAACCAACCCTCTAGCCAAAGTAAAGAGCAAGTAAGTAGAGTCTTGCATGTCATGGACTGCTCAGCCACCCGGGTATCATTCTTAAACATTACGGGTTGCCACCCACCGTCAACAGTGGCCCCATTGAGGGGATTTTACCCCTCTGCAGAGGTGCAGTCGGTGTAATTCTAAAGCCAGAGCTGACAGGGCTCCTGTATTAAGTTACGTCTTACCTCCCATTATAGTTTCATAAAACCTCGTGTTTTTCTTTCTTATTTCATTTTTTTTTTAAATTATCATTACTATTACTAGCGAATATATGCACCGTCCGGTGTAAGTATTTAAGTTTTAATGTAATGATATATTATATTAATTCAGAAAGGCTAATGAAACTAAATAAGAATACAGATAAAAAGATTTTAAACAGAGGGAGGTATAATCGAAAAATAGAACAACTGAAACTTACTCTTCCATCACTCCCGTCTTTCATTGCTAAATTTTCCTAATTTAAAATTTAGTTCAAATTAGGAAGTAAAGAATAAAATTACAGCTATTTCTTTCTTGTTAATGGATTTCTTTTAAAGATTATCCCGAGATTTTTTGCTCATATTTATCAAATAAAATCAAACAATTAGAAATCAATAATACCTAGCACATATTTATGAAAATCAAATTTTTAATATCAATATGCAAAATAGCCTGCAAACCGCTATTTTTTTTTATATATAAAAACAATTGCATGTTATTAGTTTGTAGATATAACGAACGCCGGGGTCCAGTTGGCTTCGGCCCTGGATCTTTACAAGTTAATAGCGTCGATCCCAGGGGCTATCCCCCCAGGCAATACATGCCTGAGGCGCCCCCTTGAGGGGGAATGTCGACGGGATCGACGCATTTTTTCCACCTACCACCCATGAGCTTCGGCTTGTGAGTGGGCCCACATAAAAATGTCCTTGTGTCACGCCCTCATAAGTGGGATGAGAGGCAAATACCTGTAGATATGGTCAACAGTAATAATAATGTAAAACAATTTTATTAATAATTGAGGTTTAAATAAAAAAATAAAATCATGGAGAATGTGACATAAATAACTAAGGGAATTGTGACTTGGGTAGTGATGTAGTTTCGGGTACAGACAAACTGACTCACAATCTCCATTATAATAAGATTTGTTTGTTTATTTAAGAACTAAACGAGATTTATGTCTCTTCTTGGCCGTCTTCGCAATTGTCTTTGCATTTTTCTTAAAAAGAATTTTCTCTGCACCAATTACTGCCCGAGGTACTGTCGATTTGTTTTTGAGCTAGGGGGTGTGGTGACAGGTGGGGTAGGGTAGGGGGTGCCGGTGTTTGCCGAGCGGAGGTGGCAGGGAAAGTTTGCAAAATGTAGAGGAGGCTTGCATTGTCAGACGGTATCGGGTTACGTCTTTTGCTCGCCGACTATTATGAATCATTGGTGAGCGCCATCTAGCGGTCTGCTTGGCCACAGCCGCACCGTTTCAAATAATGCACTCGGCATCTTTGGCGAATGGATAACCTTGACGCAGTCCACACGCACAGCTTAATTTGATTAGTACAGAATGAGAGAGAGAGAGAGGAGAGAGAGAGAGAGAGAGAGAAGAGAGAGAGAGAGAGAGAGAGGGATGAAAAGCAGAAGAGAGAAGAGGGATAAATAAAGACGACTGGAGAGTATAGATGGAGAAGAAAGCGAGAGATGTAAGAGGAGAGAAGAGAGAGGGAGAGAGAGAGAGAGACAGATCAGACAGACAGACAAGACAGAGAAGAAGAGATAAAGAGAACGTGAAGTGAACGAAGCGTAGGAGGTGATAAAGAAGAGGTTAAGAGAAAGAAGACTGAAGGAAAGGTGATGAGGAGAGAGGGAGACGAGGACAGAGAGACAGAGAGACAGACAGAGAGAAGAGAGAGGGGTGGAAGGGAGAGAGAAAGTGAATAAGCGACGTGAGAGGTGTACGAGAGAGAGAAGGAGAGAGAAAGAGAGAGAGAGGGGTATGAAAAGCAAAGAGAGAAGAGGAAGAAATAAAGACGGTTGGAAAATATAAGATGGCGCAGAAAAGCGAGAGATGTAAGAGGAGAGAGAGAGAGAGAGAGAGAGAGAGAGAGAGAGACAGACGGACAGCGAATAAGAAGAAGAGAAGAGAACGTGAACGTGAACGACAAGCGTAGGAGGGTGAATAAAAAGAGGTAAGAGAAAAGACTGAAGTAAACGTGTATGAGAGAAAGAGAGAGACAGAGACAGACAGAACAGACAGAGACAAGACAGAGACAGAGAGACAGAGAGAGGTGAAGGGAGAGAGAAGTGAAAAGCGACGTGAACGAGAGGTGTACGAGAGGCGAGAAGAGAAGAGAGAGAGAGAGAGAGAGAGAGAGAGAGAGGAGAGAGAGATAGAGAGAGAGAAGAGAGAGAGAGAGAGAGAGAGTAATGAAAGCAGAAGAGAGAAGAGGAAGAAATAAAAGACGGTTGGAAAATATAAGATGGCGAAGAAAAGCGAGAGATGTAAGAGAGAGAGGAGAGAGACAGACAGCAGAACAGAAGAGAGAAGGATAAAGAGAACGTGAACGAGAAGCTATGGTGATAGGGTGATAAAAAGAAGGTCAGGAGAAAGAGACTGAAGGAAAGGTGTATGAGAGAGAGAGAGAGAGAGAGAGAGGAGATGAGGGGGGGGGCGGGAGGGAGGGAGAGAGGGGAGAAGAGAGAAGAGAATAAGCGAGCGTGAACGAGAGTGTATGAGACGATAAGAGATAGTCAGAGAGGAAGAGAGAGAGAGAGAGAGAGAGATTGAGACATACAGAGAAGAGAGAGAGAGAGAAGAGAGAGAGAGAGTGTGTGTGTGTGTGTGTGTGTAATGAAAAGCAGAAGAGAGAAGAGATAGAATGGATAAAAGTGAGAGGTGTAAGATGTGTGTGTCTGCGAGAGAGAGAGAAGGAAGAGAGAGAGACAGACAGACAGACAATGAGAGAATGAGAGGGAGAGAAAGAGAGACAGACTGAAAAATAGAGACTGAAGACCGATACTGATAGAGAGAGAGATGTATGTGAGAGAGATGAGAGAGAGAGAGACAGACAGACGCAGACAGACAGACAGACAAGAGAGAGGGGGGGCATTCTGTGATATGGCCGATTTTTTTGTTTGTCAGCTGCTTGCTCTTAAGCGCTTATCTTCGTTGGTTTTTCTTTTTCTTTTACTCTTCTTTCATTCATTATTTCTGTCAAGATTTCTCTTCTTTTTCAAATTTTTCATTCATTATTTTATTTCTTTTTCTTTTTTTCTTTTTTCTTTCTTTCTTTGGGCATATTGCATAAATGCGTCCTGGTCTCCTGCCTTAAAAAAAACAAAAAAAACAAACAAAACAAAAAACCGCTAAGCGGTGTCTGCTGAAAATCCGACCGTGCTACTTATGGATAATGTATTCATTGTTTTATTTTTCGAAACGTCGGTCCGTATTTATTTTAAAATTGGTAACAATTGTTTTGAATTAAATAGAAAAAAAATATCGAGAAAAAAATATTTTAACGGGGGGTTAAAATATTTACACTTACTGTCGATAAAAAAACCTGAAGGTGGCTTACTTTAACGCTTCAAACCATAAAAAGTTATTTGTCGATAAAAACGCCTTCAAACCTCTAAAAAATATTTTAAAGAGTAGGGGTGGGGGTTGAATATTTTGATTTACTTGTTGGAAAAAGAGACGGGCTGGCGGTAAAATATCGCTTTCATATCGCATTAGCTTTTCAGGAAAAACGCCTTCAAACAACTAAGCATGGGCCTGATTTTCAGCAGGCATCGCTTAGCGTTTTTTTCAGGGCAGGAGTCCAGGACGCATTCAAGCGATATGCACATTTCTTTCTTTCTTTCTTTCATTCATTCTTTCTTTCTTTCTTGCTTTTATCGTCTTCTTTAATGTTCTTTTTCTTTCGGTTTTCTTTTTCTTTCCTTTCATACTTTATTCTATTCTTTTTTCTTTCTTTCTTTCTTTCTTTCTAAAGCCCAAGCCGACAGAGAGCGAGAAAGAGCGAGAGAGCGAGAGAGCGAGAAGAGAGAGAGAGAGAGAGAGAGGAGAGAGAGAGAGATTATGCAGAATCTGAAAAGAATATAAATGTAGGTACATTAACAAGTATCTACCATGTGTATCCCTATATAAGGAAAACCACCAGAAGACTTGACGTCTACACTTGAAAATTATAAAGCAAAAAATATTCCGTGGTCTTTAATAAAACCTGCTGAAACAATCAGTTACTGCCAAAATACACAGTATATATGTAGCACCGTACGCGCACGCACACGCTATATATATATATATATATAATAACGATTTATATGAAAAGGTGACTTACCGGTGAAATTGGTCACAATGGTTAGTTGATGAAAGTTTCACAATGATAAGACAGTGATATAACAAATATAAAGTGATCAATATGTGAGTAGATCAAATTCATTATTATAATGGTACACAGTAATTAACCTACTCGTGTTTCACCATAAGGATCTTCAGGGTTAAATCCACTGAATTAATCAGGATATTGATTAATTACAGCTGATTGCACGTGTGTTATTTTGGGCAATGACGGTTAGTGACAGACTCGCAGTCTAATAATATATATAATAGGGGTAAACTATAGACAGTGTTTCGAGTATCACTCTCATCAGTATAGTTATAACGGTTTTTAGCATGCTGCCTCTGGCTGGGTTTGAAACCCGAACGAACTTCGCTCGCCAAGCTCTTACCCACACATCCCCAGTCAGTCGCCAAGTATAGCAGGCTAATTTAATTGCTATATTTCTAAGGGAAATGACCTTCACCTAGAGTTCTCAAACTTTGTAAACAAAGTGAGATTGGCCGAGCCGAATACGGTGAATCTGCAATTATATACCTTCTAAATAGAGTGCTCAACGAGAACGGGAAGCGTAATAATATATATATAACTAATATATATATATATTATATAATATATATATATATATAGAGAGAGAGAGAGAAGAGAGTTGTAGAACATTTTTTTCTCTGCACGCGTTCGGTGTTCTTAGTTCACCGTCTTCAGGGGAACTAATAAATCTATGTGGCTAATGAAATATATATTCGCTTGATTTAGCTTATTTTTTTTACTTTCTATCTCCCAAAAGTCAAATTAACTTTTCCTTTGAAGTTAGTGCTAAGTCAAACCTATGTTGAGAGGCAGAGGTAATTAATGATTCTATTTAGCTATGGTCCTCCCCCTATCCTATATTTTTATTGCCCCTTCCTTCTTACTTCTTACTTATTTGACTTTTGGAATTCTAGTACTCTGGTGAGTCATTGGGCTAGATTTATTTAACTTTAAAATATTTTACAAGATATATTGACCCTTCTGGGTTAACTACTGATGCTACTCAAATGTTCTAGCAACCTCTTGATGATATATAAATATATATATATATATATATATATATATTATATATATCATCATCATCATCATCACTGTCGCGCACGCAGCACGGATATCCATGACATCTCTCGCCAGCCTTCCCTATCATTCATTGTCTTCTGGGAGTTCTTTGCGCTGCAACCTGCATCAACACACAGTTGGCAATGCAGGTCCTAACTGAGCGGCCCAAGTTACCATGCCCATGTGTGGTTTGCACAGGAGAACGTCGCTTATGAGCTCGTCCCGCTTCTGCAGGCAGTCCTGCATATCTAGTCCGTCTCACTCGGAAATGGTTGCGAGATGGGGAAAGGTTGCCATACAGCTGCTTCCTTGTGGGTGCTGTTTCTATCTAGACTTGTTCAAGACCGCACGCAGCATTCTTGTGCCAGCTCCCATCTAGCTTATTCTCAAGGCGCTTCGTTAGAGTCCAGTGGTGCAGCATACAGCAGTACTGATATAACCACAGCCTTGAAGAATGCCGTTTTAGTTTGTCATGAGATATACTCCTGGTCAAAATCTTAAGACCAGATACAAAAAGTTAAAATATAAAATAATGTTTCTTCCAAAGCGTACCCGTATCAGTGCTATTGTACAGCAGACTAAATGTACAAAATGCCCGGAGAACAAAGTAAATGGAGCTGCATCAGTTGCGTGTTCCCTTAAATAAATCCGGAACAGTACCAGTGTAGAGTAGCTAAACCTTCAGCACTCTACCAGATGACTGGCTCATAGCTATAAAATAGCGTACGATTAAAGATGCTCCCGATTACGACAAGAAAGTTTCGCAGTCCCAAAAGAAGGTTCCGAGTCCGAGAAGGTCCTGAGTCCGACAAGAAATACCTGAAGAAGGCTGGAGGGCATATCGCCGAAACGTTGTACAGATAACATGAGATGAGGAATAATATGTCCGAATAAAGCAGATACTACTAATCATCAAGCCTCATCTCAAATATTCAGAGAAATAAGATTAAAGTAGATTAATAGCTAATGATATTCAGACTGACTTTTCTTCGTTGCTATACCGAACTACGCCAATCGTCTTAGTGGACGGAAAGGATCCCAATAAAATAAATAAATAGAAGAGACAGACTGACAGAGAAGAGAGAGGGAAGAGAGATAGAGA
>CM042157.1:69266941-69273751 GCA_023376005.1 Doryteuthis pealeii
TATACGTGGTCTGAAAGACTCGTGGGCCCTAGATACCACGAGGTGGAAATGTCCATAACCACGATACCTATGGTTTTAGGCCTTTTTTTATTCACAAATAACCTTGCTCTGTTTACAATAATTAATATTGAGCTCTCATAGGAACTGAACTCTACACAAACTACTGGTAGAAGAAGGACCAGCCTAGAATCACTTGTACAGCTTGGTACCACACCAAAGTATATATTATATATATATATATATATTATATATTATATACGTTATATATATATATATATATTATGTGAAAAATAAATAAAGGAAAGAAAGTTATAGATGGATAAATAGGATATTTTAATCATTTTACTTACACGTGTTTTGGTCAGGAGTTTATCCATGTGTACATTATTCAAAACTATTATTATTTTTAATAACTACCAAATGAGATGAAATAATAATAATAAAAATGTAGAAATGTTCCGCACACAAAGAAATTCGACCTTCGTCAGAGTAAATCCTTATTTGAATGAATCGTCTGGAAATATATATAATATATATAATATATATATATATATATATAGTGAAAATTGAAAAAAACACAATTCATAAAACGAGTGATGTTATTTCCCACGCTGCTGTTTCCTCTGTTTTCAATAAGATCTTCAATCAGGGCTTTTGTTAATTTGAGGAAAAGAATTTATCAATATCATAGAATAGAAGACTGCGATAAGTCTTTTGTTTTATCGGAATTTCAAAATCAAGAACGCTATTTTCTCATTCAACATTTTTTAATAAGACTGACGAAAAACAAAAAGCTCTCCAGTTCTTTTATTCCTGTGACAAATTTATTTTTCTTTCAAATTAAAAGCCCTGATGAAGATCTATTGAAACAAATCAAAACACTGCAGCGTTTCGAAATAAACATCACTCGTTTTTACGACTTGTGTTTTTTTCCAATTTTTTCACTTATTACATACTGTCGATTCACTTCCATTTCTCTCACACACACACACACACACACATATTATATATATATATATATATATATATATATATATATATATATGTTATTTGTGAATAAAAGGCTTTAAATACCAGGGGTATCGTGATTATGGACCATTTCACTCGTGGGTATCTGAGGCCATCGAAGCTTTGTCAGACCACGTTTTAAAATAAAAACGTGTCTGACGAAGCTCGGTGGGCTTCAGATACCACGAGTGGAAATGGTCATAATCACGATACCTCTGGTATTTAAGCCTTTTTATTTCACAAAATATTTGGTCTGTTTTATAAAAATTAAGCATTGGCTCTCAAAGGAACCTGAACCTAACAATTACTGGGGAAGAATAGGACCAGCCTAGAATCACCTTGTACAAGAAACTTGTACCTCAACAAAGAATATATATATATATATTATATATATATATAGTTATAATAACCTGTAGTGTGAGATGTAATTTACAGCTTTTGCTGAATGGTTAACCAAAGGCAGTTTAATTGGTAAGAGTGTCAATATAGAATAGAGCTGTTATATAATATAATAAAGATAAATATATAGGTTTTACATATCTATTTATGGGTGACAAAGGAACTTCACAACCATATTGTTCTTGCATGCATTCATCAGGTGAAGATGTTTTCAAATGTGAGGAAAATCGAAAAATTTCAAAAAATTTCAAAAATTCAATAGACATGGGATGCGTATCATTGGATAAAATGATGTGGTGTTGTATGTGAAGGTGAATTGAATGTATGAGAAAGCTGTTTTATGGGCAGTATAAAGGTTTGCTAACGCGTAAGTTACTGGTCACACACATATACGGGTTGTAACGCGTTTATAAAAGCCTATTAAATACCCGCACGCTAAACAGATCTACGATTATGGTGTGTGAACCAGTCACTACGCGTAGCGCAACCTTTATACTGCCCATAAACACTCTCATACCAGTGACTGGTCACATCACATAACATACGTTATCTTAGCGTGCGGTATTTAATAGTGTTAAAACGCGTACAACTATATGTGTGGACCAGTACTACGCGTACGCAACTTTATACTGCCCATAAACATCTCATACATTCAATTCACCTTCACATACATAACCATCATTTTATCCAATCATACGCATCCATGTCTTTGAATTTTTGAAATTTTTTGAAATTTTTTCGATTTTCCTCACATTTGAAACATCTTCACCTGATGAATGCATCGCATGAAACCAATATGGGTTGTGAAAGTTCTTTGTTCACCCAATAAATAGATATGTAAAACCTATATATTTATCTTATTATATTATATAACAGCTCTATTTCGTATATTGAGCACTTCTACCAATTAATACTGCCTTGGGTACACCATCCAAGCAAAACTGAATAGTGACCATCTCACACTACAGTGTATATATAACATACTATAACTATATATATATATATTATATATATTCTTTGTTTGAAAGCTAGTACCAAGTTTCTTGTACAGGTGAATTTCTAGCTGGGTTTTTCCCTATTTTTCCTCCACCCCCCCAAGTTATCATTTGATGTAGGGTTTCAGGTTCCGTTTGAGAGTCACAATGCTTAACTATTTTATTAAACAGACCAAATTTTATTATGTGGAATAAAAAGGCTTTAAATACCCAGAGTATCGTGATTATGGACCATTATCCACTGTGGTATTCTGAAGCCACCGAGCTTCGTTCAGGACCACGTTTTTTTATTTTTAAAACGTGGTCTGACAATAGCTCGTGGGCCTCAGATACCCAACGAGTGGAGAATGGTCTCATAATCACGATACCCTGGTATTTAAAGCCTTCTTTATTTCACAAACCTATTAGCTATATATATATATATTATATATAAATAGTTATATATATGTGTATTGTGTTGGTGTGTGTGAGGAGAAAGTGGAAGTGAATTCCGACAGGTATGTAATATAGTGAAAAATTGGAACAAAAAACAACAAGTTCCGTAAAACGAATGATGTTTATTTCAAACGCTTGCAGTGTTCTTGATCTTGTTCAATAGATCTTTATCAAAAGGGTATTCATTAATTTGAAAGAAAAATAAATTTGTCACAGGGAAAAGAAGATGTGAAGTCTTTTGTTTTGTCCGGTCCAATTCTCATTTAAAGAATCGTTTGAATGAGAAATAGCGTTCTTTGGATTTTGAAATTCCGCATAAAACAAAAGACTATCGCAGTTCTCTTATTCTGATATTTGTGATAAATTCATTTTCCTCAAATTAACAAAAGCCCTGATTTGAAGATCTATTTGAAAACAGATCGGAACCACATGGGCAGCTGTTGGCGAAATAAACATCACTCGTTTATGGAATCTTGTGTTTTTTTTTCAAATTTTCACTATATATATAATATATATAAATATATATCATTAGTTATATAATATATTCCAAACGAATTCATTTCAATTAAGGATTTTAACTCTGACGAAGTCGAATTTTTTTGGGCGGAAACATTTCATACATTTTATTTTATTATTCATTCTCATACTCATGTTGGTTATTCTAAAAATAATAATAGTTTGATAAAGTAACATGAGATAAACTCCTGAACCGAAACAGTGTAACTAAAGTTGATTAAAATATCCTATTTGTCCATTCTAAACTTCTTTCCTTTATTACTTTTTCAACATAGTATATAAAGTACTATATTATCTTAATATATATATAATCATATATATATTATATACTTTGGTGTTGTACAAGTTGTAGTGATTCTAGGCTGGTCTTTTCGCTACCAGTAGTTTGTGGTAAGTTTCAGCGTTCCTATTGTAAGGCTACAAGTTTTAATTATTGTAACAAAGCAAGGTTATTTGTGATAAAAAAAGGCCTAAATAACCATAAGTTATCCGTGGTTATGGACCATTTTCCACTCGTGAGTATACTAGGCCTACAGGCTTCTTCAGACCACATCATATTTTTAGTTCTAGACAGGCACATGGCCCAAAATTCTTTCTCGCTATGATTTCATACACCCCCCCCCACCTTCAGGGGCGATCTTATTGTATTTTTCTTTCGTAGTGTCTTTTTTTATTGGTGGAAATTTTATAATTATATATAATACTAGTATATATATAATTTAATATACTAATTATATATTAGTGTTATGTGAGTAGTAGACTTACCGGTGGGATAATTTTAATCTTCTCAATAATTCATAATCAATCTATACTTTTTGCCTGTTCCTATTTCTAATCTACTCCGAGCTTTAGTATAAACAAGACTTCATTTTATATCAACCCATATCTATTTAAATCTTTTTTTATCATTACTTTCATTCTTAACTTTTATCCTTTATATTATTTTTTTATATATAATTTAAAACGACAGTTTAAATTAATTCATTTAGGATGAAGCCGATTTAGCGTTACAAAACTTGTTTTCTAAATTAACAAACCGTTATTGTAAACGCCTACAAATCGCCCTTTTCCTAATACTCTCTAACCATCCATGCCAACCAATAAATAATTATTAACCTTTCGTTTTTTAACCATTTATTAAACGCCGAACTCTCTTTCCATTAAATGAGTAATTGAAAAAATAATCCCACATATATTATTCAATTTCTAAATCTCATATATACAAAAACGGTTCACGAATTATCTTGAAAATATTAATACAAGCGTTCGTCTATAAAGATAATAAGTCCATTCAACGGGCCATATGTATTTACCAACTGAGTTAAATCGAAAACTCGATTAATTCACGGATGTAAGCCCTGACGTAATCAGGAACGATGAAACTCTGAGTAGGTTACTTCTTATCGCTAAGTTATAATATAATCATATTTAATTATATGTCTATACTACTATATAATATAGTATATATTTATGAAAAATACATTGAGACATAATGGTTATCTGCACTTGGGCGTCCATTAGCCTTGTAATCTAATCCCAAAGCTGATGGGAATGATTGACCTAGGATGTATAACACCTAGTTATACAGTGACTGTACCCAGTACCATGGCTCGTGTAGAGAACAAAATCTAGGGAATTGACAAAATATGCACCATTGATACGTAAAGCGAATTTATCACTGCGTCTTACTTATACCTTGGTAATTTAGTATAGCGCAAGCTAGTATAATTATATATATGTAGTTATATACTATACCATTTGCATTTGCTTTGACTGGGTCAAACGTTTGTATAGAAGCAACTACCGCTTTCAGGTTATTTAATTTCGTAAATCTTCAACGATATTTACACTTCACCAGTTCCATTCACGATTAAAAAAAAGAATTTATTACATCATTATATTATAATATTACTCCATATTTCTTATTTTTATGAATTTTAAATATAAAGTATTATAATAATTACAGTTAGATATTATACATCTAGCTGGCATAATAATCTGTGTTTATTTAGCTGATCTTGTTGATTTGTTTTGAGCGATTTCTGGTGTATTGTGGGACGCTTTTATGCTATCGATTATATTATTCTTGAACTTTTCAATCCTGTATTTATAATATATATAACAAATCTCATAAAGTTATCTCCCTTTAACCCTTGAATTTGTTCTTTAATTGTGTTATTTTATCAATTTCATATTTGTAAAAATATGTATGTCTTTTAAATTTTCTGAGTTAATCCTGTACATTTTTCAATTTCTTTGTTTCACATTTATTTTTCAATTATTTTTGTAATAATCACAACCGACTAATCTGCCGGTCCATAACATTAACACACAAACATCTCTTTCCAAATAAACGACCAGAGAGATTGAGCAGCGCTGGAGCGATGTGAAAATAACATGAAACCTGCGGTAGTTGCTTATGAAAATTTTTATCATTTAAAAAAATTCAACCAAATAACATAAAGCTCCTACAAATTTGTTGTGTTGAGTCATGTGATTTTTGTTCATCCCAAAACAAATTTTTATTATTATAATACTATTATTTATATAATATATATTCTATATAATAATATATATATATAATAGTATCATTTTCATTCTTTATAAACCCTTTTAGTTTCATGCAGACAGCCTCGTCTAATGTCCCTTTGAAGTTTCCTATCCAGTATTTAAACGAGCACTTTAAACGTTATGACGGTTCCTGTTGTTAAGGTTATACAACAGTAGCCCATTGTATCATAAATCTCTCATTCTATTAGCGCTATGTAAGTCGCATATTATAATACTATATTATACGTTCATATATATAGGGTTCTCTGGTACTCATTAATCATCGATCTATATACTGCAGATGTCTGCTGTGTGGCTTTAACGCGACGTACTAATCATCAACTCTCGATGGGCACGCGTATCGTAGATTTCGATACAAGGTCTATCATAAAGTAGGGAGAGAGAAAAAACTAGCAAGAGAAAAACAAACAGCGATGACGCTGCGGCGAAAGTATTCGTTCTTCAATATATGGCAGATCTTAGATATCTCTTGGATGCTTTCAACATTCGTGTTGGAGTGGGGGACGGGGTGGAGGTCGTAGGTATTGACACTGTTAAAACATAAACAGATCTGTTGAACTGCTTTTTTGGATGTGGGGGGGGGCCTGTTTTGTTTTAATTTAATTCTTTTTTGTTTTGCTTTTTTTTAAACGAATTTATACGAGAAGGCCGTATAAGTACCCTAAGCTTGTTTTAAGGCTGTTGGGATTTTCTCTCTCTCTCTCTCTCGTCTTCTCTCTCTCTCTTCTCTCTCTCTCTCTCTCTCTCTCTTTCTATCTATCTATCTATCTTATCTCTATATCTCTTATCTCTGTCTCCATCTCTCTTATCTCTATCTGTCTACTCTATCTCTCTCTCCCCTCTCTCATCTCTCTCGTCAGTCTTCTCTCTCTATTTTATTTTATTG
>CM042157.1:69273761-69306915 GCA_023376005.1 Doryteuthis pealeii
AAAAAAAAAAAGAGCTATTGCCTTAATAGTTCAATAGAAAAAGAAAAAAAAAAATGAATTATCTTGATTTCACATACTCTCTCTTCTCTCTCTCTCTCTCTCTCTCTCGCTCTTCTCTCAACACACACACACACACACCACACTTACACACTTGTCTTATATCTATCCCACATATAGACCGCCCCGATCCAAGCTTTACACTAGCAGGATCTGTGGATATCACAGATATGATAATTAATCCGTAAATATCAAGGTCCTTGGAACTTACTTACAGAGCTATGCATAATAGTTTCGATTAATTCCGGTTCATGACCAATACTGGAATTTGAGCCGTATCAAGCTTACACACAGCAGGGACCTGTGGACATAACACCAGAATAGATTAATGTAATTAATCAAGGTTTGATTATTGGTTTTTACTTAAGAGAGCGTATTGCATAATTAATTCTGATATGTGAAAGATAATAATCTTGATTAAGCACTCTCTCACTTTTCTTTCTTTCCTTCTTTTCATTCTTTTCCTCATTTTTAACCAGAGTGGACTTGCAAGGAGTTTTAGATGGTCAGGAGATAAAGAAACACACGGACTTTTATAGTTTGGTTGGTTTGTTTTGTTACGGCATATATCCAACCCCAGATGGGTCATTTTAATGCCGATAATAGTTTTCTGAAATAAATCAATTTCTTAATGGAATAATTACAATTTTTTTTTTATAAATACATTTCTATTTAACCCATAGATGGACCCTAACAGGTGACGTACCACCCGGGTCGAGCCTAGACCGGCGGAGCAAATGGTGATGAAGGGGTGCTCCACATTTCCCCAAACCTCCAGAGCTGCGAACCTCCCATCAGATAAAGTTTTAACGTCATTCAGGACATGTAAGCCCGCAGCCACCGCCTTCTACCACCCATATGATGGAAAAGGGTTGCGGCTTGTCCATAGCGGTCAACTAGGGTTGCGGAGAAATCCACTATAGCGTTGGCTAGGGCTTGACGTGAACCAGCCGATTATCGGCAGGGCCTCTCCGGACCGCCCGTCTAGCCCAAAGGATAGGCCAAATGTGGAGTATGCATGTCATGAACCGATGCCTCATCCACCTGTTCTATACCTTAAGCCTCACGAGTCCGCCACCCACGGCCCAACGGGTGGACCATTGGGGGAGTCTTACCCCTCATGCAGAGGCTGCAGTCGGTGCCATTTCGTACCGCCCCAGCCGACCAGGGGCGGATGATAATTTAATTCATACAACGTTTGAAATCTTACTTAAGAGCTATAGCTGTAGATTGTTTAAAATGTCAGTTCGATGGCACCCAATACTGGTAAATTCTTGAGCCGTATTCAACACTCTACCACTAGCAGGCCTGTGGATATAAACACAGAATGATAATTTAATTAATTAGAATTTAGATATGTTTGCTTAAGAGCTTTGTATAATAATTCGATAGGTAAAATATAAATTATCTTTGATTTCATTGTCTCTCTCACTTTTTTTCTTTCTTCTCCTTCTTTTCATCTTTTCAATTTTTAACAGAGAGCGTTGCAAGATTTTAATGGATCGGGAAGATTAAGGAAACACGGGTACTTTATAGATTTGATAAGATAAGAGTTGGGGAGCCAGTAATTGTTAAAACACTTTCCAGTACATAATTATTACTGTGTTAGAAAGTCCTTTTTACACACTTTTTTTCGACTCTAAATGAATAACACCTTCTATCATCCACCTGATAACCGCAAAACTGGTAAGTTTCAGCTTGATTAAGCTACCACTAGCAGGACCTGTTGAACTACTACCACAGTATTGATAACTTAATTAATTCAACGTTTGATATGCAATTACTTTTAAGAGTTATGCATAATAGTTCAATATGTAAAAGTATATTTATCTTTGATTTCACCTCGTCTAACTTTTTTCTTTCTTGCTTCTTTTCATCTTTTCCCATACTGCTTGATTGAAACAGATTAACGTTATCGCGTCCGCATCCCTCACCCCTCTACTCTTTTCTCCTACTCTCTTTCTTTATTATATTTTCTGTGGAGCATGTCATTTTTTTCTTCCCTTCTTTCTTTATAATTAAAAACGGAATGGTTCATAGTTAATTAGCTGAGGTGACGACACTCATTAAGAAAATAGAACCCCGACAGATAAGTGGACACCAGAAAATCGGGATTTTACATTTTACACTGTTCATTTTGGGCAATTTGGACGGTCTCATTTTTGACCAGAGGGTGTTGAAAAAGATGATAACGGTCGGGAAGATTAAGAAAGCAAAGTATGATTACTATTAGATAGATAAAAGGGGAAATAAGAATCGGGGATAAGTAAAGTAAGTCGTATGCCTAAAGTGGTATCAGCCATGACAGCGAAGGAGTTCATCCCTTTCACAGCGCTAGACCAAGGAAGATTATTTTTTTTTGCATTTGACGGCCAGAGTTACCACACCACCATCAGCTCCTTACTTTACCGCATTATATTCTGCTGCTACTTATACGTTGAGGTGGCGAGGGCCGGTATCGAATCAAAGGGAAACCTTGTGGTAACGACACTAAAATAATTCCAGGATATACATTTTGTATATGTCTCAATTTTACGCAGAGGGTGTTGCAAAGATTTTAACGTCAGGAAGATAGGGGACGAGTTTTAATATAGATAGATTAGATTGATAGAATAAACTTGGGAGCAGTTAATTGTTAATTACACTTAACAGGAATAATCTTATTATTGTGTGTTTGAGCTCAGGGGCGTATGTTGTTATTTGTTGGTAATAGGAGGAGCATGTTTTATATATTTCGTTCAACATGTGGTATCTAATCGAGCGAGAAAGCATACAGCACAGATAGATAGGGAAGATGACAGATGATGCGATCTTAATTCTTTTAAATTTCTGTTACTTTCTTTTCCTGTTCCTGCTACACTCGTCTGCCACCATGTTCTTCTTGTTGGGCTTCTCGGGGGCTGATCTTCTTCTTTCTGTGATTCTTCTTCGTGCTGGGCTGGCCATGTTTTTAATATTCAATTAAACAACAAGACTTGGTTATTTTCTTAATAAAGCTTTATTTTCCGCACCCCTGCCCATATTCATTCCACCGCGGTAACCGACCCATCACAGCGACAATATCGTCTGCGCTCCTTAGAAAACGGGTCTAGTCAAACATCTAAAAACTATCTCGTCCATCGCGCTTTCAAGGGTCTAAGTTTATTACCCCCAACAACTAGATCGGGTAACTTTCCATGGGTCCCGTCATTCTAAATCTTAACGGAACCCCAATTAAATATTATGAACTACAGGTTCGTTCATAATTTATAAGCTGCTTAGTAACTTATGTAACGTTTGCGTTGGAGCAGTGATTTTACACACTTTTTTAGACTCTAATTTTAATTCCATCTCACTGGATGACATAAACTGGTCGACGTTGAGTCGTATTAAGCTTACTAGTATTTTTCACCATGGAATTATTCGCAAACAAAGCTCGTCTTGCGGACCTTTACCACTTGAATAAGTTTGATTCTTGCTGAGTTCCCTCGCTAAAACCTCAAGATGAATAAAAAACAAAACGTCTTCGACATAAAATGACGATCAACAAGGCGTTTACCATACAGTTAAAACCAACCAACCAACAACCAACCAATCGAATTGTTAGGTTCTAACCAGAAAATATTTCTTTTCATCTATGAATATTCTCCTTTATACTTACTAGCAAATATATGCACCCTCGGGTTTGCAACAGTATTAGCGTTTTATGTAATGAAATATCGTATAAATTAGAAAGTCTAAATAAGAAGGGCAGATAAAAGATATTAACAGAGTGTGGCTATTCAATAGAAAAATAGAAATGAAACTACTCTTCACTTCACTCCCGTCTTTTCATTTGCCCTGAATTTTACGATATTTTAACAATTAGTTTAAATTAGGAAATAAAAGAATAAATATGACAGTAATTTGTTCTGTTTAATGGATTTCATTTAAGATTCATTGAAGAGATTTTTGCTTAATTCATTAAAATAAACTAAACCAAATAGAAATCATAATACAAACACACATTTAATAAATCACATTTTTAATAATCAATATGCAGAATTAGCCTTCCCATTACACACTGCGCAAACCGCCTATTTTTGTATATATACAAACAAATGCATGTAATTTATGTAGGAGAGGACAACACAATAAAAAGGTGAAGCAATCTTTATTAATAAATAAAATCGGGAATGTGATGTTAATAACTATGTTAATTGTTGACTCGATTAGTAATAATAGTTTCAGTTACAGACATAAAACACGCAATCTCCTTAAATAAGATTAATCAAGGATATAATGATTTTAAAAATCTTTAACATATTTGGAAAAAATCAAAATTAATATAAACATCAAACCCTTAGTCATACATACAACATCAAACAGTTGGCTCCAATTGAGACGGACCGACAAACTCTTCCCAATTGAATGATATAGAATACCCTAGAATATTCACTCTATATTTATGTATGATCTTTTTACCTTACTCATATTTGCGAAAAAATCAATAATTAACAAATTATCAAAGTTTTCTATATTACTATTATTCAAACAGATGCTTTCAATAGAGCGACGACAGACAAACTCTTCCCAACTTGATAATATAAGCTCACCAGTTTTCATCTTTGTCTTCCACATAAGCGACATTTTGGATAATTGTAGTGTGTCGGTCTATCGTGGCCCTAATATAGTTCTAGTTCTCGGCTGCTAATTACATGACGGAGTTTGGGAACTCCCGTGATAATGCTAAGCGTTCTTTCGTGGCACATAGTTTGGCATTCTTGGGCTTGCATTTCAGAGGATACCTGATGAAAAAAAATGAAGCCTTAAAGCAAATATCTTAAGTTAACAACCGTGTGTAATTTCAGGTTCAAGAACCGACATGGTTTAGAAAAAAAGAAAAAAGAAAGAAAGGAAATGTGAAAAAATATGCAGAAAAAAATCTCTTAGTTTTCTGTCTGTTTGTCGTATCTTTCAACTCCCTTAACAAAACGACCTTCACACATGACCCAGGGCATTACTTTTTAGTACGTTAAAAGCTTGGTTAATATAGTATTAGTTATAGATAGTATACTATACTGTATACTCTATATATATATAAATTAATATAATATAATACTAATAATATTATTCGTTAGAATGGAAAATAAAAAGGGGGGTTTCTTTACCATGGTTTCAACCAAAAAATGATTTCCTCAGGACCCTACTCTTACATTAACCAAGTCGAATTAATTCCTTAAGAATGAAATCGACTTGGTCTATTTATATATATATATTAATAATATATATAATATATTTATATATATATATATAATAAAGTAGTTAAAATCCCGCCTAATTAAACATAATATGGAATTAACTTTCAAAAATTTAGGTCTGATCTTAAAATTAAAAAGCACATATTCTCCCAAATATACTGTCGATGAAAATAGCTTAAAAGTTGTTTACATATAATATATAATAATATTCTATATAAAATCAACCTCTGTTCTTTTTCAAACAATTTTTAGACCCAGCGTTCATTAACTGCAATCCGTCACATAACCGTCATACCACAAAAATTACACGCGGAGTACAGTCGGCTGTAATTAAATCAATATCTTTGATTAATTCAGTGTTTTTAAACCCTGAAAATCCTTATGGTGAAACTCGAGTAGCTTATTCCTGTGTATACCATTATTAATAATAAGTTTGCTCTACTTTACGTATTATCACTTATATTTGTTATATGATTCTTTATACATTGTGAAACTTTCATAGTATATAATATATATATAATTTATATATATTATACACTATATAAGTTAAGAGTAAGGAAATGGAATCCGACGGTTATAAGTATAGATAACGGATATAAAACCCACAGTGCTGTTTTAAAAATGAAAATTATCTTATGATATCATATTCATAGCTAATAGAAACAATATTTTCGATTTATAAAAATCATCATCAGAGTTTGTTTATCCGGACTCATCGAGAGAGAAGCTGAAAATAATTTGAATTCAAAACGAAAACATGATGTTCATAAAAAGCCGTACGAGTGATGCGATGTTTTCATCATTAGCACACGCTACGCGTCGCATGGAACATGCTTTTCGTTTTTGATTCCAAATCATATATACATATATGAGATATGACTTACTATATATATATATATATACTATATATATCACCAGTGGTACCTTGATTACAAGTTAAACCTACCGCTCAATAATTCAGTTACCTCAATACAAATTCAATGTGTCCCCTTAAAATACACTGAAATGCTATTAATCCGTTCCAGCCCAACTCCCTAAAAAACCAACCACCAATTTTTGTTAATATTGTTCTAAATAAAAATAGTATCTGTTTGTGTAAAAACCCTAGTAAAATGAATGTAATGAATTCATGAATATGGTAACTTATGTCTAATTTTTTATTTTCGTATTATCATAATTACTTTTTCCTTTTGCATATAATATTTGCAAGACTTCAAATGTTTGTCGTGAACTTCATTAATCATAAGCGTAATTCCGATGTCATATCATCAGGAAAAAATGTTAAAATTGTCACCCCCCCTTTAAATTTTCTGATTTTTTTCCAGGTGACTATCTTAACGTTAGGCAATCCCTCAAAATTTGAGGCTTTCCAATTCCAAAAATTGGCGGGAGATATGTCGTTTTTTAGCTCTCCAAATTTAGGGGTTGGCGAAATAATGACGACTTTTTGTTTTACGGGGAGGGGAGGAGTGTATGGAAAGGTTTAGGCACAGAAAAACCAAAATATGGATAAAGATTTTTTGAACATTTATTTTTTCAACATAGTCTCCTTCAAGGTTTATGACACTTGCTCCAACGCGTTGAAGCGCTTTTATCCCAGTGTAGGAGCAAACTCTTTTGTTTGGAAAGAAACCCTTAGGACTGCAGTTATGACGTGTGCTTCCACGGCTTCGAATGGTTCCTTTAGTTTCGGGTTGGTAGGTGATGAACCCAGGTTTCAATCCATCGTGACTGATACGAGCAAAGGGAAATTGTCTTCATCAGCCTTCAAACAGTTCAAGATTGCCCTTGGACACAGTGCAACCGTGCGTTTCTGTCAGATGGTCAAAAGACGAGGGGACCCACCTTGCAGAAACCTTTGAGAATCCCAGTTCTTGGAGTTCCAAAATTTGTCTGCTCGCCTCAATTGACGTATCCCAAGTCTCTCTGCTATCTGACGACATTGATATCCGACGATCTTGCCATAACCATCTGCAAGCAAGCGTCAACTTTATCCTTAGTGTTGCTGTGGCGCCATCTTGAATCTTGGGTGTCTTCAACACGCTGAATTCTCTATCCAACATGTTGACTGTCGCATATGCTAATTCTTCATTAAAATAATGATTAATTATGATGATCATTGAAAATCAATTCTTACTATAATAGGATATGTGTGTGTTGTTGTGTCTGTAACCGGAAACTATAGTCACTATTAGTATTTACGTCACATTCTCCATATTTTATTTTTATTTAAACCTCAATTATAATAGAATTGTTTATACATTATTAATACTGTTAACCATATCTACACACGAATAATATAAATGTTGTATTATATAGTTCAAAAAAACAGTGGTTTACATTTTGAACGAAAAGACTAATTTGCATACTGATATTAAAATTTTGGATTTATAAATATTGCTAAGTATTATTTGATTTCTAATTGTTTGGTTTTTTATCTTAATGAATACGAGGCCAAAACTCTCCGGGGATAAATCTTAAAAAAGAAATCGATTAACTAGAAGGAAATAACTGCAATTTTATTCTTTTTTCCTAATTTTAACTAGTAGTTACATTAGAAAATATAGCAATAAGACGAGATGATGGAAAATTTATAGAGAGTTAGTTTTCAAAGGTGTTATTTTTCGATTATACCTCCCTCTGTTCCAAATCTTTTTATTTGGCATTCTTATTTTAGTTTCATTAGTCCTTCTAATATTTATATAATATTTGTATTACATTTAAAACTTAAATAATTGCACCACCCGAGGGTGTTATATATTTGTAGTTTAAATAACTAGAGAATTATGTCGTTTGGGGTGATGTTAAGTTAAAGGCTAATTTCTATATTTTGATTAATTTTAGCATTAACCTTACTGTTTCTCACAAATTTCACCGGTTTTTCCCGAGAAAAAGGAGTACATTCTATGTCGTTCTGGTTTTGCTTTGTTCTGTGTTTATTATTATTATTATATATTTATTTATTATTATTATATTATACAAGGTGTAGAACATACCTTGGCACGGAGGTTTAAAAAAACTGAGGATCCAACGGTCTGCACGTGCTGCCGCGGCACTCGCCTCACCTACTGGACCAGAACTACGCCGACAGCACCACCCCTGCCGCGACACATGCTCTGGGATCGTCAAGTCCAACTCGCCTGTCTCTGACTGAAGATAATCCCCTTAATTGTGGTAGCAGATGGAATTCAACTTTGGCATACCTTAATATGTCCGACTTAAGAAAAATCACATGGAAATCCGTGCTCAAGAGAGATTGGCAGGCCATCTTGTTACCATTGCGCAACCAGCAGGATTTCGGGAAACTCGCGCGGGAAATTCCTAGGTGGCACATTTTGTGCAAAGCAAATATTTCGGCGTAGTCAGTTTGTCATCTATATACCTACCTGGTATTCGAAACGGTGGAGCTACCCCTTCCCCCGACGATCGCATAAAGAGTAAGGGCTGAGTTATTTACCCGGTGCTTGGGCGCCCTCGAGAGAACAATTGACGGAAGCCCCCCACCCCCTACTACTGGGTGTTTGGTGTCACAGTAGGGCTCCTTCTGTTCCCGGCCTACAAAGCTTCTCTAGATATTCTTTACCAAGGATGGCCAAAACGTACCAAGAAGTTTGGAATATGTGGAGGTACGGTACAGAAAATGTACCTCTCTCAGACAAAACTGTGAAGAAAATGGAAATCTCACAGTACGCCAAGTACACATGCAAATTTTGTGGAAAGGATGCTGTAAAGGGACAAGCTGTTGGTATTTGGTCCTGCAAATCTTGTTGAAAAATTGTCTCTGGATGTGCTTGGTCTTACAGCATGTTACTGTTCGCAGCTCCATCAGACGTGTCAGTGAGATGAAGGAATCTCAAATCATAACTTTAGGAGCCAATGAAATTTTGAAAGTGTTTGAAATTGTCGTAGAAAATGGACTCGGCAACCTGAGTTCAAGTCCTGGACGAGGATGTTTGGATTTCACATAGTGCTAATACCCTTGGGAACTGCATGCATCCAACTATTCTCCCTTAAGCTATGGGTAAATAATAGTAGGGCAGACTGGGATCTCTAACCTTGGTATGGAAGCCCACACTTACGATATTCACTTATTTTCCTCAAAAAGGGTTTAAATCTCCTGTGTTCATTTGTACGCCCATTATCATCTTGCAAAACCGTTTGATTAAAAATGAGACCGTCCAAATCGTACAAGATGAAATCCAAAAATGAAAATTCAGATCATCTGGTTTTGCTTATCTGCCGAATTCGAATTTCTTATCAGTCATCATCTAAGCTAAAAATGGACCATTGCTTTTTTATTATAACGAAAAAGGACATGCTACACAGAAAAATATAATAAGGAAACAATGAACGAGAGTGGGGGAAAGAGAGAGGGGTTAGCATGCGGACGCGATAACGCTAATCTGTTTCAATCGAACATAGTGAAAAGATGAAAAGAAGGAAAGAAAGAAAAAGTGAGAGATTGTCATATCAAGATTATTATACTGTTTACACATTGAACTATTTAGCAATAGTTCTTAAATAAGCTAATTAAACGTTGGGATAATTAAATTATCATACTGTGAAATGAAATGATAGAATGATAAATGCTTTACATGCTAGTCTAGCCAATCCATTATTACTGAATAGCGAGGTCGATTATCACTGGATGCCCCATACTTGTGACCTTATGTTACATCTATCCATGGATTACTTAGGCTAGACGTGCGGTCAGAGAGACCCCTTCTGATTAATTGGCGGGTCACGTCAAGATCTAGCATCAATACGATTTTCCCAACCCTATTGCCGTTATGGAAACCCCAACTCTTTTTATCGTGCTAGAAGGCGATGAATGAGGGTCAGTGCCCTGGATATGACGTTAAACTCACTGATGGTGAGGTTCCCGTTTGGAAGGGGCCTCTGGGTAATGTGAGTACCCCTTCATCACCAATTACTCCCTGGTAACTCTGACCTTGGTGGTAGTGTTCTGTTAAGGGTCCAATTCCAATGGGTAAATAGAAAGAAGGAGTTTAAAGAAAATGTGTTTAAAATGAGTTTAAAAAAGAAAAAATTGAAATACCCATCAAGATGAGAAAACAAAACAAAACGTCCTTCCGGATAAAATGACCCAACAAGGGTTGACCATGCCGTAAAATCCAACCAACCAACCCACCAACCAACTAAACTTAACCAACCAGCAATCTTACCCCGTTTGTGAATGCGTTTGGTAAATACGTACTCATTGAGAGCCGCAACGATTCTAACTTGCGACAGACTAGCTAGATTTAAAATCGAGATTCAGCATTGGCGAGCCTCATTTCAAGGACAATTCGACTGTGATGAGTTCAGACGTACGAGGTATTGTTAAAAAAAATTCCAGACTGGTGTCAAAAATTTATATTCAAGTCCAAACTAGAAACCTACAAAGTTAATCGTCTCCAAAAGTAATTCTCACTGGAGGGTCTAATTGCACTTTCCTTCCTTCTCTACCGCCCCATTGCATGCCACACTGGAAGGATTCTTTCCGGGATTCTCCCGTAAACTTTGTCGTCACGGCTTTTTTAATGTCGTTAACATCCTCAAAACGGCTTCCCTTGATCTTAATGACCCCTTTAGCTTTGGGGAAGAGGAAAAGTTTACCATTTCAATTGTTTTATGTTTTTAATCCTTAATTAATTTCATGATTTACTTTACTAGGTTACAAACTCCGCTGACATGAAATTTTTATGCGCACCCCTCAGCAATATGTTTCAAAAATCCATTTACATTTTTTATTTGGTACTAGCTAAATTAAAATATTCTTTGAAGACGTGCTGGTTGATGTCTTGAAGGGGAAACTAGTAGTTTGTAATCTTGATTTGAAATAGACCTTTTGGACACCAAGTGATCAAGTTTTTTCTTGACATAACACAGCCATGTAGATATATTACTAAGCTAGCTAAGTCTGGCATGTGAGTATTATACATACGAGGATGTCAATAAATTTCCAGGACTGGTGTCACAAAAGGTCTATTTCAAATTTCAAATTACAACTACTAGTTTTCCCCTTCAAACTATCAACCAGCACGTCTTCAAAGATATTTTATATTTACTAGTACAAACATAAAAAAATGTAAAAATGGATTTTTGAAACATATTGCCTGAGGGTGCGAGTAAAAAATTCAATGTCAGCGAGTTTGTACCCTAAGTAAGTAAAAATCATGAAATTAATTAAAGGATAAAAATAAAACAATTTGAAATGTAAACTTTTCCTCTTCCCCAAGCTTAAAGGGGTCATCAAGGGAAGCCGTTTGAGGATGTTAACGCATTAAAAAAGCGTGACGACAAATTTACGGAGAATCCCGAAGAATCCTTCCAGGTGTGCATGCAAGCGCGGGTAGAGAAGGATAGGAAAGTGCATTAGACTCCATGAGATTATTTGGAGAGATTAACTTGTAGTTTCTAGTTTGGATTTGAAATAAATTTTTTGACACCAGTCCTGGAATTTTTTTAACATACCTCGTACGTCTGAACTCATCACAGTCGAAATTGTCTTTGAAATGAGGCCGCCATGCTGAACTCGATTTATTAAATCTAGCTGAGTCTGTCGCAAAGTTAGAATCGTTGGGCTCTCAATGAGTACGTATTTACCAAACGCATTCACAACGGGTAGATTGCTGGTTGGTTAGTTAGTTGGTTGGTTGGTTGGTTGGTTGGATTTTACGGCATGTCAACCCTTGTTGGGTCATTTTATGCCGAAGACGTTTTGTTTTTCTCATTCTTGATGGGTATTCAATTTTTCTTTTTTAAACTCATTTTAAACACATTTTCTTTAAACTCCTTCTTTCTATTTAACCCATTGATTGGACCCTTACAGACACTACCACTCCAGGTCAGAGTTGACCAGGGAGTAATTGTGATGAAGGGGTACTCACATTACCCAGAGCTCCAAAACGGGAACCTCACCATCAGATAGAGTTTAACGTCATATCCAGGGCACTGACCCTCATTCATCGCCTTCTAGCACGATAAAAAGAGTTGGGGTTTCCATAACGGCAATAGGGTTGGGAAAATCGTATTGATGCTAGATCTTGACGTGACCCGCCAATTAATCAGAAGGGGTCTCTCTGACCGCACGTCTAGCCTAAGTAATCCATGGATAGATGTAACATAAGGTCACAAGTATGGGGCATCCAGTGATAATCGACCTCGCTATTCAGTAATAATGGATTGCGCTAGACTAGCATGTAAAGCATTTATCATTCTATCATTTCATTTCACAGTATGATAATTTAATTATCCCAACGTTTAATTAGCTTATTTAAGAACTATTGCTAAATAGTTCAATGTGTAAACAGTATAATAATCTTATATGACATCTCTCACTTTTCTTTCTTTCCTTCTTTTCATCTTTCACTATGTTCGATTGAAACAGATTAGCGTTATCGCGTCCGCATGCTAACCCTCTCTCTTTCCCCCACTCTCGTTCATTGTTTCCTTATTATATTTTTCTGTGTAGCATGTCCTTTTTCGTTATAATAAAAAAGCAATGGTCCATAGCTTAGATGATGACTGATAAGAAATTCGAATTCGGCAGATAAGCAAAACCAGATGATCTGAATTTTCATTTTTGGATTTCATCTTGTACGATTTGGACGGTCTCATTTTTAATCAAACGTTTTTGCAAGATGATAATGGGCGTACAAATGAACACAGGAGATTTAAACCCTTTTTGAGGAAAATAAGTGAATATCGTAAGTGTGGCTTCCATACCAAGGTTAGAGATCCCAGTCTGCCCTACTATTATTTACCCATAGCTTAAGGAGAATAGTTGGATGCATGCAGTTCCCAAGGGTATTAGCACTTATGTGAAATCCAAACATCCTCGTCCAGGACTGAACTCAGGTTGCCGAGTCCATTTCTACGACAATTTCAAACACTTTCAAAATTTCATTGGCTCCTAAAGTTATGATTTGAGATTCCTTCATCTCACTGACACGTCTGATGGAGCTGCGAACAGTAACATGCTGTAAGACCAAGCACATCCAGAGACAATTTTTCAACAAGATTTGCAGGACCAAATACCAACAGCTTGTCCCTTTACAGCATCCTTTCCACAAAATTTGCATGTGTACTTGGCGTACTGTGAGATTTCCATTTTCTTCACAGTTTTGTCTGAGAGAGGTACCATTTCTGTACCGTACCTTCCACATATTCCAAACTTCTTGGTACGTTTGGCCATCTTGGTAAAATATCTAAGAAACTTTGTAGTCCGGGATACAGAAGGAGCCTACTGTGCACCAACACCCAGTAGTAGGGGGTGGGGGCTTCCGTCAATTGTTCTCTTCAGAGGCGCCCAAGCACCGGGTAATAAACTCAGCCCTTACTCCTTTTATACGATCGGGGAAGGGGTAGCTCCACCGTTTCGAATACCAGGTAGGTATATAGATGACAACTGACTACGCGAAATATTTGCTTTGCACAAAATGTGCCACCTAGGAATTTCCCGCGCGAGTTCCCGAAATCCTGCTGGTTGCCATGGTAACAAGATGGCTGCCAATCTCTCTTGAGCACGGATTTCATGTGATTCTTAAGTCGACATATTAAGGTATGCCAAGTTGAATTCCATCTGCTACCACACATTAAGGATTATCTTCTTTTTTTAACCTCCGTGCCAGGTATTGTTCTACACCTGTAATAATAATAATAATAATAATAATAATAATAATAATAATAATAATAATAAACACAAACAAAGCAAAACAGAACGACATAGAATGTACTCTTGTTCTCGGGTAAAACCAGGTGAAGATTTGTGAGAAACAGGTAAGGTAATGCTAAAAATTATCATAATAGAAATTGCCTTTAACTACATCACCCCAAACGACATAATTCTCTTAGTTATTTAAACTAACAAATATATACACCCTTCGGGTGGTGCAATTATTTAAGTTTTAATGTAATAAAATATTATATAAAATTAGAAGGACTAATGAAACTAAATAAGAATGCAAATAAAAAAGATTTGGAACAGAGGGAGGTATAATCGAAAAATAGAACAACTTTGAAACTAACTCTTCTATCATTTTCCATCACTCTCGTCTTTCATTGCTATACTTTTCTAATGTAACTACTTAGTTAAATTAGGAAGTAAAGAATAAAATTGCAGTTATTTCTTCTAGTTAATCGATTTCTTTTAAGATTTATCCCCGAGAGTTTTGCTCGTATTCATTAAGATAAAACCAAACAATTAGAAATCAATAATACTTAGCACATATTTATTAAAATCAAAATTTTAATATCAGTATGCAAATTAGTCTTTTCGTTCAAAATGTAAACCACTGTTTTTTTGACTATATAAATACAATTTTATATTATTCGTGTGTAGATATGGTTAACAGTATTAATAATGTAAAACAATTCTATTAATAATTGAGGTTTAAATAAAAATAAAATCATGGAGAATGTGACGTAAATAACTAATAGTGACTATAGTTTCGGTTACAGACACACAAACACACAATCTCTATTATAATAAGAATTAGATTTTCAATGATCATCAAATAATCATTATTTAATGAAAATTAGCATATGCGACAGTCACATGTTGGATCAGAGAATTCAAGCGTGTTGAAGACAACCCAAGATCAGGATGGCCCAACAGCAACAACTAAGGATAAAGTTGACCTTGCTCTGCAGATGGTTATGCAAGATCGTCGGATATCAATGTCGTCAGATAGCAGAGAGACTTGGGATATCAATTGAGCGAGCAGACAAAATTTTGACTCAAGAACTGGGATTCTCAAAGGTTTCTGCAAGGTGGGTCCCTCGTCTTTTGACATCTGAACAGAAACGCACCAGGTGCACTGTGTCCAAGGGCAATCTTGAACTGTTTGAAGCTGATGAAGACAATTTCCTTGCTCGATTCATCACGATGGATGAAACCTGGGTTCATCACTACCAACCCGAAACTAAAGAACATTCGAAGCAGTGGAAGCACACGTCATAACTGCAGTCTAAGGGTTTCTTGAGTCCCAAACAAAAGAGTTCTTCTACACTGGGATAAAAGCGCTTCAACGCCGTTGGAGCAAGTGTCCATCCCTTGAAGGAGACTATGTTGAAAAATAAATGTTCAAAAATCTTTTATCCATTTTGGTTTTTCTGATGCCTAAACCTTTTCATACACTCCTCGTACAAAAAGTCGTCATTTTTCGCCAACCCCACTAAATTTGGAGAGCTAAAAATCGACATATCTCCGCCAATTTTTGGAATTGGAAGCTCAAATTTTGGGGATTGCCTAACGTTAAGATAGTCCACACCTGGAAAAAAAATCAGAAAATTTAAAGGGAGGGGGACAATTTTACATTTTTCTGGATGATATGACATGGGAATTACGCTTATATTAATAAGTTCACGACAAACATTTAAGTTTGCAAATTATTATGCAAAAGAAAAATATTATTGATATAAAAATAAAAATTAAGACATATTACAATTCATAATTCATTACATTCAATTTTACTAGGTTTTTACACAATACAATACTATTTTTATTTAAACAAATATTAACAAAATTGGTGGTTGGTTTTTAGGGTTGGGCTGGAACGATTAATAGCATTTCAGTGTATTTTAAGGGACACATTGATTTGATATATGAGGTAACTGAATTATGAGCGGTAGGTTTTAAACTGTAATCAAGGTACCACTGTATATATATATATATTATTATATATATATATATATATATATATATATAATTTGAATTCAAAAACGAAAAAGATGTTCATGCGACGCGTAGCGGATGTGCTAATGATGAAACAATCGCATCACTCGTACGCTTTTTAGAACATCAATGTTTTCGTTTTGAATTCAAATTATTTTCAGCTTCTCTCTCGATGAGTCCGGATTAAAAACAAACTCTGATGATGATTTTTATAAATCGAAATATTGTTCAATATTAGCTATGAATATGATATAAGATATTTTCATTTTAACAGCACTGTGTGTTTTCATATCCGTTTATCTATACTTATACCGTCGGATTCATTTCCTTACTCTTAACTTATATATATATATATATATATATATATATATATATATATATATGGAAAAGTTTCACAATGATAAGACATCGATATAACAAATATAAAGTGATCAATACGTAAGTAGAGCAAACTTATTATTATAATGGTATACACAGGAATAAGCTACTCGAGTTTCACCATAAGGATTTTCAGGGTTAAAAACACTGAATTAATCAAGATATTGATTAATTACAGCCGACTGTACGCGTGTATTTTGTGGCTATGACGGTTAGTGACGGATTCGCAGTTAATGAACGCTGGGTCTAAAATTTTGAAAAAGAACAGAGGTGATTTATATATATATATATATATATATATATGTAAACAACTTTTAGCTATTTTCAGTCGACAGTATATTTGGGAGAATATGTGCTTTTTAATTTTAGTCAGACCTAATTTTTGAAAGTTAATTCATTTATGTTTAATTAGGCGGGATTTAACTACTTATATATATATATATATATATATATATATATATATATATATATATATATATATATATTAACCAAGTCGATTTAATTCCTTAAGGAATTACATCGACTTGGTTAATGTAGAGTAGGGTCCTGAGGAAATCATTTTTTGGTTGAAACCATGGTAGACCCTTTATTTTCCATCTAACAATAATTTATTAGTATTATATATATATATATATATATATATATATATATATATATACTATACTATACTATACTATATTAACCCAAGCTTTTAAGTACTAATAAAAGTAATGCCCTGGTCATGTGTGAAGGTCGGTTTTGTTAAGGGAGTTGAAGAGATACGACAAACAGACAGAAACTAAGAGATTTTTTTCTGCATATTTTTCACATTTCCTTTCTTTCTTTTTTTCTTTTTTTTTCTAAACATGTCGGTTCTTGAACGAAAAATTTACACACGGTTTGTACTTAAGATATTTGCTTTAAGGGCTTCATTTTTTTTTCATCAGGTAATCCTCTAAAATGCAAGCCAAGAATGCCAAAACTATGTGCCACGAAGAACGCTTAGCATTTTCACGGGAGTTCCCAACCCCTCGATGTATTAGCAGCCGAGAAACTAGAACTATATTAGGGCCACGATAGACCCGACACACTACAATTCCAAAATGTCGCTTATGTGGAGACAAAGATGAAACTGGTGAGCTATATTATCAATTGGAAGAGTTTGTCTGTCCGTCCTCTATTGAAAGCCAATCTGTTTGATATAGTATATAGAAAACTTTGATAATTTGTATTATTTTGATTTTTCGCAATATGAGTAAAGGTAAAAGATCATACATAAATATAGAAGTGAATATTCTAGGGTATTCTATATCATCAATTGGGAAGAGTTTGTCGGTCCGTCCTCAATTGAGAGCCAAACTGTTTGATGTTGTATGTAGATAAGGTTTGATGATTTATATTATTTTGATTTTTTTCCAAATATGGTTAAAGATTTTTTAAAATCATATATCTTATTATCTTATTATAATGGAGATTGCGTGTTTTTATGTCTGTAACTGAAACTATATTACTAATCGAGTCACAATTAACATAGTTATTAACATCACATTCTCCATGATTTTATTTATTAATAAAATTGCTTCACCTTTTTATTAGTGTTGTCCATATCTACATACAAATAACATGCATTTGTATTTATATATACAAAAAATAGCGGTTTGCAGTGTGAATGGGAAGGCTAATTTGCATATTGATATTAAAAATGTGATTTTATTAAATGTGTGTTTAGTATTATTGATTTCTAATTGTTTAGTTTTATTTTAATGAATATAAGCAAAAATCTCTTCAATGAATCTTAAATGAAATCCATTAACAAGAAAAAATAACTGTCATTTTATTCTTTATTTCCTAATTTAACTAAATTGTTAAATACGTAAAATTCAGCAATGAAAGACGGGAGTGATGGAAGAGTAAGTTTCATTTCTATTTTTCTATTATACCCACACTCTGTTACATATCTTTTTATCTGCCTTCTTATTAGACTTTCTAATTTAATACGATATTTTCATTACATTAAAACCTAAATACTTGCACCCGGAGGGTGCATATATTTGCTAGTAAGTATAAAGGAGAATATTATAGATGAAAAGAAAATATTTTCTGGTTAGAACTAACAATTCGATTGGTTGGTTGGTTGGTTGGTTGGTTTTATGTTATGTAAACCCTTGTTGAGTCATTTTATGTCGAAGACGTTTTGTTTTATTCATTCTTGAGGTTTTTAGCGCAGGGAACTCAGCAAGAATCAAACTTATTCAAGTGGTAAAGGTCCGCAAGACGAGCTTTGTTTGGATAATATCCCAATGTGAAAAATACTAGTAAGCTTAATACGACTCAACGTCACCAGTTTATGTCATCCAGTGAAGATGGAATTAATTAGATTCTAAAAAAGTGTGTAAAATCACTGCTCCAAAGCAAACGTTACATAATTTATAAGCAGCTTATAAATTATGAACGTACCTGTAGTTAAAATATTTTAAATTGGGGTCCGTTAGATTTAGAATGACGGGACCCATGGAAAGTTACCCGACAGTTGTTGGCGGGTAATAACCTTAACACCTTGAAAGCGCGATTGGACGAGATAGTTTTAGATTTGACTAGACCCGTTTTCTAAGGAGCGCAGACGATATTGTCCGCTGTGATGGGTCGGTATCACCGCGGTGGATGAATATGGGCAGGGGTGCGAAAATAAAGCTTTATTAAGAAATAACCAAGTCTTGTTTGTTAATTGAATATTAAAAACAATGGCCAGCCCAGCACGAAGAAGAATCAACAGAAAGAAGAAGATCAAGCCCCAGCAGAAGCCCAACAAGAAGAACATGGTGGCCAGACGAGTTAGCAGGAACCAGGAAAAGAAGTAAGCAGAAATTTAAAAGAATTAAGATCCATCATCTGTCATCTTCCCTATCTATCTGTCTGTATCTTTCTCCTCGATTAGATACCCGATGTTGAACGAATATATAACACAAAATGCCCTCTATTACCAACAAGATAACAACATACGCTCCCTGAGCTTTCAAACACAATAATAAATTATTCCTGTTAAGTGTTAATTACAATTACTGCTCCCCAAGTTTATCTATCAATCTATCTATCTATATATTAAAACTCGTGCCCCTTAATCTTCCGACCGTTAAAATCTTGCAACACCCTCTGCGTAAAAATGAGACCATTCAAAATGTATATCCTGATTATTTAGTGTCGTTACCACAAGGTTCCTGATTCGATACCGGCCCTCGCCAACTCAACGTATAAGTAGCACAGAGATATATGCGGTAAAGTAAGGAGCTGATGGTAGGTGTGGTACTCTGCCTCAAATGCAAAAAAAAATAATCTCCTTGGTCTAGCGCTAGTGAAAAGGGGATAGACTCCTTCGCTGTCTGGCTGATACCGACTTTAGGCCACGACTTTACTTTACTTATCCCCCGAATTCTTATTTCCCCATATTTATCTATCTATATAATCATACTCTTGTTTCTTAATCTTCCGACCGTTATCATCTTTCAACACCCTCTGGTCAAAAATGAGACCGTCCAAATTGCCCAAAATGAAATGTAAAAATGTAAATCCCGATTTTCTGGTGTCACTTATCTGTCGGGTTCTTATTTCTTATGAGTGTCGTCACCTCAGCTAAATAATGAACCATTCCGTTTTTATTATAAAGAAAGAAAGGGAAGAAAAATGACATGCTCCACAGAAAAATATAATAAAGAAAGAGAGTAGGAGAAAGAGAGAGGGGTGAGGATGCGGACGCGATAACGTTAATCTGTTTCAATCAAGCATAATGAAAAGATGAAAAGAAGCAAGAAAGAAAAAAGTTAGAGAGAGTGAAATCAAGATAAATATACTTTTTACATATTGAACTATTATGCAATAACTCTTAAGTAAGCATATCAAACGTTGAATTAATTAAATTATCATACTGTGGTATATTCACAGGTCCTGCTAGTGTAAGCTTAATACAGCTGAAACTTACCAGTTTTGGTTATCAAGTGATGATAGAATTCATTAGAGTCGAAAAAGTGTGTAAAAAAGCTTTCTAACACAGTAATAAATTATTACTGAAAGTGTTAATTACAATTACTGCTCCCCAACTCTATCTATCAATCTATAAATACCCGTGTTCCTTAATCTTCCGACCATTAAAATCTTGCAACGCTCTCTGGTTAAAAATGAGAAAAGATGAAAAGAAGGAAAGAAAGAAAAAAAGTGAGAGAGAAAATGAAATCAAGATAATTATACTTTTTACCTATCGAATTATTATACAATAGCTCTTAAGCAAACATATCTAACATTCTATTAATTAAATTATCATTCTGTGTTATATCCACAGGTCCTGCTAGTGTAAGCTTGATACGGCTCAAAATTACCAGTATTGGTCATCAACTGAATTATTAAACAATTACGCTATAGCTCTTAAGTAAGATTATCAAACGTTGTATTGATTAAATTATCATCCGCCCTGTCGGCTGGGGCGGTAGAATGCACCGACTGCACCTCTGCAGAGGGGTAAGACTCCCCCAATGGGTCCACCCGTTGGCCGTGGGTGGCGACTCGTGAGGCTTAAGGATAGAGCCCAGGTGGATGAGCAGTTCATGACATGCAATACTCCACTTTGGCCCTATCTTGGGCTAGACGGGCGGTCGGAGAGGCCCCCTCCGATCAATCGGCTGGTCACGTCAAGCCCTAGCACCTATATGATTTTCCCAACCCTATTGCCCTTATGGCAAGCCCCAACCCCTTTTCATCATATGGGTGTTAGAAGGCGGTGGCTGCGGGTCTACATGTCCTGGGAATGACGTTAAACTTTATCTGATGGTGAGGTTCCAGCTCTGGAGGTTTGGGGAATGTGGAGCACCCCTTCATCACCATTGCTCCCCGGTCTACTCTGACCCGGAGTGGTAGTACCTGTTAGGGTCCCATCTATGGGTTAAATAGAAAAATGTATTTATAAAAAAAAATTGTATTATCCATTAAGAATTGATTTATTTCAAAACTTTATCGGCATTAAATGACCCACTGGGGTTGATATGCCGTAAACAAAACAAACCAAACCAAACTATAAATACCTGTGTTCTTTAATCTTCTGACCATTAAAATCTTGCAACGTCCTCTGGTTAAAAATGAGAAAAGATGAAAAGAAGGAAAGAAAGAAAAAAGTGAGAGAGTGCTTAATCAAGATTATTATACTTTTTACATATCGAATTATTATGCAATAGCTCTTAAGTAAACATATCAAACCTTGTATTAATTACATTATCATTCTGTGTTATATCCACAGGTCCTGCTTGTGTAAGCTTGATACGGCTCAAAGTTACCAGTATTGGTCATGAACCGAATTATCAACTATTATGCAATAGCTCTTAAGTAAGATTATCAAACCTTGTATTGATTAAATTATCATTCTGTGGTATATCCACAGATCCTGCTAGTGTAAGCTTGATACGGCTCTATGGATAATTATAAGAAAGAAGTGTGTGTGTGTGTGTGTGTGTGTGTGTGAGAGAGAGAGAGAGAGAGAGAGAGAGAGAGAGAGAGAGAGAGTATGTGAAATCAAGATAATTATCCTTTTTACATATTGAACTATTAAGCAATAGCTCTTAAATAAGCATATCAAATGTTGTATTAATTAAATTATCATTCTGTGTTATATCCACAGGTCCTGCTAGTGTAAGCTTGATACGGCTCTATGGATAATTATAAAAAAAAGTGTGTGTGTGTGTGAGAGAGAGAGAGAGAGAGAGAGAGAGAGAGAGAAGAGAGAGAGAGAGAGAGTCAAAACAAGATAATTATCCTTTTTACATATCGAATTATTATGTAATAGCTCTTAAATAAACATATCAAACCTTGTATTAATTACATTATCATTCTGTGTTATATCCACAGGTCCTGCTAGTGTAAGCTTGATACGGCTCTATGGATAATTATAAGAAAAAAGTGTGTGAGAGAGAGAGAGAGAGAGAGAGAGAGAGAGAGAGAGAGAGAGAGAGAGAGAGAGAGAGAGAGAGAGAGTCAAAACAAGATAATTATCCTTTTTACATATTGAACTATTAAGCAATAGCTCTTAAATAAGCATATCAAATGTTGTATTAATTAAATTATCATTCTGTTTCATATCCACAGGTCCGGCTAGTGTAAGCTTGGTACGTCTCAAAGTTACCAGTTTTGGTCATCAACTGAAGATGGAATTCGTTAGAGTCGAAAAAAAACTTGCTTAATCACTTCTACAAAGCAAAGTGCCCTCTTTTATTAACAAGATAACAACATACGCTCCCTGGGCTTTCTAACACAGTAATAAATTATTACTGAAAGTGTTTAATTACAATTACTGCTCCCCAACTTTACTTATCTATTTCTGAATAAATCTTTTGGGCCCCTTAAAAACGAATAACGTCGAGTGTCTACATAAGATACTTGGTTTCAGGGAATCTGATAGTGATTTAAAGATGAAATACCTTGAAATGTTTTGGTATGTGTTAAGTTGCTCATACAAACAGCGATGTTACATTTTTTTCTTCATTTGATATGTTTTGCATTTTCTTCTTTGCATTATTATTGTTAGTAGTAATAGTAGTCAGCTGTCACGCCAACCCTTCGCACCCACACACTCATAAACACACACACACACACACACACACACACACACATATTAATGAACGTTATTTTTTTTTTCAGAATACAAGGTGTGTTAAATAAGTACCAAAAATCTTGATAATTTTTTGACGCACTAGGTATATATATATATATATATATATATATATATTTGGGAGAATATGTGCTTAATTGAAGTCGTACCTAATTTTGAAAGTTAATTAATTAATAATTGATTAATTATGTGGGAATACCTATTCAAATGTAAGGCTAAACAAATCGAGAAAAATCAATCTCTCTATGTACATTTCGGCCTATTAGGCCTCATCAGCAGAGCTATAGATAGGAAGACCGCCTTGTGCACAATAGGCCGAAATATACATACAGAGATTGATTTTTCTCGGTATGTATTCCCGCCTAATTAATTAATTATTTATTAATCAGCTATCAAAATTAGGTACGACTTCAATTAAGCACATATTCTCCCAAAAATTGTCGGCTAAAAAAAGCCATATCAAAAACACATCGTTTTGTGTATTTACTTCTCATATATATATATATATATATATATATATATATAGTGTGTGTGTGTGTGTGTGTGTGTAAGAGAAAAATGGAAGGGAATCCGACGGTATGTAATATAGTGAAAAATTTGAAAAAACGCAGGTTCAAATAAAATGAGTGATATTTATTCAGCCAACACTGCAGTGTTTCAATCTACTTAGTAGATCTTCTTCAGGGCTTTTGTTGATATAATAATTTATCACAGAATTGATAAGGAGACTGTGATAGTTTTTGTTGATCAGTTTGTTTAAAAATGTTTTGAATGGAACATTGGTGCTCTTAGAATTGTTCCAAATTTATGAACGCTGGGATAAACGGTTTTGAAAGATGACAACAAAAGCCCTGGAGAAAATCTACTAACCAGATTGAAACATTGCAGCGTTGGCTGAATAAATATCACTCATTTTAGTTGAACCTGTGTTTTTTCAAATGTTTCACTATATTACACACACACACACACACACACATACACACACACATACACACATACACACACACACACACATATATATACACATATATATACATATATATATATATACACACACAAGGTGTGTCAAAAAAGTATCGAGATTTTTGTGCTTTTTGACACACCTTGTATTCCGAAAGAAAAATGAATGAAGAATGAATGGAACGCTAATTCATTCTTCATTTCTATCTTGGTAAATGCAGCTTTAAACTTGGTACTGTTTTGAATCACCTTGTATTCTGAAAAAAATTAATGAACGTTATTTTTTCAGAATACAAGGTGTGTCAGAAAAGTACAAAAAATCTTGATGCTTTTTTGACACATTATATATATATATATATATATATATATATATATATATATATAATACGCGTGTTCCTTAATTGTACAACCGTTGTCATCTTGCATCAGCCTCTCGTTAAAAATGAGACCGTCCACATCCAAAGAGAGAGAAAAAGAAATAGACAAGAAAGAGAGTAGGTGAAAGAGAAAGAGACAGAGATAGAGAAAGAGATAGATAGAGAGAGATAGATAGATAGAGAGAGAGAGAGAGAGAGAGAGAGAGAGTGTGTGTGTGTGTGTGTGGTGTGTGTGAGAGAGAGAGAGAGAGAGAGAGAGAGAGAGTGACCTCGTGGAAGCGATAACGTTAATCTGTTTCAATCAACATAATGAAAAGTAGGAAAGAAAGAAAAAAGTATCAGAGATAATCAAATCAAGATAATTATACTTTTTACACATATTTTAAACATATCAAACGTTGTAATAATTAGATTATCATACTGCGATATATCCACAGGTACTGCAACAACCCACAAAAGTAATACTACGGACACTTACCCCCGACCACAAAGCAGTTTAAGTTTAATGAAAGATTTAGCACCGAAAGAGAAACCGTGGTTACCAATTCCGCTTATACCGAGGTTCCTTATGTACTATACATCTCACCATTAATCTTGGTCTGTCCCCACGCCCCTCAGCATCCAGACACACATGCATGCGTAGGCGCTTCCCAAATAATCCGTTCCCTTAGGGGTTCATAAATCTGCACAAAAGATTTTTCTTCGCTAAAAATCATTTTCATGTGTTTTAAGTTTGCCATTTTTGGCTGTGAGCCGGGCCTCATGATCGCAGCCGTTAATCATCCCGAATAGACGCTGATATCTTCTTCGCCATCTACTTCCGGTTAGCGCCATCTTGAATCGGTTATGCTCCTTCCGGTTAACACCATATTGTATTTTGCAGTCTCTTCAAGATTCACTGGTCACATCAGCCATCGCCTCTGGCGACCCGAGATTTTCTGGTTGATATTCAACAAGCAATTAGGTTACATGCTTACTGGGCTTTTTGTCTTTTCGGTCGCCAGAGAGCCGGCGCCGCAGGTCTGGGATCAGATCCTGGTTAGCCTACGGGCAAAAACAAAGCAGAAAATGAATGCAGATGCGCCTGGTCAACATACATTTCAAATATTTATTTTCTACTTTTCCTTATAATTCAATTTGGTTTTGTTTTGCGGCATATCAAGCTTTTTCGGGTCATTTAATGCCGACTCAAGTCATTTTGATAAATAATTTGTTTAACGTCAGGTGTATTTTTTAACTAACATTTTTATAACTAAATTCCCCTTTTTAAAATCAAAGAACATTGAAGATTAAAACAAAGAATATTTCTTTTTTTTTAAATGTAAACCAAAAAAGAAATTGTAGTACTAATGTAGAATAGCGCGCAAGAGATAATACCATGAGATTACGTATCAAAAGCATTAAATTTCACGGAAATACCCGAAAACCTTGAGACGTAGAGGAAGGGTTAGGCTACATCGGGAGTTTCCGATATCTAATGCTATTTATACGTAAAATGGGATTCTCATGGTGTCTTTTGCGCACTATTGTGCATTAGTAGCGAAATTGTAAAAACATTACACCCGAGATTTTTCTGGTTGATATTCAACGAGCAATTAGGTCACATGGTTACTGGGCTTTTTGTATTTTCGGTCGCCAGAGAGCCGGCGCCGCGGGTCTGGGATCAGATCCTGGTTAGCCTACGGGCAAAAACAAAGCAGAAAATTAATGCAGATGCGCCTGGTCACCATACATTTCAAATCCAGCGCATACACCATAGGTAGATATGTAGGAATACTGACATAAGTAGATAGATAGAAAGGAAGGAACATAGTTATATATATATATATATATATATATATATATATATATATATATAATATATAAAACATATTGAGATAGATAGGATCATCCTGAACATGTGGAGGGGTTGGGTAAATACATATAACTGGATGGCAATAGCTGGATTCATACCTTTCCCAAGAGTGGGTATTTACTCAACCTGTTCGCCACAAGGTTGCAAATATGAGGGCACCCAGTGAGGATCAATCTCGTTATTCAGTAGTAATGGATCTGTGAGACTAGTTTGCTAACCATTACACCACAACGGGAATATATCTTACATCATCTACCTACATAAACCTTTCTACTGATTGTAAGTTCATTCACATACAAGTAAAATCTATGATATAATATAACTAGCAAGACCTATGAATATAGCACAGTATGATAATTCAATTAATACAACATTTGATATGTTTACTTAAGAGCTATTGCCAAATAGTTCAATATGTAGAAAGTATAATAATCTTGATTTAACTCTCTTTCACTCTTTTTTTCTTTCTTTCCTTCTTTTCATCTTTTCACTATGTTCGATTGAAACAGATTAGCATTATATCATATATGTTCTAGAAGGCTGTGACTGAGGGTCACTGTCCTGAGTATTACGTTAAATTCCATCAGAAGTAGTTCCAGTTCTGGAGCTCTCATAATGTGTTTTATGCCATTACATTTAATTATTACAATGTTTGATGCGTTTACTAAAGAGCTATTGCTAAATACTTCAATATGTAAAGAGTACAATAATCTTGATTTAACTCTCTCTCTTCTCTTCTCTCTCTTCTCTCTCTCTCTCTCTCACACACACACACACACACACACACACACAAAACGCACACATTCACACACACTATTTTTCTTTCTTTCCCTCTTTCATCTTTTCATTATGTTCGATTGAAACAGATTAGCGTTATCGCTTCCACGAGGTTATCTCTCTCTGTCCTTTCTTTCTCCCTCCTCTTTTTTTCTCTCTCTCACTCTCACACACACACCACTCACACACACACACATCCATACATACTATTTTTCTTTCTTTCCCTCTTCATCTTTCATTATTATGTTCGATTGAAACAGATTAGCGTTATCGCTTCCACGAGGTTATCTCTCTGTCTCTTTCTTTCTCTCTCTCTCTCTTTTTTTTCTCTCCCTCTCTCTCTCTCTTCTCTCACCACACACACACACACACACACATCCACACACATACTATTTTTCTTTCTTTCCCTCTTTCATCTTTTCATTATATTCGATTGAAACAGATTAGCTTTATCGCTTAACTATTTTGTTGTATTTTCAATATATATAATATATATATATATATATAATTGCATAATTCCCAGTGGTTATCCTTTCCAACCCAGTTGTGTCTAGCTTTGTATTCTCGCTTGTATTCGCTTGATGCATGGTTTATAATATCATCTCTGTCACCATACAATCTACATTTGTCGTTTTGCTGTCTTATCAATTTTTGCTTTGATATTATTATTATTATTATTATTATTATTATTATTATTAATTCTAGTTGGCATTTTCGTTTCATCTTTAAATTTTTTCTATGCTTTATTTTTATTAAAACTCACTTGGGTCGTCAATTCAAACCGTGTAACATGCAATATAAATAAAGAAAGAAAATAATTCAAAGATGTGAGAAAAATACCAGCCCAAATTATTATCATTATTATTATTATTATTATTATTAATAATAATAATAATAATAATAATAATAACGAGCATGGCCTGTGAATATACCACAGTATAATAATTTACTTATTACAATGTTTGATGCGTTTACTTAAGAGCTATTGCAATACTTCAATATGTAAGAGTATAATAATCTTGATTTAACTCCTCTCTTCTCTCTTTCTCCTCTCTCTTTTCTTTTCTCCTCTCTCTTCTCTCTCTCTCTCTCTCCTCTCTCCTCTCTCTCTCTCTCTCACAACACACACACACAACACACACACACACTATTTTTTCTTTCTTTCCTTCTTTTTCATCTTTTCACTATGTTCGCATTTGAAACAGATCAGCGTTATCGCTTCCGCGCACTCACCCCCTCTCTTTATATTTCCCTGCCCTCTTTCTTTCAGGCCTAAGTAAGGATCAAAGTGAAGTGTTGCCATGTCATGAACTGCTCAGCCCCAGTTTCTATCCTTAAGTATCACTGGTCCCACCCAACCGCGAACTGGTGGTTACATTTTTTGGGGATCTTACCCCTCTACATCGGTGCAGTCGGTGTATTCTTATTCTAAAACCCCAGTCGAGAGGGTTGTGTTCAACGGAATAAAATTGATACGAAGATCTTCTTTCTTTTGGAACTTGAACCCGATAAAAAACACGAATGCAAATTGGAAACTATGTCATTTTCCAAGGACAAAAATATTTTAATTATAAATCTTATAAACGTTTGAGAAACAATTTTATTGAGGAATTTTTTCAAGCTCAGTCGGTAGAGCGTTCGGCTAGAAACTACAAGGTTCCAAGTTCGATTCCTGCCCTCGCCAACTCAGCGTATAATAGACAGGGATCTGTGCGGTAAGTAGGGAGCTGGTGTTAGGTGTGGCGCTCCACCTCAGACGCAAAAACAATCTCCTTGGTCTAGCGCTAGTGAAAAGGGGATAGGCTCCCGTCGATGGCTGGGCTGATACTGACTCCGCACAAACACGATGTGACACAAGGTCAACTTCTTAAGCAGCGTTTGAATTCAGTTTTCCTTCTCATAGACTTGTTACCCTGTCAGGGTTAAAGAGCCCAGTCTGTCCTACTATTTACCCATAACTGGAGGGGAGAGCAGTTTTGATGCATATCTTTCCCAAGGTATTAGTGCTATGTGAGATGGAAACAATCTCGTCCATATTTGAACTGATTGGCGAGTCATTTCTTACGACTCAACCATTACACCACAACGATTCCTACTACGAGGGTGCTACTTTAATATATAATTACCAACCCCTCCGCAGAGCAGGATGTGACACAGGGTCAATTTCTTAAGAGGAGTTTAACAGGTTTGAATTCAGAGTTTTCCTTCTCCTAGACTGGTTACCTAGCCAAGGTAGAGTCCAGTTTGCCCTGCTATTTACCCATAGCTGGAGGGAGAATTCGATTCATACTTTCCCAAGGGTATTGCAAACACTTCGTCCAGGAATTGAACTCGGGTCGACGAGTCCAATTCCCATGACTCTAACCATTACAACCACACGCTTCCTATTTCTCAGTATATACGAATTTATAACCATGAAGTCCATGTCAGAATAGTAAAAAAAAAATAATCTGATTTTTTTTTTAAAATTCATACCCAGGACTTTTGATCCTCGTTTCCACACGAGTTTCCTTTGTTTCATCGAATTAAAAGGGTTAACAATAAAAAAAGATTGATTCGTTGGTTCGCATTGATACGAATCGATCAATTTTGGTTTTTATTCCAAGTGATGTGCAACCTTGGAAATTAGCAACGCCCTCTAATAGCGGAAGTAAATTGGGCCTGCAACTAATACCAATCAGTGTGGTGTCCCACCTTGTGTATACCCGCATACGTGGGATGCGAGGTAAATATTCTAATAACCCAGCCTTCAGGACGGGGGTCCTGTGGCTTCGCCCACTGGATTATAATGTTAAATTAACGTCGTGATCCCAATGGGCCTATCCCGCCTGGCAACACCTACCTCCTTGATTTAAAGGGGCAGGGCTGGGCTTACTGCCCAGTGCCTGTGACGCCTCATTGAGGGGGAATGCCGGCGGAATCGAAGCTTTTTTTGCACCTACCATCCCATGAGTTTCGTTTCATGGGTGATTCCACATAAATAGGCCCTTGTGTCAAACCCGCATACGTAGAATGCGTGGTAAATACCCTAATAACCCGGCCTTTGGGGCGGGGGTCCGGTGGCTTTGGCCACTAGACTAATAATGTTAAATTAACGGTGTGATCTCAGAAGGCCTTCCCCCAGGCAACACTTTAAGTATCATAGGCATGATATTAAATTGTATCTGGTGGTGAAGCTCCAGATCCGGAGCCTTGCGGAATGTAAAGTCATACCCTTGTTACTATGATTCTCAAATCTACTCTGATACTCGGTTGTCAATCGATGGGTCAAAGATTGTTGGTTTGTTGGTTGGATATTACGGCATGCAAACCCATTGGGTTATTTTAGGCCGATGACGATTTGTTTTATTCATTCTGGATGGGAACACAATTTTCTTTTTGAACTCAGTTTTTTTAAAATTTTCTTCTTCTCATAGATGGGACCCTTATAGGTTCTACCACTCCGGGGTACACCCTATTTCCCAGAGCTTCACAATTGGAACTTCGCCATCAAATAGATCTTCTTTAAAAATAAAATTGAAACTAGTAAAATAACATTACACAAACGAAAACTCTGAATTCAAACCAGCTGTTTAACCCATAATGACGTTGATCTCGTCCTAGCGAAAGTGTTAAAGAAGAAGAAGAAGAAGAAGAAGAAGAAGAGAAGAAGAAGAGAAGAAGGAAGAAGAAGGCAATGGTTTATTTTCACACTTACACAATATACCAACAATGTCACATAAAACAAAAAACAAAACAAAACAAAAAACAATAAAGGTAATGTTGTTTGTTGTGTAAAGTGGTAGAGGATGTTCAACTAACTTAGGACAGAGCCTATTCTAGTCACGTTAACCACCCAATTGTTTTTTTGGCTTTTTTAATTTTTTCAGTTTGAAAGTTGATTACAAGTTTTACTTATACGTTTATGTTGATAACTACACTGCTTATCGTATTGACCGTGGATAAACACAACCACTAAATACAAAGCGCGGTAAGTGGAATCACAGTAATTCTTATTTGGTTACACTTTCGGACCATAATCACCTTTAGGCCACCCCTTTTCATTTCGTTTCATTAGGTCATTTTTTCATTTACACTGTAAAACATCCGTTTCTATTTTTACATATGATTTTTAGAACCCAATTTTTACAAAACTTTCAACTAACCCCTAACCTAACCCCTAAACTAACTCACGTAATTACCTAACCCCAACCCCTACACCTACAAAATATTTTTTAAATACAATACTTTTTAAGATTAACTATCCGTAAGGGGCAATGGAATAAATAAACATGTCTTTGTTTAAGTTTTTTTTTAAATAACAATATTAGTTTACTTAAAGTGCAAAATTAATTTTTTTTTACGTGGCTGTTGTAGCCAACGTGAACAATTAAATTCAGAGTTTGAATTCAGAGTTTTCGTTTGTGTAATGTTTTTTACCTAGTTTTAAATAAATGGTGGTTTAAAAATAAACTCTATTATCAATGCGAAGTTTCCAAATTCTGAAGCTCTGGGAAATAGGGTGTACTCTCCACACATTACTCCCAGACCCACTCTGACCCGAAGTGGTAAACAACATGAATACGCAAAAAAAAAAAAATTATTAAAAATCAAAACTATTTTATCAGATGAAGAAATAAAAATTAATATTATTAGTGTTAGTATTTGAAAAATATTTCATCAACTCTGATTAAATAAGCAAACTTTGATTAATCAAAGTACTGCTCTGGTGCCAGAGCGGCGATTGAACGTGATTTAGGAATTGTCCATAAAACTGTTAACTATTCCCCGTGTAAACTTGTTTTTTGTTTAATTAGTTTTTTTGTAAATAAAAAAATATTTTTAATTAAAAAAAAAAAACTATGGAATAAACATATCTGTAGCATTTCTCTTCTATTAAATAAAAAAACTATTTTAATATAAACGTGTCTTTTCGTTTTAGTTTTATTAACAGTATTTATTTAAAAATATTTTGTTAGGGTTAGGGTTAACTATCCCCTAACTCTAACCTAACGGTTTAGAGTTAGGGGATAGTTTTTATTTTTAAATTATAAATCGTCTGTTAACAAAAAAACCGGACAAACAATTAAATAAGTAAAAGGGAAAAAGTGTATTTAATATAAAACGTGTTCTTTTGTTTAATTAACAAGCACAAAATGTAAAATGAAGTAAAAAGAAAAAGTGTATTTGCTACTAAAAAATATGTCCCATAAAACTGTCTAACTATTCTCGTGTAAAGTTCTAAAATGCGTCTAAATATCGTCTGTTTAAAAAAACGATTGTTACATAATCTATGTGGTTGCATAAGAATTATTGTCAATTCCCTAATTCTAGGGGATGACCCTTTTCATACCAGGCCGGGTCCTTCATGGAAAATTTCAGAAGCCCGCCAAATACCTGAAGTCCACGTGGGACCTGTTCGTCTCCAGTTTCAGTTGACGTAGAGAAGTCGACCAACTTTTTAGTCCTGCTAAAACTGGAAACTCACTGCACGCTATGTTAGTCAGAATATTTAGTTAACAGTGAAATGTATAGTTAAGGAAATAGAAAGTTTTGTATAAGTAATATCGTCTTGTTGGTTGATTGAAATGTCTTGGGTAACAGACTAAAGAAATGAAAATCAGGACGACCAGCCAAGCAGGAACATAGCAAGAAAACCAGACCTTAGAGATCCGAGACGCTAGACCAGACAAGTCAAGATGTTAGAAGAAATACAAAGACGATCAGAATACTAAAGGACGGCCAAGAATAGAATTAAAGAAAGAGGTATGCAACATTATAATTTACAGCAATATATCACCCTTCCGGGTGCAAGTATCAGTTTTGATATAAATATCATATTAAATTTAGAAAGGGCTATGAAACTGAATAAGAATGCAGATAAAAAAATCGCAACGGAGGGGGTAATAATTGAAAAATAGAACAACTTTGAAACTAACTATTCCATCATTTTTCCATTACTCCCCTCTTCATTGGTAAATTTTTCCTAATTTAACTATTTAGTTAAAAATAGGAATAAAGGATAATATTTAAGTTATTTCTCTTAGTAATAAAAATTTCTTTAAAGATTTATCCACGAGATTTTTGTTTATATTTCTTAAGAAAAACAAACAATTAAGAATTCAATAATAACCAAGCACATATTTTTAAAATAAAATTTTCATATCAATATGCAAATTAGCCTTCTCGTTCAACAGTAACCGCTATTTTTGTGTATAAATATAATACAATTGCATGTTATTAAGTACG